>CM067502.1:32950630-33440630 GCA_034509495.1 Acestrorhynchus altus
TTTCCTCTCACTATGCAGCACACACTCACACACAGAGGCCTGTTTCGGTCAGGTGTAAATGGTGTCCCATGGGGAAATTTACTTCTTTACAGGTGCCTCTGTTATTTATTCTGAACATGTCTGCATTTATCTCCTTCCTTCCGTGAGAAAATTACATTGCAAATATTTCTGTCCCAAGTTCATACAAGAGCCACAAGCTAATACAAAGCCCAGAAACAAGCATGTTAATCCAAAAATGACACAAGAACCAAAAGAAAACAAGTTGGTCCCAAAAACTATACAACAGCCACAAGATAATAAATTAGTCTTAAGCTAATACAAGAGCCACTCTCTTACATTGTTTTTATTATTATTATTATTATTATTATTATTATTATTATTATTATTGTAGTTATTAATTGCTATCAAGTCGATTCCGACTCCTGGTGACCATATGAATAGTATTCCTCCACAACGTCCTGTCTTCTGTTTGGGTCTTCAGGCATCTGAATGGTTGGCTCCTTATTCCTTGAATTGTATTCATCCATCTTGTAGCTGGACATACTCTTCTTCTTTTACATTCAACTCTTCCAAGCATGATGATCTTTTCCAGTGAATCGGTTCACTTGGTCCAGAATCCATGTATTTGTCTTCTTAGTCAAGGGAAGATTTCTCCTGTCCCACTTGTTTAATGTCCAGCTTACTCAACCATACAGAACTAGGAAAAGCCACTTTCTCCATAATTCTTTGTTTCTAAAGACAGATCTCTCTCATCCTTGTCCTGCCAGGTGACAGTCTGTGTCTAATTTCTTCAGAGCTGGATCCTTTGTTGTTAATAACTGAACCGAGTAGGCAAAAGCTGTCCATCATCTCCCCATCTTCTCCATCAATGTTAAAGCTGCTACCATTTCCGATCCTCATGCCCTTAATCTTCTTCATATTGAGATGAAATCCCATCTTTTCACACCATTCTTTAACCTTCTTCGGGTCTTCCAGACTGTCCGCTATGAGTATTGTGTCTTCTGCATTTTGAAGGTTATTGATGTTTCTTCCACAAATCCTGAATCCTGAATCCATCTCCCTCCAGTCCTGCTTATCTCATTATATGTTCTCCATACAGGTTGAATAGGTATGGTGATAGTATGCAGCCTTGTTTATTTCCTTTGCCTAAGTGGAGCCATTCTGTTTGTCTCTTTTCTGTCCTGACCGTAGCTTGTAGATCAGTCTAGAGATTCCACATTAGAATAATGAAATGCTCAGGTATTCCCATTTTCCTGAGCATGTTCCATATTATGTGGTCCATGTAGCCAAAGGCTTTGCTGTAGTCTATAAAACACATGTTGATCTCCTTTCTTAATCTCCTTAGATTCTTTAAAGGTCCAGCGTGCATCTGTGATGATGTCTCTTGTTCCTCTTGGTCTTCTGAATCCTGACTGCACATCTGTCAATTATCTTTTAATGTATGGTTCTAGTCTACATTGAATGACCTTCAGCATGATTTTAGTGGTTTGTGGTTTGAAAGAAATTGAGTGATAGTTGACACACTCTATTGGGACACAGATTGACCTCTACCAGTCTGCAGGCCATTGAGCTGTTTTCCATATTTTTTGGCACTGTTTGCTCAGTACTTTGTATCTTTGGAATCCTGAAATATCTCTATTCATATGTTGTCAATTCCTCTGGCATTTTCTTTTCAATAAACCCAGGGCCTGTCTGACATTGTCTTCTAAAAATAAAGTTTTTTTTTCTTAACAGCATGTTCCAAATCATTATGCAAATTTGATTGAAGTCTCATAAATTTAGACATTTTATATGTGCAGTCAGGATTCAGAAGACAGAGGAACAAGAGACATCATCACAGATGCACGCTGGACCTTTAAAGAATCTAAGGAGATTAAGAAAGGAGATCAACATGTGTTTTATAGACTACAGCAAAGCCTTTGGCTGCATGGACCACATAATATGGAACATGCTCAGGAAAATGGGAATACCTGAGCATTTTACAAATTACAAATTACAAATTACAGACCGATAGCAAACCTCCCGTTCTTAGCAAAGATTCTAGAGAGAGTAGTCTCCAACCAACTGTGCACCTACCTCAACCGTCACAACTTAAGCGAGGCTCTCCAATCTGGATTTAGACCCAACCACAGCACCGAAACAGCCCTGGTTAAAGTTACAAATGACCTCCTGCTCTCTCGTGATAGAAACCATAATGCTATATTAGTATTATTGGATCTTAGTGCCGCCTTCGATACCGTTGATCATTCCATTTTGCTTCATAGACTTGAGAGTAACTTAGGAATTAAAGGAACAGTCCTAAAGTGGTTTCAATCATACCTGACAGACCGCCTCCAGTGTGTAAGCATAAACAATACTCACTCATATAACTCTACAGTAAAATATGGTGTCCCACAAGGGTCTGTCCTAGGTCCTTTACTGTTTTCCCTTTACCTACTACCGCTGGGTGATGTCATCCGAAAGCATAACATCGACTTTCACTGCTATGCGGATGACACCCAACTTTACATATCAGCAAAACCTAATGAGGATCACTGTCTCAGCCGAATAACAAACTGTGTTAGTGAGATTAAAAACTGGATGACGCAAAATTTCCTTCTTCTAAACTCTGGAAAAACCGAGGTCTTAATATTAGGATCTAATAAAACCTATAACCTGATCAACCTAAACGGTTTTTCAATCATACCGAGCTCGACTGTGAGAAACCTTGGCATCATATTTGACTCCGACCTTGCATTCGACAGCCAAATTAGTAACGTAGTAAAGAAGGGATTCTTCCATCTACGCAACATTACACAAGCACGCAGAGATACTGATTCATGCATTCATCACATCTAGACTAGACTATTGTAATGCCCTTCTAGCTGGTAGTTCAGGGAAATCACTACAGAGGCTACAATCAGTACAAAACGCTGCTGCGAGGGTTCTCACTGGAACTCGGAAATTTGACCACATTAGTCCGGTTCTTTCATCTCTCCATTGGCTTCCCATTAAATTCAGAATCAACTACAAAATACTGCTCCTAACGTACAAGTCACTAAATGGCTTAGCTCCCCAGTACCTAAAAGACCTCTTAATACCTTACATCCCGTCACGCAGACTGCGTTCTCAGGACGCAGGACTATTGACCGTCCCTAAAATTAAAAAGAACACTGTTGGGGGTCGAGCCTTCTCTTTTAAAGCCCCCCAGCTCTGGAACAGCCTTCCTCCTACTGTTCGGGACTCAGACACTCTCTCCGTCTTTAAATCACGCCTGAAAACATTTCTCTTTTCGCAGGCTTTTCATTAACACTTTTAAGGGGGCACTAATCTCTCTCCCTCTCTCCCCCCCATGTCCTGAGCTGCCCGAGACACCTGCGGATACCGGCCCACTCATCCACCTACATCCAACCTACATCCTACTATCAACTTCCAGACCTGGCTATCCCACCTGCATGTATCTCATTATTCACTATTCAATCATGCATACCTGTAGCATTACTATTTCAGCCAATCTTTATTTATCCTCTCTCCATTTTTATTTATTATTTATTTTATTTATTTTCCCTTCATTTTTTTTTTTTCCATTTTTCCATTGTGCCTTTGTTATGTGCTCCGGTGTCGACCAGAGGAGGATGGGTTCCTCTCTTGAGCCTTGGTTCCTCTCAAGGTTTCTTCCTCCTAAACTGAGGGAGTTTTTCCTTGCCACTGTTTGCCTACTGGCTGCTCATTTGAGGCTTGGACCCGGATCCTTGTAAAGCTGCTTTGTGACAACGTTCTGTTGTAAAAAGTGCTATATAAATAAAATATGATTGATTGATTGATTATACATTTCAAATTACAAATACATTTCAATTACATTCAATTTAACTCATGGATCATATTGAGTCTCAGGGTTCTTTGGGTCATTGAAATCAATCTCAGATCCCTGTGATAACTACTTAAAAAACTACTTAACTACATTATTAAGCAGGCCACAGGTTTCAAGCAATATAGGAAAGGAAAAGGATCTCTCTGCTACTGAAAATTGTCAGAGTGCAATACCTTGGGCAAGGTGCGAAAACATTAGATAAACCATAAGCACGTTCATCATACTGTAAAGATATTGATGGCTGATTCAGAGCACAGGGTTTGTTCAGATAAAGCATAATGAGGAAAGTTTCAGCTGCTGAAATGCATTTACAAAGCAGCAAACAGATATTTGAAGTTCAAGCCTCAAGGTGTAGGATCTTCCAGAGGTTTCCTGTTGTACATAAACTGCCTATTCAGCCACCCCTAACCAATGCTCAAGCAGAAACAGTTTTTCAGGTGACAGAGTCATTTGGGCCAAAATCATGGGGAGACTGGTAGGCTCCTTTAGGGTTCCTGAAGAACTATGTTTTCCATAGCAAAATCGTCTTTATGCATGACAATGCACCGTGCTGCCAAGAATACCTCTGATATTGCCTGCTATGGGCATACTTTTTTTGGTTTGTTTATTATTTATAACATTGTAGATACTATTCTGTATATACTATAATATGCTATATCTATTTCTTGTATTGAGAGCCTTGCTATCCCTTTCCTGCTGCAACATTGTGAATTTCCCCACTGCGGGACTAATAAACAATTATCTTATCTTAAAAGGAAAGATACTCATGATGTGGCCACCATCCTCCCCAAACTACAACCCTATTGAGAACCTTTGGAGTGTCCTCAAGCAAAAGCTCTATAAGGGCGGGAGGCAGTTCACATCAAAACAGCAGTTTTGGGGGGCTATCCTGCAAAGAAATTCAAGCAGAAACCGTACAAAAACTCACAAGTTCAATGGATGCAAGAACTGTGAAGGTGATTTCAAAGAAGAGGTCCTATGTTAACATATAACTTGTAAATGTGACCTCTTAATGATACACATTTATCAAAGCTATTTTCAGTTCTTTACAACATATAAAACTCCATGGTGCATAATAATTTGGAGTTTTTTTTATTTTTGAAAAAACAAAACAAAAAAAACATTATTATTATTGTTAGGTGTGTGAAATAAATTTTGATTTGATTTATACTTTAATGGTTGATGAGCATTGTGATAAAAAAGTATACTGCCTGTAATTTGCATTGACCATTAAGGAATATAATTTGCATAATAATATGGGATGTGGTATATACCATCATATACCCATTCAAGTGTCGTGCCACATTATGTCTTTGCTACTATGTTAGTCAAAAGCTAATATAACAATGACATGCTAACACTTCCATCCCAAAGTAATAGAACAGCCACATGCAAACCTGTTAGTTCCAACCCAATACAACAGCTGTAATCTAATATTTTAGTTCTATGCCAACACAGCAGCCACAAGCTAACATGTTTGGACCAAGCTAATACAACAGCCATAAGCTAATATGTTAGTCCTAAATTATTACCTCTCTATTAAGTACAGGAAAATGTTTATTTGAGTCATGAAAAAAAAAAATATATATATATATATTTTTGGTGCTATTTAAGCCAGTATTTAGCCTTGTTGTACACACATCTATGTTAAACACTCCTCAAACCACAAAAACAACAGATGCATTGAAAGAATTTCTCAACCATTCACAGGTTTGGACTTATACCATACAGAAAATAGGTTACCTCGCAACTGTGGAATGTTTTAGTGTCATTTATAGCCTGTATTGAGCCTGTAGCAAAAACATCCATATTAAACATGCCTTAAACCACAAAACAGCAGATGCTTTAGAGGAATTTCTCAGCATTTTTACAGTTCTTTATATTACATTATACTAAGCCAATATTAAGCATTGTAGCACACATGTCTTCACCAAATACCCAAAATGCCATGAAAAAAGAGATACTTTGAAACAACCGTTTGAGTGCTATACAATCCCGGTATGTACATTGCATCCAGAATGTATTTTTTATGCTACAGCCTTATTCCAAAACGGATTGAACATAACTGAGCTTAGATACATCTTTTTTCCACTGATCATACTTCAGATATTTCCACAGCTTGATTTGAATACACCTGTGGTAAATTCAGTTGGACATGATTTGGAAAGGCACACACTTGTTTATATAAGGTCCCATAATAGACAGTGCATTTCAGAGCACAAACCAAGCCATGAAGTTTAAGGAATTGCCTGTAGATCTCAGACACAGAATTGTATTGAGTCATAATTCTGGGGAAGGGTACAGAAACATTTCTGCTGCATTGAGGGTCCTACCGAGCCCAGTGACCTCCATCATCAATGAATTGACGAAATTTGAAACCACCAGGACTTTCCCAGAGGTCCAACATTGCACTGTGAAGACAGGAGAACCTTCTAGGATAATGGTTTCTGCAGCACTCCACCAATCAGACCTGTACAGGGTGACCAGAGAGATGCCACTCCTCAGTAAAAAGAACATGACAGCCTCAATGCCAACCACTGCTCATCATCTAGCCAATACCATTCCTACAGAGAAGCATGGTGGTGGCAGCATCAAGCTGTGGGGATGTTTTTGTGCAGCAGGAACTGGTAGAGTAGTCAGGGTTGAGGGAAAGATGACTGCAGCAATGTACAGAGACATCCTTGGTGTTAACCTCTTCCAGAGTGGTCTGGACCTCAGACTGGGACTAAGGTTTATCTTCCAACATGAAAACGACCCTAAAAACACAGCCAAGATAACAAAGGAGTGGCTTCGGGACAACTCTGTGAATGTGCTTGAGTGACCCAGCCAAACCCCAGACTTGAACCCAACTGAACATTTCTGTGAACATGGCCATCCAATCTGATGGAGCTTGAGAGGTTCTACAAAGAAGAATTGAACAAACGTTCCAAAACACTGGCGCATCATACTCTAAAACACTTGAGGCTGTAACTGCTGCCAAAAATGCTTCAAAGTATTGAGCAAAGGTGAATACATATGTACGTGTTATATTTTTAATAACTTTGCAAAGATTTCACACATTTTCTCACTGTCATGATGGGGTATTGGGTGTAAAACTGTGAGGGAAGAAATACATAATCCATTTTGGAATAAGGCTGTAACATAAAAAAGTAGAAAGTGAAGCACTGTGAATACTTTCTGGATGCACTGTAGCCTCATTTTTCATAATAAACACACTACAAACACTAAAACAACAACTGCTTTAGAATAAACTCTGAGACATTTTTATATTCGAGGCTTATGAGGTACAGAAAATTGATTTTTTTTTTACTCATAAATAGAATTCTGTCATACATGTTTGCTCCTTGACAGGCTCCCCACAAGGATATGTGCTTTCATCCTAAGCAAATTAATGTCACAGTAGAAGGAAAAATAGGACCATCTTAAAGTATACGGATGACACAGTCACTGTCAGCCAGCTCCAAAGAGACTAGCCATGGTTCGGTTATCAGTGACCTTGTCAAGAGGTGTGAGGAGTTCTATCTTCAATTAAGACATGGCTATTGATTTTAGACAGAATGCTCATATGCACAATGTCACACTTGCTAACGGTCAGACAATGGAATATGTTCATTTCTACCAATATCTTGGGACAATTATTGATTAAAAACGTAGTGAGACCACATGCAAAAAGGGGTACTAGCATTGTTTGAGGAGACATTGATCCTATTTTATCAGGGTTATATTGAATTGGTTTTATCTTCCTCTTTGGTGGTGTGGTTTGGAAAGCTGACTCTAAAAAATAGAACCTGTCTGAAACATCATTAAATGGCCTAGCAGGCCACTGTGTAATCTAGAGGCTTTATACAAAAGACAGCTTAGCAGGTAACTGACTTGTTATTAGGTAACAGCATTCACCCTTTCCTTCTGTCTGAGTGAAGGTTTAGAGCTCTAAATTGCAGAACAAAGTGATACAAAGATAACCTTATTACAGTAGCCATTACTCAGATGAACAGGCCAAACATCACAAAGGCACCAGGGAACTTTAGATCTGTGGGTATTTACTGTTAATTTTCTGTGTTGTTTTGTAAATGTTTTGTAACGGGTACTGATTTACTTACTTGGCAATAAATAAAGTGATCTAACCCAACCTAACCTTTAGCCATATTTCAAGCTCCTCAAGCCATGAAAACAATAAATGCTTTGGAAAAATCTCACAACTGCTTATGTTGTCTAGGCCTATGTAGTACACAAAGTGACTCCTAACAAAAAAGATCTTTTTAGTGATAAATAGAGCCAGTCTTTAGTCTCATAGCCTTCAAAACTAAAACCATGAAATGGCAAATGGTTTGGAAGGAGCATCACCATTTGCAACTAAAAACACATTTATAGTGAATAAAATGGGTATGTTGACTCATAACAATAATGGAATCTTTTTTGTTACTAGTTAAAGAACCATGTAGCTGTAAGAAGCTTTATATTGTACATTGCTGCTGTCCAAAGAATGTATCATTTTGTCAGTTTTTGGTTTTCTCCATTGATCCCTGTACGTACTCTAAATAAATAGACTGTTTAAACAAATCTGCATGAGCAGACCAATAAAAAATGCTCAAAATATACTTTTAATTTCTGTTATTAAACAACTTCAGTATGAAGTTAATAGCATTTTTCCTCCTCATTTAAAGTTACCATTTGGAGATACACAGTTTTCATTGGACAGTGCCAACATACTGTATGAAGAACCATTTAAACACATTCACATTTTTGTCTCAGTTCTACTAAAGAAACCCTTGAAGAACCAAGCCTTCATTAATAATATGCTGAGTCTGGTTGGTAGAACTTGGAACTGACCTGACCTCCCACCAATGGCAGGAGAGAAACAATAACCCTGCAGGCTGATGAGTAGCAGCTACAGGTATTAAGTCTCACTTTAACCAACTTTTAGGTTTATAGAAAAAAAGCCACTTTTGGTACCATCAACCACATAAAACAACATATAACACCCTTTCTAAAGGTTCTTATCTAGTGGATACAGGGAACCAACAGTGGCTCGGTCAATGAACTATCTGAAGCACTTGTATAGTAAAGCGTGTAGAAAGATCTAACGAGTCAAAGTGTAAGCGGAGCTGATATAAAGATGTGTGTACACTAGCTCCCTAACATCTCCCGCTCTACATGCCTCCACATTCCAATACACTCTTTTTTTAGCCCTTTACAGTGAAGGGAGGGGAAGAATATCAGGAAATGTGTTTGGCCAACGTGACTGCGCCCAAAAAAAAAAAAAGCAAACCCACCCCCACCCCCTAAAAAATGTAAAATACCCCCTCCACAGCGAAACGAGTGCAGCAACAGCGCCCCCTCTCGTCCGTCTTTGGTCTATGACTTTTGTTGAGGGGATGAATGTGGACGTTGGAGGAATCATTCCTTCAGGGTGAAGATGAAGTTGGTTTGTTGGCATTTGGTGGCCATTGTTCCACCTTAAAAGGTGCAGCAGGTCTTTCCAACTGACCGGATCTGTTTAAGGCGCACTGTTTAAGGTGGAACGGGGAAAAGGATCAAACTAAAGCAACCTTCACCTTGGCTGAGGTGGCCACCTACCTCTGGTGTCACGAGGTGCTCGTAGAGAGAGACACTGGGCCTTGTCGGTGTGGTCCATTTTGAGAACTCGACCAAGTGCTCATACCATCCTCACACACTTGTAGACAGCGAGGTCTTTTTCCTCGACGCATTGTTCCGTGGGGTCTTGTTCACTCTTCACCTCTCACTCCGTTCTGCTGCTTTCAGCGTTTGCTCGGAGCTGCTCTGCAAACAAGTCACAACAGATCCACCTTCAGCTGATTCAGCCTCTTCATTTGAACCCATCGGTGGACAGCTCGTTCAAATAAACTGTGTGTGTGTGTGTGTGTGTGGTATTCCCCTCACGCTCGCGCTGCTCTCTATGTAGGGCGCTCGTGCAGCAGGTGTTGCGCATTCAAAGGCTGCTAATATACATTATTATTATTATTATTATTATTATTATTATTATTATTATTATTATTATCTCTCTGTTTTCCAGTGTCTCTCTACCTGACTCACCCTCTCTCTCCCAAAATAACTCGTTGACAAGAAGTTATGAGACCTTCCTCTCTCTCCCTGTCTGTCTCTCTCTTTCTGTGTGTCTGTCTGTCTGTCTGTCTCTCTCTCTCTCTCTCTCTCTCTCTCTCCCTTTCTCTCTCTGTCTGTCTCTCTCTGTGTGTGTGTGTGTGTGTGTGTGTGTGTGTGTGTGTGTCTGAATGCTGAGGTAAGGTAGATAGGTAAGGAAGGTGGGGGTCTGTCAGAAATCAGAGCGCCCCCCCCCCCCCCCACACACATACACACACACACAAACTGTGAGATAAACACCAACTTACCCCAAATCACCGTCTTCTCTGCGTGTGTCCGACATGCCTCAGCCCCGCTCGCCTCCTCCTCCGTCAACGAGCAGCTTTTTCAAAAAAACAAAAAAAACAAACAGCCGCTCGCGGAAGCGACCGTTAAAAATCAGCCGATAAATCCACGCGCCCTCGCACTGCCAGACATGACGACCCGAGAAAACGGCCAAGACACGCTCGAAACGAGAAGCCGACGCGATTTCTGAGTGAAAGCTGAGGTAAAGTGGGGCGAATCCGCTGAGACTGAGCGCGTGTGTGCTTTATTTCTCTCACAAATCGCCCGCTTTTAGGAGAGCGCCGCGCGCGCGCGCTGTTCCGCAGCGTTACAGGTCCGCGTGCCGCTTCTGAGGGGATTCCGTCAACATCAAATCCTTGTGGTGGAAGGACACACACGCACGCACACACACACACGTTCTCACACACTTAAACACATCCACACACAGCGAATGGCGCGCGCGTCGCGGAGGAAACTTCACACGTCGATGTACAGGTGACCATGGTGCTGCTCGAGCGCGTCTTCTCCTTCTTGTTCTATCTCTTCTCCCTCGGTCTCGCGCAGCTTCTCGTTCCCGTCGACTGAACTCGAGTCCGAGCTGCGATAAACGGCCTCCCACGTCCGACTCCACACAGGACGAGTACGCGCTCGTGGAGGTGTGTATGTGTGTGTGCGTGCGTGCGTGTGTGTGTGTGTGCGCGCGCGCGCGTGTGTGTGTAGGTGACGGAGATGGTGAAGGTGAAGCCCGTCGTCTCTAAGACCTTGTGGATCAGAAGGGTGAAGCCGAGCCTTCTCAACTTTCCACCGCGTTAAGAGAGAGAGAGAAATATAGAGTGAGAAATATAAAGATAGATAGAGAGAGAGAGAGAGAGAGAGAGAGAGAGGGAGAGAGAGAGAGAAAGAGAGAGAGCTTGCTCTCAAGTAAATCAGTTCTTCCATGTTGACAACAACACCAACAACACCAGCTCAGGATGGTTAAGATGGTTAAGCTGGCTAAGCTGGTTGACCAGTTTTGAATTAGAATGTAATGGCTGAGATGATTTACCAGCATGGGCAATATCTTAACAAATCAAAGCAGCATTCATTTAATTTTATTCATTTAGTATATTTTACTGATGTCACAGAGCAGTTTTACAGAACGTACCAACACATAAAACAAAAGATAAAGACATAAACCCCTCCTGAGCAAGCCAAAAGACAACAGTGCTGGAAAAACCTGGAGGAGCTGGAGGAAGAAACCTTTGGAGGAACCAGGCACACAAGGAGGGACCCATCCTTCTCTGATCAAGCTGCTCGTATGTTACTGATAAGGGGACACTGAGCCACCTCATGTCTGCTGTCACGCTCAGGTGTACTGCAGTAATGATATAGAAACAGTAGCAGATAATTAGGGTTCATGTCAAATTCCACGTAGTCTGTGATGGCAGGTGGGCAAATAGTCCAAGGCGGGGGGGAGACAATCCAAGTCCAGTAGCCCAAAGGTCCAGCTTGACTGACTGGTTTACATCATTTCACGTTGAAGACCAGCTTTTCAACCACCCTGACCACCAAAGTCCAACTTACACCATATGAAAGCAGCTACCAGCAAAAGCTGTTCAGCTGATGATAAATGTCTTCACAATGTTTTTATTTATTTGCCTTATTCTGGGTTATTTAATCTGAACAAAGTGCTAAAAATAAACACTGTCTCTCTCTCACACACATACACACACAGAGAGAGTGAGAGAGAGACTTGAATTCTCTTCTTTGAGGAATTGTCCAGCGTCTCTATTACTGTCATTAAATGCTGCTCTGTCTACACCTGACATCTCTCTCACAAACATACACACGTGCAGATGTACACACATGCTCTTAGTCTTACACAAGTTTGTATTCCTGAACTTGTAGGGTCTTTCCATTGACTTGTTGCTAAATACTGCTCTCTCAACTGGTCTCAACATCATGTTTCCCATCATTCTGGTAATGTTTAATCCCAACAAAGTCCTAAATACAAACACTCACACACAAGTCTGCCCAGAGTCTTCTGAATTACTATAATTAAATGCTGCTTTGTCTACACCTGACATCACCTTCTTTCTATCTCTCCTGCTTTTGGTCTCAATGGTTTGTATTCTTGTCTTTGCAGCGTCTTTCATAAGAGGTGTTGGTAAGTCCTGTACTTTCTACCATTAATACCAGCAACATGTCCCTACAATGTTTTCTTGTTTCCATCATGCTACAAGTCGTCTTCATGGAGATTTTTTAACACTACTTTCTGTACACTGTTGCTACATGATGCTCTACAACTAACACTGGCCACAGGTCCCCATAATGTTGCTGTGTTTCAGTAATTCCATTTTTATCCTGATAAGGTGCGGCGTACAAATACTAACAGGCAAGATCTCATTTGTGTGCTTGTCAGGTGCTTTCTGTATTACTTTAGTTAAATGTTGCTCTGTCCACACCTGACATTTTACATTTTCTCACAGTCTCACACTCTCATTTTCACACGTTTGTATTCCTGTCCCTGTGAGGTCTTTCTAAAACTGGGGACACCAACTTTGCTCCTAAAAGGCTTTAGATTCAACCCTTATTAACCTCGCCTGATCCAACTAATTACTGCCTGCAGAAGTTATTGATTGGCTGAATGGGGTGTGTTAGATTTGGGATGAAGTCAAATCCATGCAGGAAGAAGCTCTCCAGAAGCAGAGTAGGTGTCACTAAATGGTGATTTTTCTACATCTTGTCACAGGTCCCCATAACATAGTTCTGTGTTTTAATAATTTTGTCTTTAAATGTGTATAGTTGTCCACTGCTTTCTGTATTACTGTAACTAAATGCTGAGCTTTCTAGACATTTCTTGACATTTTACATTCTTTACATTCTATTTCTCTCTTGCGTTCCCTTCGCAGGCTCCCTATAGCTACCCACATTCAGATTCAAAACCTTGAAGATGGCCTACAAAGTCAAATGGCCATACTTGATGGCAATGGTCAAAACTTGATCTGTACAAAGAGCCATTTGAGTATTAAGTACACACTTGGCTTGACACACCATGTCTCAAGTCAGAAGGAAGACAAGCATTCAGACTCTTTTCTGATGGTGGAATGAACTTCCCCTGGGGATCCCAACAGCTGAGTCTCTCGCTGCCTTCAAACGCAGACTGAAGAACCATCTCTTTCAAGAGCACTTAACTCATTAAAGGTTTATAATTATGCTGAATCTGTTGGTCTCCAATCTGATATATATTTGGGCAGCATCTAAGCTTGAGGTATCTCTGGATTCTAGTCTCTGCTAATTACCTAAGGATATAGCCAATCATTTTTGTAAGTCACTCTGGATAAGAATGTCTCCCAAAAGCCTTAAATATAAATGTGAATGTTACTCCAAGAAGTAAAAGTGTTTCATAATACTTCATATTACTTTTTGTCAAATACTATATCATGTGATGCAGCACAGAAAAAAGTAAGCAAATGTGTACATATGGAATTGCAAAAATGTTTATTGTATAAATATATAAATTTGGTCTGACAAACACTTAACATTTTTTAGTCAGTAGTTCAAATGTTATCTACTGTATTTATAGCATTCCCAAAGATGTTCCTAAAGAAATGTGCTTATAATAACACAGAAATAAAATTCATCTCTTTAGCACATTCCACATCAAGTAAGAGCATAAACACTTTCCAACCAAATTCTAAGCCAAACACCAATGACAATTAGGGGAATTTGAATCACTTCATAATGCCTATCTTCAGAGTGTTGGGAATATAAGGGGAATGCATTTCATTATGGTAATTCAGAGTTTGTATTTGTGTCATGCTGCACACATGTGCAGAAAGTAAAATGGCACATCATTTATTTTTCTTTCTTTTAATGTTGGCCAATCAGTCTTGTTTTATGCTCAGGCTCTCTATAATAAAAGCTCATATTTTACTGTTATTCCAGTTTAACTCATCCTTGTTGCTGCGAACATGGGCGTTACCCCAGAATGCATGGAAAGTTAAATCTGTTCTAGCCCTGGAGCTAGGGATGGAAAATGCTCTCCTGTCACAACTACATTTAAGGCTGAAATCAGGAAAGGTTAATAACATCACAACACTAGAGTTTTCCAATGTCTTCTGCAAGACTGTATCTAAATGTTGCTTTGTCTACAGCTACCACCGGCCACAGTTGCCCAAACGCTGTGCTGTTTTCTATCATTCTAGGGACATGAGAGACTCCCTCAAAGTGCTAAATACAAGTTGTCCAGGGCCGTCTTTGTAACTGTAACTAAATGCTGCTGTGCTATACCTAATTCAACCATAACCTTAATCTCAGCTACTCAAAGGAATTCTTCTTCTCCTTTTTTCCTTTCACTAATTAAAAAAAAAGTCATGGTAGAGACCAGACAAATGACCCCTCAATGATGTCCTGTCCTTTATCAATCTGGGGACAGTTTGTCAATACAAACAGCTAAACACATGACCACACATGCACATACACAGTTGTGCATGACAGGCTCAAATAATCATGAAGACCATAAACATTTCTGTGCACTCGATGAGCGTGTCGAAACTGTGCAAAGTATTGGAACGTAAAGCAGTGCAGTAAATCAGGAATGCATGACGCCCCAGTAAACAAATAATTTCCCCGCGTGATGTCGCCAGCTATAAGCCTTGCAGTACGGTTTCAGGGAGCACAGCAGTTCAATCAGCCGTATCCCGTCTGTCTCAATGATCACAGTGAAATAAGCCTACTCTATTTGAGCTGATAATTGGTAGTTTACTGATATGACTCAGACGCTCCCAGCTGTGTAGTGCAAGTCTAGAGATCTTCTCGAGAGTGATCCCCCAAATCATACAATTAAGCCAGTTTAGATTCTTAATTGCTTAATCAGATGTAATGAAATCCATCAACACTTTAGGGACAATAAAGAATCATGTACTTACACAATTCTGTTTCTATTTACATAACTATATTGGAGACACCAGCAACATAACCTACCTGTAGGATTTATGAAGGTCAAATTATAGATGCACATCATGGATCTACAACGATGCATTTAGAGGACAAAGCAAACAAGAGTATAAATCATGCAAACTAGTTCAATGGAACACTGTGATTAAGTGGCATGTAGGGCATACAGAGTGTTCAGTCAATAACAAGTCTCTATGATATATATATGGAAAGTGCTCTCATGAGTGGACTGTGGAAGTGCACTGTAAGACAGGAAAGTTCCTGACATTACATAATATATCTCTTTCTGGTGGAAACAAGAAATAATGACTTGATATGCCAACTAGACAATGCACACTGTTCATCCAGTCATGGAGTGGATTGAAAGAGTGAGGAAATTCAGGTGATGTCATGATTACCACATTTAAATAGACCTGAGAACTTGTGGGACTGTTGAAAAGCAGTAAAACTAAATCATATACTACATGTGCACATTTTTGTGGACGCCCCTTCAAATGAATCCATTCAGCTTCTTTAAGTTTGTAAAGAAGGACTCTCTGGAGCAGATAAACATGAACCTGTTTCCACCATGTCTAATGCCAGTTGCAGGCTAGAGGGGTATACATTCCTCACAGCAATGCTATAGATTCATATAAATATGATATTGCAAGCAGGTACCTGTGCTCCTGGAATCAAAGATGCTCAGTGGCATGTTCAATAGCATGCTTCTCTGAAATGGTTAGATAACAGGAATCAGTATTACAGTTGAATACAGAGTTTTGGGAGTGTGCCTTAACCCTGGTTTGTATTATATGTCTTGTAATCTTGATAACATTCACATCTGGTTTCAGTTCACCTGATCAACCCCACAAAAACATCAAGATTTTCAACACAACATTCCCAGTGTTCATTGCTTGATTCAGTAGAAATAAATGATTGACCAGATTCCATTGTGGTGTCAGTATCTGTTAGGCACTATCATGGCCTTGAGATAATCTTGAAGTCAGACTGCTGACCTGGAAACTTTCCAGTGTAAGCTTGCATCTTCTAATCCCACTAAAACATATGCGAGATAACATTTCTGCATGATTTGCCCCTGGAAATCAGCGTGATTTATTTTTAAGCCAATATTCTGAGTTGAACGCCCTCCTTGACTGCCTATGAGCATGGTCATAATTTGCTGCAAGTGTGCCTAGAGCGTGATGTATTTTCCTCTTCATGAACCAATATATGGACGTTTTTAGGTCCATTTTTTAACAAAGAATGAGGGCGTGAGCTAAGTAATTAGCCCTTCAAAACATGTCTCTCCAGATACCCCACTGTTGTGCAAATCAAGTGTCAGGACACTTCCTTGGGGCTCTGAAACACTGTGTACTTTCAAAACTGCAGATCTTCAAACATTTCATACTGCCGTCTGCAGTTTAATACAAGGTTATCATGCATCATGCTTAGCTTTAAATATAATGCTGCAAATTATACCTGTATTAGTAAGAAGCAAAGAACTACTGAAAACAGTATATTTTGTATTTATGGATGTGCCACCATGCAACCTCTATTCCACCTATTACATGATCTTTGACCTTATCCTTTTGCCCCACTGAAATTGCATTTATAAATGTGTTTGTAAAAGCAAAGGAAAATAATGTGTCCAGGAACATATATTTGAATGTATAAAATGACTAAAAACAATAATAAATTGTATCTACAGCACTAAGCACTTTTGCCTTGGCCCTGCTTACTACATATTACCTTCAAATAATATCATTAAAACATTTCAAAAAGCACATTATTTTTGCATTATATTTTTGATATATATATATATATCACCAACTGCTTGAAACATCTATTACAGAATAAATACACTCATTAACAAAAAAACAGAAACATAATGTAGGGTTGTAATGCTATTGAGAAGGAAGATAAAGGTTAACAGGAAAAATAACTGATTGAAAAGTTAGATTGATATGGGCAATATTTATTGAGCTATATGTACAGATGTGTTGGGTATAACATATGCTAGATGTTTTGTAGAGGTTGCTAATCTTGACCTGTGATAATCCATCCCATGCAGCTTGAATATTCTTACTCAGTTCCTGCAGATTTTGTGGTTGGGGTGGAGTGTTGATAGTGCGTCCAATAGCATCTCACTCATTTACAGCCGGGGATAGGTCTTGTGATGCAACTGGCCATGGCATAGTATCTGTGTTTTTAAGGCAAGCTCTTGAGATGAAAGCAGTATGCAGTATGCCACTGATTGCAGGATCTCATTAATGTAACATTGGGCTGTTAAAGTGCCTGTAATGAAGACCAAAGGTTACCTGGCATTGTATTGAACTGCACCCCATACCACCTTTCCTTCAGACACCTTTCCTTCAGGATGTGTGACAAGCATCCACAGTGCTTCCAGATTTATAGGTTATTATACATATATATATTTTATAAAAAATACAAATTTGTTGAGAACTTTTTCAGAATCCATTATGTGCCTGGCTTTTGCTGTGTGTCATACTTTGTTACACACAATTTCAACAAAACATTTTGTTCAACCCAGAATCCAAAGCAATCAGTGTGCACTGTTTTGAGACTGAATGTTCCTAGATCAGCTGTTAGTTGTTCTTAAGCGAGGATAAGTTTAAAGCACATGTTTGGACTAAAAATGTTATGCTTCTTCATCCAAAATGTTGTGCATATAAAGAAGCTATTTTAATCAGTGCGGCAACAATACCTTTTATAGTTATAGAGTACTTTATCCATTTTTGTAATCAATAAAATGCTGTAATACTGTCAAGTGTTGAGCTCAAGCTCAAGTTCAATACAGATTCAGGACTTGTTTTTCCTTGTCTGACCAGAAATCTGCCAGAAGCTTAACTGATAGCTATTGAGAGTAATTAAGGTTCAAATGTAAGGTAAAGTAATATTTAACTAAATATTATATATTATATATATATATATATATATATATATATATATATATATATATATATATATATATATATATACACTTTGTATATATAATTGTGACCATTTATTGTTTTCAATTTTTTTATATTCTGCCTTATTGAAATCATTGAAAGCCCAATATTGCCATGACATTCATGTCCATGATGAGTGTATGTGAACTTTTGACCACAACTGTATCTTCTATATTGCCTTTATTCACACATGCATACATAACCTCCACTCTTACTGTTTTATCTCTGAGTGCTTAGTGACATTATTGGCATTGCCCACATTACAGACATTACTCTTTAGACAACTCGCTCAACCACAAAATGTAATCTTTTCCCATAAACCTCTCCTAATAAAAGCTAGCAGAACGAACCAGCCTTATTATTTATATAAGACCCAACATGCTGTTGTACTCAGCTGATAAAATCCTGAAGGGAAAGCTGTATTTTTTTTAATGCATCAAGAACAGCATTTTACTGAACATCCACAACCAGATGAAATGGCCTTTGGAAAGAAAGGAAAATGAAAGGTTCCTTGGTTGATGCTGATTAAAAATGTATAAAGGGGAAGAACACTTTGTGAAAAGATGATTAGAATATCCAGTGCAGGTTTGCAGAGAAATATCACCCACATTATATTTTTCATGAGCTGCCCCTCTTTTCCAGATTCAAATGTCAACATATGTAAAAGAATGAAAAACACAATAAACAGAGATACAGGGTTTTGTGAAATTTCTACACTACGTTTTCTACATATATGTATATTTATGCATTTAACATCTAATCAAAAACTTACACATGATACACAAATTATATGTGTCCAACACCTGAAACTTGCATTAATGAATACAATATATAATATATGTTTGCAAATAATTGAAATGTAAATCTTTTGATATACACTATGTGGGTAAAACTATTGGCACATCTACTCATTCATTGTTTTTCCAAAGGTATTAAAAAGGATTTTTTATGGGTTATGAGATTTTTGATTTAATCACCACCCCATCTCATTTCAATTCCCTTAACTCATCC
The DNA here is from genome assembly GCA_034509495.1 of Acestrorhynchus altus. NCBI lineage: Eukaryota > Metazoa > Chordata > Actinopteri > Characiformes > Acestrorhynchidae > Acestrorhynchus > Acestrorhynchus altus. Next base: position 32,969,765 of record CM067502.1, read on the forward strand.
CAAAAGTAGCCTACACCTGGCTGTATGGTGCCAACAGGATCGTATTTATCAGATCCAAAGAGTCATTTTATTGGCAGTACTTCTCTACAGAGTGTGTGTGTGTGTGTGTGTGTGTGTGTGTGTGTGTGTGTGTGTGTGTGTGTGTGTGTGTGTGTGTGTGTGTGTGCGTGCAATCTGTGTCAGCAATGGGGGCATCTTAATGTAGCCAATTGCATTCATTAGAAGCAATGTCCACAAACATTTTGACATACACTGTGTTCCAAATTATTATCCAAATTGGATTTAAGTGTCAAAAAGATGTTTGTTTTTGTTTTTGAGTTAAATTCCTGTATGGTGTTGTGTCTCAGGGTTCTTTGGGTCACTGAAATGAATCTCAGACACTTGGGATAATTAGTTTGCCAGGTGAGTCCAATTTAAAGAAAACTACTTAAAAGGGTGTTTCACATTATTAAGCAGGCCACAGGTTTCAAGCAATATGGGAAAGAAAATAGATCACTCTGATGCTGAAAAGTGTCAAATTGTGCAATACCTTAGACAAAGTATGAAAACATTAGATATTTTACAAAAATGTAAGCATGATCATCATACTGTAAAGAGGTCTGTGGCTGATTCAGAGCATAGATGGGTTCGTTCAGATAAAAGCATAATGAGGGATGTTTCTGACACACAAATTCATTGGATTAGCAGCTGTTTCAATGCATTTACAAAGCAGCAAACAGATATTTGAAGATATTTGATAGATATTTGATATTGCCGCTGGAGTCCAATGAACCTATCATAAATTAACTCTCAGCCAAAACTGTTGCAGTGGGTCCAGACACTGCAACACTGCAATGGGCATAAATAGGTTCCCTATTGAGAACCTTGAAGTGTCCTCAAGCAAAAGATCTATGATGGTTGAAAACAGCAAAACAGCAGCCATGGGAGGCTATTCTGTCATCCTACAAAGAAATTCAAGCAGAAACTGTACAAAAACTCACAAATTCAATGGGTGTAAGAATTCTGAAGGTGATTTCTAATATGCTAACACATGTAACCTGTTAAGATGTTTTTGATTGACATAGCTTTTGATTTCAGTAAAGGTGACATCTTAATGCTGCAAATCAAAATAATTATAATTTTCAGTTCTTTACAACCTATAAAATGTTTTGAAACTCAATGGTTCATAATAAGTAATAAAATAATAATAAGATTTTTTTTAGGTTTGTTCAATAAAATGTGGTTGATAACTTTATTTAACTTTTTTTTAGAACATTATACTGACTGTCATTGACCATTTCAGAAAATCATAGAAAAAATATGATTTGATTAATATTTTGGAATGCTGTGTATGGTTCATGTGCATATATGGCCATATATGACATTTCCATATGGGCTCTAGACTTCAGACTGAGCGCAAACCAGCAGATCTCTGCTGTGTTTCTCCCACAAACTTATAAATAAATGCATTTGAAATATATATTAGCTTACACATTCATTTTGCATGTATTTTGTTAATCCTGTTGAATGAAGGGACCTGTTCAATGCAAATGATTTTCTACTGTGTTTAGACCATACCACAGTAGACATAATAGTATTGTTATTATAATATAATTGAATTTTCAATAGTAATACATTATGCACAGATCAACCCCAATATTACGATCGTTATTTCTCTACACTCACTACCTTTTGTATCAGCTCCACTGACAATACAGAAGCACTTTGTAGTTTAATAAATTCTAATTACAACATATAGTGCATCTGTTTCTCTGCATAGTTTATTAGACTCCTTTAACCCTGTTTTTCAATGGTCAGGACAAGACAGGACCACTTCAAAAAAAGGGACTATGTGGGTGGTGGGTGATTCTAAGCACTGCAGTGACACTGACATGGTGGTGGTTTGTTAGTGTGTTTTGTACTAGTGAATCAGACACAGCAGTGTTGCTGGAATGTTTAAACCCCTCAGTTTCTCTGCTGGACTGAGAATAGTCCTGTGGGCAGCGTCCAATGAGCACTGATGAAGAACTAGAACATAACCAACACAAACTGTGCAGGAACAGATGAACTTCTGTCTCTGATTTTACATCTACAACGTGGACCAGTTAGGTAGGAGTGTCTAATAGAGTGGACAGTGAGCAGTAGCACTGCTGTGTCTGATCCAGCCATACCACACTAACACACCATCACCATGTCTGTGTCACTGCAGGGCTGAGAATGACCCATGGCACACATAATACCTGCCCTGTGTGGTCCTGATCATTGAAGATCAGGATGAAAGGAGAATAATAAAGTATGCAGAGAAACAGATGGACTACAGTGTGTAATTATAGAACTACAAAGTGCTCCTGTATGGTCATTGGAGCTGATAATATGGGCAATGAGTATAGAAACAATGCCATAATTTTATGGCAGATTGGAGTATTTACAAGCTTTATCAACATCTTTGGTATGTTAGGGTTAGTTTATATTTATTGTGCAGGGACATTTTTTTGTAGTTTTTCTTGAAGCTTTTATGAAGGCCAGAACTGTAAGGAATCCCCTATTCATCCATGACGAAAGCACCACTGTACAGTATGTGCGAGCGTAGGTATGCATGGATGTCAGTGAGTGTGTGCACAAGAAGAGAGTGAGAGTGAGTGGGCGTGTAGTGCTATGTTATGTGCTGCTTCTAAAGCCCCAAAGTATGTTTAATTCACAGTCATTAAAAAATAGATTTTTATAGTGGCAGGATCATGGATGTGAACATGTTCTCTTGAATTGCACCACTCTGAAAAACACACCCACTTCCCACACACGAGCTCACTACCCACACTACGCCTGGCCAGCTGGCCAACTAAACTGGTTGACCAGCACAGGATATGTTTTTGTTTGAGGTTGATGTGTTTGGTCTTTTAACATGATCATGTTGACTACGCTTGACCATGCTGGTTGACTAGCTTAACCATCATAATTATGTTGCTTTAACAGCAAGACCAGCCCGAATATACTGATCAATTTGCTTTACCTAAACTTATTAACCAGTATGACCAGTTTGGCAACCAGCTTGATTGGTGAGACTGTATAATTGTACTTATATGCATGCACCACAATGTGTACAAATGTTACATCTGTGGGATGTATACTCATGTATATGCATCATCCTGACAGCCTTCTGAATACCCAATGTGTCCTCTTGCTGGAGTTTGGAAACCAAGCATAGACAAACTTTCTGGCTACAACCCTTGAACAGATCTCCATGATGAGGTTGCAATGCATATCTCCCACTAGTTCTCCACTTGTAGCAATTAGGTCTTTATATGGAAGGGCAGGATTTAATTTAGTTGACTGGATCTGTTTCATAAAGGGAGTGACTTTATCCAATCACAACACTATTTTGAGCTTTATGAGAACACAAACATATTTGTGTCATATATATGTTAACAAAAGTCAGCTATTATGGCTAAAATAAAAGTAAATTCACTTTTTAAATTCCACTGCAATCTGTAATCAAACTCAAATCTGTGACCTCATCCCTTTTCTTTTGGTTCATTTTACGAAATTATGGTACTGTATGGGGACTGTGATCATTTCGAATGCATTAATAAAGCCTGGCAGTCATTTTTGTGGCACCTCTGTTTATGCCTCTGTCAATTGAGGCATAACATTAGCCTGTAGTGTGGTGTGTGTATGAGTACTAATGCCAATGTTTAATCTTCTGAAAGAATATATACGCATAGGTCATGGGATTAGGTAGATATAAAGCATTCAGTCAGTCAGGAAACTATTTAGATGGCCATATAAGTTGTGTTTACAAAACAGCAGTGGGTGAATGTGTTCTGGAAAGCTCCTGTCAAAACTTACCAGATCATTCTGTTTTTAGAATGAATAGATTAGACGTTGCAGGGACTTTCCCGCCAGCACCCTGGTACCATGAATTAGATTATTTTCTTCCTTTCCCACTGAGGAATACTATCACTTTCAATTAAAAAAGTAATCTTAATGACTGCTGTTTTAAAAACAAATGAAAACAAACATCAATCAGCAATAACATTATGACTCGTTGTGTAGAAATATCTCATCCGTGGTGGTCCTGTGGGGTCCTGACTATTGAAGAACAAGGTGAAAGGAGGATAACAAAGGATGAAGAGGAATTAATGGTTAGATTGAAAAGGTTGAAAGATTGAAAACATTCTTGACAGTTTTTTAGCTGGATTTGTCCCTATGGTCATTCAAGTATATGACGTATATGATCCTGAGAGTAGCTTGCTCTAGTATCTCCAATGTTAACGGAGAGAAACTGACCCAGGCTAGCTTAACACCTTTCTCTGAGACATAAGTTCAGCCCAGACGTGACTTGGAGGAGCTGTATTATGTAATAAATCAGTGAAGGCCTATTACGCAACACCGCCGAGATTGAAAACCAACAAATGAATTTTAATTACATTTCTTTTGAAGAGAGGGTGAACTATTCACACACACACACACACACACACACACACACAGTCTATGTACTACCAGAGACTAGTTTCTCTAACATCAGAAAAAACATGTGTAATGATAATCAGTGGTGAAAAGACACACTCACACACACACACACACACACACACACACACACACACAGGGAGAGAGAGAGAGAGAGAGAGAGAGAGAGAGAGAGAGAGAGAGAGAGAGAGAGCGAGAACCCATCCCCAATTACCTGACCTTATGCAACTATTTGACGCACTTACGAAATGGCCTCTCAACCTCGAAAGGAGTGGGCTTTGGGGTTTCAAGATAGCAAGTGATAAGCAGAAAGGATAAATAAATGAACAAAGGAGAGAGTGAATGAATGAAGGAAGGAAGGAGAAAAGGAAGCGAGGCTTGCCTGAGTGTTCTGATGAAAAAAAAAATGATGTGGGAAATTTCTGTCTCCATGGAAACCCACTTTTCAGAGTGTCACCACTTTTGTTATCAAACAGGCCTCACTGCATTACATAAAACACACCCATGCTTACACATCCATCTATCCTTCTATACAAAATGCAACAGCATGGAAATGTGTTCACACATGATTATGCCCATATGGGAGCTCATGCGACTGCATGCGATGCTCGACTCTAAACGTAATCATACATAAAAGACTCGCTCTCTCACACACACATCTACACACAGGTGCACATGCATATACAGAGCTCATTCAGTTAACATCAGTGCAAAAAGCACACCAATAATCCTCAGTGACAGTCTATTGTCTCGAAACAAAGCAGGTTTCCCTTCTGCCCCAAGTCAGTAACCTACACTCAGCATACTACTGCTTGTTTTCATCACACACGCACTTTGCCTGAATTATGTGCGATAAGATATGGGAAAGGAAAACACAGCTCACTGTTCACAATGTACAACAGTACAAGAGGATTAAACCTCTGTTTTCAAAGTATATACACACACACACACACACACACAAGCAGAAAGAGCACATACCTGAAGCAGTGGCCATCATCACTCTGTCCTGTGATAATACACCTGAATTGGTGGGCAGCCACATTTACAGAAATGATTTTGACATTTTCAAGAACAGTATAGATGGGTAAATCACTCATCTGGAGTTGCTACACACATAAATGTGAATCACCACCACCAGCATATATTAAACATAAATAGAACTGATGTGTAAATCCAGATGTGGAATAATAGCTATAAAATAAAATAAAAAGTTTGATTGCAGCTCAGCAGTGTTGCTGCTGCAGTGGTGGTTGCTAAGGTGTTGGTTGGGCACAAGAGATAACACCACCAGTGAGCCGCCACACCATGTGTGACACTGGTTTGATTCCCAGTGTGGGCACATATGCTGTGCTACAACAAAAAGAGTCATTGGGCAAGACTCCTAACACTAATCACATTCTGGATAAGAGCATCAGCTTTATACCATAAATGTGTTGCTATGGCATTCCTATGGAATATCAGTTGGATACTAAGTGATTTTACAATTTTACAGTATGTCAGATCAGATAAAACGTGTAATGCATAAAATAGTCCCATAGAGAAGTTTATTTTTATTAAAAGTTTACAGACACATTTCAATGGAAGCTTATTGGAGTTTTTTGCCTTAGAATTTGTTGCTGTATAGTATAGTATGTACTTACCCACCAGCCGTGTACCATCACACTATTCCAGATCAGGACGGACATGTTGAAATGGTGTTAATATCTTGAAAACTGTAGGAGAAAGAGTACCACAAACACAATTGGAGATAAATATGATAATAAAACTTCAGAAGTACAATAGTGTGAGTGCCTACTGCAGTCAAACTCATAATACTATAGAAGAGGTTTGGACATGTTTTAATGAACACAGTTAAATAAAACCACTTTTTGTATTACTTTTACTTGGGAATGGGAAAACTATCACATTGGCTGGATTGTTGCTAGGATCTAGACACTAATCTGAAAGAATGTAGTGATAAAAGGATGGTTTACACTCAATGTATGGCCACATTTTTTATTTTAATAAAACGTGAAGCTCTGGAGGGGTTTTAGAATAAATATCAACAAACCATATTGGGTCCATTTTGTATGAATAAACATATAAATGAGCCTTTATTATGTTCAGTAAATAAATCATTACTCTCTTCTTAACAACACTCAGAGAACGGCTTACTTACAAACACATTTCAGGAATATCCCGGCTTAATTTTCATCTTAGAGTCACTTTGGTCAGACATAAAGCTAATTTATTAGTCACTGCCTGCTGATTTATTTAAATGACTTCTGATTAGATAGCAGTATCTTAAAGTAAGCTAGCTAACTCTTGTCTTTGCCATAATAAAAGCTATAGCTCAGTGGTTTAGAGCATTCAACTTGGTGTAATGATTCATGAATGAGTAATCTTCCAGCTTAGTAGCCGAGTCAAAATCACAAGTGTCGAGGAATAACCAAAGAGCTCCACACAGTCTCAGTCAGCATCTGAAACATGGCCAAACTCCAACACAAAAATAATCTTTGATACCAGAGCCACACAAAGACAGAAAGAAAAGAAACATTGGGCATGGGGGACTAATCCAGTATTCTCTTCAAATGTGTACTCATGTGGCCCCGGGACTCCACAGCACATTGTGAAAGATTCACTATGTCTGCTAATGTGGTCAAGAGCTGAAATTCACATGTAAAGCTGAGATTGTAACTGGCATACTGGAATGACTGAATCATGCTACACTCATTACCATAATCATCTTTGATAAACATGCCGCAGAGGCCAAGCAATGTGTCAGTGATATTGTTACTGCCTGACTGCTCTCTGTTGTGACTTTCTTCTTCAGTATGATCCAGGGGTGTGGCTAGAAGGATATTGCAGAACAGCAGATTGATTGATTGATTGATTGATTGATTGATTGATTGATTGATTGATTGATTGATTGATTGATTGATTGATTGATTTAAATCTATGCATATGAATGTCTACTGCATACAGATTCTATGTAAAATATAATCAGGAGACTCACTATCAGTTTCCTAGAAGTTGTAGCATTTTCTTTTTTTCACCATCAAAATCATCCCAAACGTATTCTGTGTTGACACTGAGGTGGTCGGTCCATTGTTCTTTCTGACCTACAGTGTTAAATAAACTGCTCATCATGGAAGGATTCACACCACAACTGTGGATGTTTTCAGATCTGATGTGAGAGTGGAGTTTGAGTCCAACAAGATCTTCAAAAATAGATACATATATGACTAAACTGTACCCCCAGAGTTCCCTACCATTTGCATGCTTTGCAGACTCTTATTTCATATATACAGTCATGTGAAAAGGTTAGGACACCCCATGAACACCATTCTTTTCTTTTAAATATATTTAAACATATCCAAACATATTAAAATATTGAACAAATTAAAACTCTAAAACTATATATAGAGGTGTAGGTGATATAACTAAACACAAACTAAAGAAACATCTTTTAAAAAAAAATGAAAATACAACTGTAAAATGTAATTAATAGAAATCCGAATTTTCTTGTGAGGAAAAAGTTAGGACACCCTATGTCCTAAAGGTTTGTATTTCCTCCTTTGGCTAAAATTTAACATTTCCTATAATTGCTCCCACTCCTTCATTCATAATTCTTTCATGTGTTGTTTTAGATTCAGTTTTTCTAGAGGTGGTTTTTCCAGGTAATTTTAGCCATTTTAAGTAGTAATAAATGTGGGGGTGTCCCTTTTTCCTCAAAAGAAAATTTAATTTCCTTTAATCATTCAATAATTTTGCAAATTATGTTTAAAAGATGTTTCTGCAGTTCTATGTATTTAGTTATATCAACCCCTCCTTGAACTGCCACCTTACCGTGGTGGAGGGGTTTGAGTGCCAGAATGATCCGAGGAGCTATGTTGCCCGGGGGTTAAATTTTCACCCCCTGTCAGGGTCTCCCATGGCAAACAGGTCCAAGGTGACGGGCCCGACTAAGAGCAGTTCGAAAACCCCAATGAAACATCAGAAAAAAGGCCCCGCAACGTCGCACGGTACGGCGCAACCGGGGCCCCACCCTGGAGCCAGGCCTGGGGTTGGGGCTCGGGAGCGAGCGCCTGGTGGCCGGGTCTTTGCCCATGGGGCCCGGCCGGGCCCAGCCCGAAGAGGCAACGTGGGCCATTCCTCCTGTGGGCCCACCACCCACAGAGGAAACCATTGGGGTCGGGTGCCCTGTGGATTGGGTGGCGGTCGAGGGCGGGGTCCTCGGCGGCCCGATCCCTGGACACAGCGGCTAGCTGTTGGGACGTGGAACGTCACCTCGCTGGGGGGGAAGGAGAATGAGCTTGTGCGGGAGGTCGAGAGGTACCGGCTAGAGATAGTCGGGCTCACTTCCACGCACAGCTTGAGCTCTGGAACCCAACTCCTTGAGAAGGGTTGGACCCTCCACTACTCTGGAGTTGCCCAGGGAGAGAGACGCCGGGCTGGTGTGGGCTTGCTTATAGCTCCCCATCTCAGCCGTCTCGTGTTGGAGTTTACCCCAGTGAACGAGAGGGTCGCCTCTCTGCGCCTTCGGGTAGGAGTGAGGACTCTGACTGTAGTTTGTGCCTACGGGCCGAATGGCAGTGCAGAGTACCAGACCTTCTTGGGGTCCTTGGGGGGGGTACTGGAAAGTGCCCCAACTGGGGACACCGTTGTTCTGCTGGGGGACTTCAACGCCCACGTGGGCGACGACAGTGACACCTGGAGAGGGGTGATTGGGAGGAACGGCCTCCCCGATCAGAACCCGAGCGGAGTTCTGTTGTTGGACTTCTGCACCAGTTACAGATTGTCCATAATGAACACCATGTTCGAGCATAGGGGCGTCCATAAGTGCACATGGCACCAGGACGCCCTAGGCCGGAGATCAATGATAGACTTTGTGATTGTCTCATCTGAGCTCTGGCCCTATGTCTTGGACACTCGGGTGAAGAGAAGGGCAGAGTTGTCAACCGATCACTACCTGGTGGTGAGTTGGATCCGCTGGCGGAGGGGCAGGCGGGAGAGACCTGGCAGGCCGAAACATATCCTGCGGGTCTGCTGGGAACGTCTGGCTGAGCCCCCTGTCAGGGAAACTTTCAACTCCCACCTCCGGGAGAGCTTCTCACAGCTACCTGGGGAGGCGGGGGACATTGAGTCTGAGTGGACCAGGTTCTCAACCTCCATTGTTGACGCGGCTGTCCGGAGCTGCGGGCGTAAGGTCACTGGTGCCTGCCGTGGCGGCAATCCCCGAACCCGGTGGTGGACACTGGAAGTAAGGGATGCCGTCAAGCTGAAGAAGACGACCTATCGTGGGGGGGAGTTTGGGGAGGCCCTGGAGAAGGACTATCGGTCGGCCCCGAAGTGATTCTGGCAAACCGTCCGGCGCCTCAGAAGGGGGAAGCAGTACCCTGCCGACACTGTTTACAGTGCGGGCGGGGAGCTGCTGACCTCGACCGGGGATATCGTTGGGCGGTACTGGAGAGACGAATTCGGCCGTTAGTCAAACCTCGGATTCAGGAGGAACAATGCGGTTTTCGTCCTGGCCGCGGAACACTGGACCAGCTCTATACCCTCCGGAGGGTGCTCAAGGGTTCATGGGAGTTTGCCCAACCAGTCCACATGTGTTTTGTGGATTTGGAGAAGGCATTTGACCGTGTCCCTAGGGGTATTCTGTGGGGGGTGCTCCGGGAATATGGGGTCCGGGGCCCTCTGTTAAGGGCTTTCAGGTCCTTGTACGACCGGAGCAGGAGCCTGGTGCGCATTGCCAGCAGTAAATCGGGCCTGTTCCCGGTGCATGTTGGACTCCGGCAGGGCTGCCCTTTGTCACCGGTTCTGTTCATAACCTTTATGGACAGAATTTCTAGGCGCAGCCAGGGGCCGGAGGGGGTCCAGTTTGGGAACCACAGGATATCGTCTCTGCTTTTTGCGGATGATGTTGTCCTGATAGCTTCTTCAGGCCAGGACCTTCAGCAGGCACTGGAGCGGTTCGTAGCTGAGTGTGAAGTGGCTGGGATGCGAATCAGCACCTCCAAATCTGAGGCCATGGTTCTCGACCGGAAAAGGGTGGCTTGCCCTCTCCAGATTGGTGGAGTTGTCCTGCCCCAAGTGGAGGAGTTCAAGTATCTCGGGGTCTTGTTCACGAGTGGGGGTGAGAGGGAGCTTGAGATTGACAGACGAATCGGTGCTGCCGCCGCAGTCATGCGGTCGGTGTACTGGTCCGTTGTGGTGAAGAAGGAGCTGAGCCGAAAGGCGAAGCTCTCGATTTACTGGTCAATCTACGTTCCCACCCTCACCTATGGCCATGAACTGTGGGTAATGACCGAAAGGACAAGATCGCGGATACAAGCGGCCGAAATGAGTTTCCTCCACAGGGTGGCCGGGCGCTCCCTCAGAGATAGGGTGAGATCCTTGGCTTTCCGGGAGGAGCTCGGAGTAGAGCCACTGCTCCTCTACATCAAGAGGAACCAGTTGAGGTGGCTCGGGCATCTGTGTTAGGATTAGAATAATCTTTATGTTTTATGATTAAGGTTAGGGTTAGAGCAAGGTTTAGGCATTATGGTTAAGGTTACGGTTAATGTAATGGTAAGGTTTAAGTTTTATGGTTATGGTTAGGATAAAGTTTAGGTTTTATGGACAAAGTTGGACTTTGTCAGGGTTTAGGTATTATTGTTAAGGTTAGGGTTAGAGGATGGGTAAGGTTTAGGGTTTTATGGGTATGGTTAGGATTAGGGTAAGGTTTAGGATTTATGGTTAAGGTTAAGGGTTAGACTAAAGGTTAAGTAAAGGTTTTATGATTAAGATTAAGGATAGAATTAGAGTTAGGTTTAGATTTTATGGTTAAGGTTAGGGTTGAGGAAAATATGATGTGTTTTGCAAATAGAAGCAAGCCAATCAAAATATCACTAAATCCCACCCCAAAATATTTTACATCCTTCAGAACCCTAGACCAATTTGTGGGATGCTTTAATAGTTTGACATACTTTTATTCACCAAAACATTGGGAAACCTTTGATAGGAGACAGTCACCCATGCCAGATACTGTTATTTTCAGGAAATTTCAAAGTCTCCATTTGAGATGTAAATATTAAAGAAATTTACTAATTTCAATGCATTTGACCATGCTTTGGTGGAAAATTTACTTGTGTCTATTTATTATTATTATTATTATTATTATTATTATTATTATTATTATTATTATTGTTGTTGTTGTTGTTGTTATTATTATTATGCTGTTGTTATTGTTGTTATTATTATTAGATTGTTTTTGAGTTGAAAGTGCATGACGTTTGAGTTATTTGTAAGGATTTGTTTGATAGGGATATTTATACTAATATGTTATTCAAAATACTTGACAGTGGACCAAATAAAATAAAAACAAAAAAACAGCCAAACTATCCTTTATTATTTTTATTGTTAAAGTATGTATCAGTATTAGAACAAACTGCAACTAAAATATTTAGAGTATCTCTGTCTGTCTTTGTGTAGTTTTGTGTATTTTGTTTAAAAGCAATTATGTTTGTAATTTACCTCAAACTGGAAATAAAAATGCAAAAATTCTACTTTAAGCTAAGAAATGCTTTACAAAATGTATATTTACTTTCACTTACTTACAAGACTTGTATGTCTAAACCACAACTGTGACCACACTCTGGAAGCTGGAAAAGCACATTAAATTCCCTTTCTCTTGTAAATGTAGTTGAGTGCAAGTGTACAAGTGTGAGGAATTCAATTTCAAATAAAAGCACAAATCTTCCAAAATTCTTATTAAGTACAGTAACAAAGTACATTTATGACACCTGGCTCTTAAATCTGTATCATGTGACACAATATAGAAGAATGTACAGTTGAGAGTCTTTAAAGATTTATATTGTTTAGAATGGTTTGCTTCCCTGGTCAGGGTACTGAACCTCACTCTGCTACAAAGAGGGCAGTGTTGTTACTCAGTACACTGTGCCAAATGCAGGTATTCTATCATTAATCCAAGCAGTTTTCAAAATGGTCTTTCAATAAAAGAAGGTCTTCATTGAACCCTGGCTCCAAAAGTTCTTCAAACTTCTGTTGCATCTCTACCTTGATAAAAACTAAAAGATGCCTTCTGACAGCTTTGGGCCACTGTGAGGCTCACAACAGTGCTGGAAAAGCTTGTTAAATCAGCCCCTTAGACCAAATCGTTGAGGTGTGGGACACTGAACCCAAATGATTTACAGCCTCCAAATTCACTGCAAAAAAGGAGGTGAGGACACTGGCATTTGTAACAGTCAGCCAGTTCATTAAGATTGGGCACAGACATTGTTCTTGGTCAATGATTTATTAGATGATGATGATGGTGTGTGTGTGTGTGTGTGTGTGTGTGTGTGTGTGTGTGTGTGTGTGTGTGTGTGGGTGTGTGGAGTGGGGGTACATGAGTGTGTAGCTTGTCTCTAAAGTGATTTGCCTGATCACCAAAGGCATTTTACATTTATGGAATTTAACTGATGCTCTTGTCCAGAGAGACTTACAAGGTTACTCATGTTACAGAGGTGGGTCAGAGTAGTGTTAGGAGTCTTGCTCAAGGACTCTTATTGGTGTAACACAGAATAGTTGCCTAGACTGGGAACCCATATGGTGTGGTGGCTCACTGGCTTGTTATCTGTTGCACCAATGTTTGGTATTTATTAAGTAGTGAATTTAATGTTAACTGCATACTGAAATAATTACACAGCAGCCTAAAACCACTGTGAGTTGTTTTTTTTTCAAAATATTTCCTTATATGATTTCCAACACTGAATGGCTTATTAGGGCTGCACAATATATCATGTATTCAATATATCACACATATATTATCCACTCAAATTTGTCTTAATTTGAGATGAATTTAACATTTTGATTCCACCATGTTTTTTTTTAATCAAAAATAAAAATATACAAATTGATATATTGATATAAAATACAAAAAACTTTACTGTTTTAGTTATTAATGTATTTGTCACTAACTTTTATTCAGAAATTTGAAATGTGTGTCAGCAAAGAAAGAGAGCAAACAGCCCCTCCCTTATAATTTTCCTCTATAACCCAAGTATCTGGGTCAGTGACGTCAATAGCCCCGTTCCCTCTTGTTGAAAATGAGTGAATTTTAGATGTTTTCTGAGCTGGATTACTCACAGACTGGTTTGTTATGATATGTGTGACTATTACATGACTGTTACTAGCTAGGTGTGTGGAAAATATTTGTAATTATAGGTAACATAAATATTTTTTCATGCTGTAAGACTAATGTAGGGTTATTACATGATCACTGCAGAGATGAGAAGTCTGTCTATCTGTTTCACAACAATAAATGCCTGCATTTTGCATCAAAGGGTATCTTTGGAAATAGAAATTTATAAAATCAAGGTAATTTGATTCTGATATTCAATAGTGCAACAAGACAATTTATTTCTACCAGTATTATGCCACCACAATGTGTGCACAGCTCCAAGTTGCATAAGCATGACATGCTTCCCAAAATGGTCTATAGGCAAATCAGTTATTCAAAACATGACTGCAGTGATGCTACACTAACAAATAAAGAAATAACTCAATGCTGTTGCAAAAAACGAACAAAAAAAACCCAGAAGCAACCTTGTATCTCTGATTTTGCCATTCGTTTTACATAATCTGTATCAGGCAGTCATGCTTTACATTTTACCAGCATATCAAAATGAATTGACCAATAGAAATGCTCCAAAATTACTTGGAATAAACACAGTTCTTACAAAAAACACACCACACTTGTCTCCAAAACATTCTAATTTATTCTAATTTATTTGAGCAACAAAATATTCTCTGCTGGGAAAGTGGGGGAGCTGCTAATACATTAAACAATGCCAGGCAATGCGAAACCCTTTGTCATAACAATAACTGCTAAATGTGTTTGCGAGGTGACTCTACAAATAATGATTTTTTTTTTATGCTTCACATATTAATTCAAACACTAGCTTTAGCATTTTATTGCAAATAGTCAATTTCAGTATGAGTAGAACACATCCTCCCTGTCCCCATTTCCCACACCCCTGTAACAGTATGCCATTTGTCATACAACAACTTGGCACAGTTTAAGGGAGTATGTGAAGATTTAAGCCTGCAAGGTTACACAAGGCTTATTGTCTGTAATCTCAAACTGCCTGCTATATTACGCTCATTGCTCCAATACTCAACTAAAGAAGCTCTAAACTTGGCTGATCTACATTTAGTGTAAGTAGTGTAAGTAGGACACTGTAAATTTATTGTAAGTATGTATTCTGTTTATGCACATGTAAATGTATGGACATTTGCTGGGTAAGCTGGATGGAAGCTAGCAGCCTCAGGATGCTGCTGGAGTAGGTTTAGGTCTGTGCAGCTGTGCTGGTCAATGGGGAGCTCCTGAGCTCGGTTCTGCAGCTCCTGTTCCAACACACTCTTATTCTGAGCTAGCGTCTGGCGCACCACGTGGGCTTCACACACACACACACACTGACACAACACACACATGGTGCCCTGGATATACCATCTCTGCCAACAGCTTAGGAGAGGAGAGCGACACACACACACACACACACACACACACACACACACACACACACACACACACACACACACACAACACACACAAAACACACACACACACACACACATTCCCACATCATTTAACAATTATCTAGCCATTTCATTTCATCTACAGCATACCCACACCTGTGCATATATACTATATATATATATATATATATATATATATATATATATATATATATATATACATATATATATATATATAGAAGAGATAGAGAGTTATAGGGCTGCTACTAAAATTATTTTTCTATCAATAAATGGAATTCACAGCCAGGATATTTTTGCTGTAATGCAAAAACATAGTAACTCAATTTTTGATGTTTGGCCTTCTCAGCTCATATGCATTAGAACAATAATTAATGAGCATGCTGGGAAGAGCTTAGTGAGAGGTGGGCAGGGTAAGAATCTTTTCTGCTTCATGTGTCACCGTGAAGATCCAGTAGGAGTCATCCGGCATTCTAGTTCCTCATTAACTAAACAAGACACAACAGAATTTGCATTTCCTATTTCCTAACTCGAAGGGGAGCACTAGCCTTGTTTGGAACACTAATTCATCAGTATAAAATGTTTACTGTCTCATAACATTAGACATCTTATTGTATTGCAGATCATGTCAGCTATTGCATATATTAGGGGGTATAGATATAAATCCATTATGCCCACATAAGATGCTTGACAGAACTATTTGATAACTAAAGATTCTCTATTACGCACTCTACTTAAAAGACCAATTTTATTGTATGAAACAAGATTGTTGTGTTTGAGGACTGAAACTTAGTTAGTGGCAAGAAAGTCAAAGGTTTGCACAGAGGTGTCAGAGTGTAGGAAAATGGAAGTATGAATAATCAAAATGCATTCTCCAGTTATCTAACAGCTTGTCAACAAAAGACTAATAACCTAACTAACATAAGCTAACTCTGAACAATGGGGTGATGTTTCTCATTCATAGTCTTTTATGTCTCCAGTGTATTGAATAACCTATCTAGACTTTTTTTCAAATTGTTGACTAATCTAAACAGCTAATTCTCCTTCAAAAAGTATTTTTTTTCCCTAGTAAAATGTAAAACAAAGGTTGACATACTGAAGAACAAAATGTAAGTGTAAATTGGACATTCAGCCAGAGAAATTAAACAGAAGCATTTTTACTCAGTAGTCCAGAAAGAAATACCAGTAAATTACCTGATCTGAGTTATAAAAACTTTCTATTGTATAAGTTTCCTGCAAAAGAAAATAAATACATCACTAGATGTTAGGGACATATGCACTTTTATGTAAAAGTGAAAGTTCATTGGGTTAAGTGCCATTTTTGGAAGTCAAAGCTGTTCTTTAATCCAGGTTTAGTAAATTAATTTCGCTTTTATCAGGTGATTTCACTTATGGGCCATGTTTATTGACGCTAGTGTTATATGCTGTTCTTCTGTCTTCCAGTTAACACTGGAAGTTATATCCAGTCATTGTTGTGAAAAACCACACAAATGTGAGACACCAGCGAAATTAAGCTGTTGTTATTAAGACTGTAAAAATGTTAAGGGATTATCTGTTTGGTTTATAATATAATGCTATTTTTTTACTAATTGATATGGGTTGAGAACTGTTTAGCTTGGGCTATAGTTCGGAACCAATTATCATCATTCAGATGCATTTGTAGTGTATTTGTAATATATTTGCTTTTTTTTGAGCTGTGTGCTTAAACATATCCTGCACTAAATGAAATCCGTGAGCTTTTCTGAAACTAGGCTAGAAGCCTATGGATGTTTCAGAGTGCAAGCCAATGCTTAGAATCTATCAGCCTTCATTGCATTAAATTGTCCTCCAAATAATAGTAAGATTCATTCATTTTATCTTCTTGTCTGGTTTCCTCCTGAGTCACATGTCTGGACCCTACCTGTATCACTGAGTACAGATTAAGCAACAAGTTACAAAAGTCTGAAATACTACAGCCCTACATAGAAAACAAAAACAAGTATTCCTTTTATATCAATTAGTAAAAATACTACATATATATATATATATATATATATATATATATATATATATATATATATATATATATATATATATATATATATATATATATATATATATATATATATATTAGGTATACTTTCCTTCCTATAATTGGTTATATACCAGTACTGACCCTTCAGTGGCATTAAAGACACAAACACTAATTGTAGATGAGTAGGAATTCTAATTCAATGCCCCGAATTTACTGTTATATTTACAGTTTTACACTAAAATCCAGTGTTCTGTACAGTACTGTAGCAAGTGTTAATAATTATCTGGCATATCAATGCTCTCTTTTTTTTATTGTTTGTGGTAATTGAGTTAGCTACCATGCTAATTGCTAAGTTAACTTCTTGACTAAGCAGGCCTGAGCACACAAGTTTCCTTAACCCCTGTGTTGTAAAAAAATAAACAAAATAGCTTAACTGAGTTTTAAACCCTGTACGGATTAGGACAAGAATTAGCCCCCTGAACAGCTTTCACAAATGCAGCATAGACTCACAATTACCATGGCTGGAGAGGGGGTGTTTGTGTGTGTGTGTGTGTGTGTGTGTGTGTGCTTGTGTGTGTGATTGTGTGGTTTTTTGAGAAATGTAAATTATTTTATAAATGATTTTATCAAAAATGACCCTGAGACAATTTCTGTACACTGGTGGTGTACAGCTTTCATGGAAATATAAACAACAGCTATTTTTCACTTTTTCCAATCTTGGGGACCCTTTAGGCAAATTAACCAAATTTCATATTGAAAAAAGATCATCAAAAGGTCATTTCAGACCCTTAAGACACCACAAGCTTTAAATCACGCACTGCCCCCTAAACAGGATTGTTAATGGCTGTTTTTTTCAGGATGCAGTTCTGTACTGTGGTATGTTTATAATGACATTGTATAATTATGTTCAATTTAGTGTTTAACTGTTTGTGGTCACTCTGTGTGTTAGCCAGACTGCTACTGTTACTGCTTACTGTTCAGGACAAACACAAACCCTTTTGACATTTTGGTGTTCTGGTACAGTCACACTCATTTTTCCAGGCAACAGAAACTACTAATGTAACTATGGCTTTACTTGTTTAAGCCAATATCAACACAGAATGATGTTTCTGAATGATTCAATTTCTGAGCTCTTTGCATAATTGATGCCCCAATTGTGGAATTAAACATGCATATATGTCTATATTATATCTCAGGGCAGTGTTTCTCAACCTTAGTTCAGGAGACACTTCTGTATTGCACATTTTAGAGCTTTGTCTGTTCTTGACACACCTAATCAGCTCATTAATAACCCCTTTCAGAGTTTCAGGGGGTTTGTTAAAGCAGGGTATCCGCTCATGTGCAAAATCACTTTTCAAAACAGTTCTGAAGGCAGCTCTGCCTCTGAGGCAGAACAAATGCAATTGGTTCCAAGAATAACCAATTAACATAACCAGTAGGCAGAGCTTTAGAAATGTGTATCTGCTCCTCAGAGCTTTATATGTGCATGAAAGAGACTTTTTCTATCAAGTCAGAGATTTTGATTTTCTAAAGAAATTATTTTTATATGGTGTTGGTTTCTCAGAAAACTGCCTGGACAACTAGCCATCTAAATTCTGAGGAGGCATTCCACTTGCTTCTCTCCAATCTTTTCATTACTGTTTGCCACTGCAGTAACCGGTACACACCACTAGGGTACACATGACAATGCCTGCAAGCTGGGAAATGCTGCCTTAGTAGCAAATTGTCTAGTTCTTCATGCATTTTTACTGAGAAAAAAAGAAATTAAAAGAACAACTACTAAAAAATTGCACATTCTATAAGCCCAAACATAAAGCTCAGGAGAGCATACACACATTTTCCTATTAGTGGTTATTTTAATTGGCTATTCTTTGAACCTGTTACATTTGTTCTGCCTCAGAGGCAGAGCTGCCTTCAGAACCGTTTTGAGTAATGATTTTGCACACAAGCAGGGAGCCACTAAAATGTGCAGGGCAGGGACCTCTAGTAGCAGGGTTCAGAATCATTGCCTTGAAGAATCAGATTTGTGAAATTATCAGAATTCCAGTTATTTAGACAATCTTGCAACTTGTCAAATGTGTTTTAAAAGAAATATCTCTCTTCAGCTTTATGTTTAAGACATAGCTTATGAGTTAAGGAAGTCAAGGTTAGGGCAGATACTTATAGCACAGGTAATGGTTGGGGTCAGGCTGCATTTTTGTACTGCAGTGTTTTTTTTTCTGCAACATATTAAGGAGTCAATGAGGAATGTCTGAATGACTGAGTTAAGGCTGACCAGACAGCAACAAGTGTAGGTTTTCATTCCAGCCAAACATTTGGAATCAGAATGAGAACTTGCTTGTTTAATCAATTCCCAGCCTTCAGACAGTCAATGAGTTCATTTCTTCTTTCCTAATTGGAATAGAAACCTGCAGCCACAGATAAGACAGGATACCCCAGGTATTGGGCATGAAGCCCATCCTTCCAATACAACCCATACTAAATCCCTAGCAACCACACTGCTTTTAACTAAACAGAGGCAGTGGTCATTTGCTGTGGATTTCCGTCATTATGTAAACAGAAAGATCCACTCTTGAAGCACATTTTTCAGCAACAGTTTCTGAGCGTCTGTGTAGAACATATACTATATGTCTAAGAGTTAGTAAACACTGAAATGAAGTGTATTGTTAATCTGCTTATTAACAAGCTTTTTCAGACGGCATCTGTTAAAGCAGGGATGCCTTCAGGACCAGGATGGAGAAAGACTGATCTAAGTCATCACAAATATATTGGATGGAGCTCCATCACACCAGAGAACACAGTTTAATGCTCCACAACTGAATGCTGGGGGCTTACTCTGTAATGTGTATGCTGTCACTTGTCAGTGAGCTTTGTGACCTCAGGCTCAGGCTCATCTGAAAACATCCACAGGTGTTGTTTTCTATCCTTCCAATGTGATGACAACTTAGCACTTTGGATCTGAAAGAATGTGGAGCTGGTAAAGAAACTCTTATTAAGAAAAGAGACAGAAAAGAACAATGTTGAGCCATATCAAACTACTAAAGCTGATGGTTTGGTTCAGAACTCAACATCATTGAAAGAGCTACTAATGAGTCTGCCAGGGGTCTGGGGTTGTGGATTCCATTCCTGCTTGGGTCACTGTCTGTGAGGAGTTTGGAATGTTATCCTTGTGTGTGTGTGGGTTTCCTCCAGAGACTCTGGTTTCCTCCCACCTCCCAAAATGCACATAGTAGGTGCACTGGCAATGCTAAATTGCCCCTAGGTGTGTTTGTGAGACCTTGTAATGGAATGGTGCCCTGTCCAGGGTATATTCCTGCCTTGTACCTCATTATTCCAGATTCTGGATCCACCGTGACCCTATTCAGGTTGAGGCGGATGAGATAACTGACTGTCGGACTGTTATCTCTCTAGATAATAATCTTCTTTCACATCATATTACTCATGAATATTTATAGACACTGTAAAAACACTATTAGCACATCTCAATATTCATAATATCACATCTTTCAGATTTGTCTGGGCTGGGCTAAGGATAAAAAGAACTAGACTGTTGCTCATGGCTTTAGTCCTCTTTTCAGATGAAAGTAAATTTTGCATTTAGTTTGGAAATCATGAGTTTTAGAGTTTAGGGGAAGAGTGGAGAGGCGCAAAAACCTAGTTATCTGAACTCCAGTGTGAAGTTTCTGCAGTCTGGTTTAGGGGGACATGTCATCTGCTGATGTTTGTCCACTGTGTTTTATCAAGTCCAGAGTCAACACAGCACATTTTACTCCACTTCTTGCTTCCATCTGCTGGCTGAAGCATGAAACTTTATAGAGATGCCAATTTCCTTTTCCTTTTGCTGACCATTATTACTATGCTCTTATTACATTATTAGTGTTGTCTTCTGGCCAGCCAACTCTCTGCACTTGAACCCTGTACATAATCTATGGGTTATTGTCAAGAGGAAGATGAGGAACACCTGACCCAGTAATACAGATGAGCTGAAGGCCACTATTAAAGCAACCTGGGCTTCAATATCTTCTCAGCAGAGCTACAAGCTGATTACTTCCATACCACACCTGACAGGTATTGAGTGTATAAATTAACATACTTGTACTTGGACTTTTGTGTAATATACACCTTTTTCTGTTTGAGCTCATGGAATATTTTAATAAACTGCATTTCCTGTTTTTAATGGATTTCAGATTGACCAGGTCATGACCTTCAGCTGACAATCAGTGTCTTCTCAAATTTGCTATTCTGCCCCTTTTGTCTGTCTTTTCAAGTACCTGATAATCAACACCAGAATCTATATTCATTCAAAAGACTATTCATTTTCATTTTACCGTCTCATATCAAAGCATCAATTATGTTTGCAGCCACGGTTCATTTAGAAGGTACCTCATACAGCACTCCACAAATTCCACCCATTACTGCATTTTAAAACTACGCCTGTATGGCAGGAAAATTGCAAATCAGGAAAAACTGCGTGACACATGCATGATGAAAACAAAGCTGGTCTTTAGGTTGCTGTAGTGACCCTGAAGATATATACAATATAATCCCTTATGTTTTCCAACTGTTTAATAAATTGCAATGTCTTCCAGCCATGTTAGTAGTTTCAAAATCATGGTTTTGCTTTTGTTTGGCATCAGGGCATTGCCCTGTCAGTTTGGTGTTAGGTATGGTTTTGCATACCTTTACATTTAGCGGATGGTGGATGGCTCTGTAAGTGGTGCCTTTGTATATACAGTTGCAAAATAAATTATTCAAATCCCTTTGAAAATTAGGTTTATTAGCAAAATGTATAATCTGCAATCAAACAAGAACAGTTTAAGTTGCCCAACAAAACTAAAATAACAATTAGTTTATCAACAAAAAATGCCACTTTTAATGATGACTGCAGTCTTAGAATTATTCAGTCCCTTAATGGTATGCATCTTTAGCCCGTTCCTTATGGGTAGTGACCTCCAGTTCACTGATATTCATAGGTTTGCTGCTGCAACTGCTTTTTTCAAATTCCACCAAAGATTTTCAATAGGTTTCAGTTCAGGCAACTGTGACATCATTTCCAGAATCTTCCAGGACTTTTGCTGAAAACAAGCCATGGACTTTGAGAACTGCTTGAAAAGTTCTATTTAGTGTCCTTTGTGCTTCCATCTGTTGACTGAAGCATGAAGTTTTAAAAAGATGCTGATTTCCTTTTCCTTTTGCTGACTAAAGCACAACTTCTGTCTATATGCTTAGTTAAAAATATTGCAAAACATTATTATATTAAAATTATATAAAATTTAGATTTGTTATTAGAATAATTCTATTTGACAAAAAATTGGAAATACTCAACATGCCATCGTATTACAGAATTACATTGCACAAGTGTGGTCTGTATTGTATTCAGGGTGTGGCGACTTGCAGCACAGCTCCATGCAGTGTCTCTTGGCTCTGTCATCTCTCCAGCTCTGCATGGCTCTGAGCTGGATGCCTTGAGTGCTGCCTCCAGTGGGGCGATGGTTCCTTCCATCTCACACATATCTTTCAACATCTGAGCAGCAAAGCTGTGCTTGAAACGTAACAACATATACACATCAAATTCACACACAGATACACTGTGTCAGGCACAAGTAGCATCTACTAAAATGGTGTCCTCTACTCAGTTCTCAGCCTGTCAGGAATGGGCAGATGAACATCTCTCTCTCTCTCTCTCTCTCTCTCTCTCTCTCTCTCTCTCACACACACACACACACACACACACACACACACACACACACACACACACACACACAGTCTTGTAAGCTATGTTTGTAGGGGATTTTACTGACTTGTATTTCAGTATAGCAGAATAAAGAACACTTTACACCTGTAGACTAATGCAGCATTATGTGGGATTTGTATGATAAAATAGCAACTTTAAAATCCTTGTGATATTGCACTGATTTGTAATAGGGAGAATGGCACCCCTGTTATTGCTACTCCAGGCTTGACCTGCCAGACACTGCAGTATGGACCAGTGTTCAGGAAAACACTCAGCTGGACTGTGTAATGCTACATAACACAAGTCATATTTGTGCAAATGCTGTATTTATTAATTTACCTCCTCACGCTAAAAGCTTCTTTCCCAGGAATATATAGGATATACTTAGTGTATACAGTGCCTCCAAGTAATCAAGTTAGAGTCTTCATACTTCAAACATTTATCAACAGTTACTTAAATATTACAAACAAAATATATGTTTTTCAACTAAATTACAATACATTTTAAATGTAAACATTAGGTTCTATTATCATTCAACCTATAGATTTAAAATTGTTGTGGAATAACCCTTGTTTGCAATTACAGCTATTAACCTGATCAGGCTGGATCAGGTCTCCAAGGTAATCTTGGCCCACTCCTCCATGCAGATCTTTTTCAAGTTGTCTACGATCTTTGGGCATCTTTTGTGGACTTTGATATTGAGCTTCTTCCCAATGCTCATTCCTTATTGTCCTTGGGTCAGCCTTGACCTTTCAAACTAGCCTGGCCTGGCCTAATCAATCCAAGCATGTGAAGCTCATTGTTCTTAATACCGCAATTACTTCTTAATGCTTGAGGGAACCAAACTTGAAGGTTTGAGGGGGTGAATAATAATTGACCCTCTGGTAAACTTAATAAACATAGAAATAACATTTGTTTTGCTGCAGTGCATTTCACATGTCCAGGCCCATCTACAGTCCAAATTTCAAAATGTTAAGTTAACTCTTAATGTAAACCTGCAAAATCTGCTGAGGGTTGAATACTACTTGGAGGTACTATATATGCATAGTATATATAGTGTATGGCTCAAAACACAAATTACACCTCCAACTGTAGAAGGAGCCCAAATACAGTCATAATTTATTCTTACATGTCAATTTCGTTTTCCCTTTTTATACATAAACCCATACAAATTAACTCTGTTCTGATTGGCTTTCATGTATTGCGCTTCATTCAAAAGGTTGTCTGGATGAAAACACAGAAATACAGCTTTAGGCTTAAGTGATGGATATACATTCACTATTAAAAGATTACCATTCACTCACAAGCCATTTATTAGGAAGATTAAACTAATACACCCTCACAAAAGCCTCAACTCAAGATTTTGGAAACATTCATTGGAGATTGTGGTCCACACTAACATGATTTGTTTTCACATTTCTTGCAGATTTTTTGGGGCACTTAATTGCTTTGAATCTCCCTTTCTACATCATTCCAAAGGTGTTCTACTGGATTCAAATCTGGTGACTGAGAATACCATTGAAGAACACTGGACTCATTGTCATGCTGGATTGGGAGAGTTTAATAAAGTAGAATATGTTTAAATAAAGACAAAATGAATCTTGAAAAATCACACAAAATATGTGTTTTCAGAATATATGAAATGGTTTCATGTTTACATGAATTAAGTCACACTGTACTAGGGATCCCCAAAGGTGACATTCCACCAGGGGTGTCAAAATGGGGTGAAAATTGGGACTGAGTTACCAGGGCCCCAAGTGGGGAGAGGGTGTTTGATGAGTTTGGAATTTTATATTCCTTCAAATATTAATATAATTGAAAGATCACAACCAATATAAATGTAATGTTTTGGGTAAATAAATTGGATGATGGATTGAATTGTGTGTCCTAGCCCACATATAATGTCTGAGGTCTAAATGCTTTAGTCCACCTTCACCTGACTTTTTAACTTAGAGTTCATTATGCTGAAGTGGCAGTGTGCTTTGTATCTTTGCTCAGGAAAGAGACAAAAAAAAGATATATGTTATAAAACACTTCAATACCACCCAGATTATTTTGCTCTGCTTGTGCATAGGGCCCAGAATTTAGTGCTATGCCCCTGCATTCCACATACAAAAAAATAAGTCACAGCCATGACTTGGGAGCAAGATAATTAGGCTGTGGCCACAATTTAGTAGTAGCATGGGAACAACTTAGTAAGAGCAAGCAACTTAAATTGAGGCTACACTATAATACGTTTTGCCACCTTTTCAGCAAGCCAAAACCAGACACTATATGTTCAAGCAGTGGGTGTTCCTGGCAGTCATTCTGTTGTTCACAGGGTTGGTGGTGGTCAATACATAACCTTCTTGTTACAAATTTACATGATCAAAATGCTCAATATTCGAAAAGGATATTTAAAATTTAGTGTACAAGTCATTGTAATTAATACTGATAGTACAAAAACATATTACAGAGAAACACACCTACACATTTTTTAAGTAACAGAAAGAAATGGAAGTGAACACAAGACAGCATCCAGTAGTCACATAGCTCAAATGATTAAAGTTTGTCTTAAAATTCATGTGTCTTTTGAATCTGAGATCAAGTTTACAACTGGAACGTATAATTTACATTGAACAGTGAAATGCTTTACCTGTCCACAATTTCTTTTGAAATTTTATATCTATGGCATTTAGCAGACATTTACATTTACAGAATTTAGCAGACACTCTTATCCAGAGCAACTTACAAGGTTACTCATTTTTACAGAGGTGGGTCAGAGTAGTGTTAGGAGTCCTGCCAAGGACTCTTATTGGTGTAGCACAACATTGTTGTCCAGACTGGGAATTGAACCCCAGTCTCCCCAATATTACACCAGCCATGTCTAAATTTAAATGAAGTGAATATATTTATCATGCTCACTTGATAAGAAAAAAAGTAGTAAGAGTATTACTCATTGTTAGTAAGTGTTTTAAAATGTACCTTTCTAATTAGTCTATTTCTTTTTACTGTTATGGATTACCAGAAAAGATTTATTGTATCCAAAGTCCGTAACACTGTTATTTTTTCATTTACGGCATTTGGCTCTTATCCATAAGTGCTTTGCTATTCACAGAGGAAAATTTCCTTATCTAGTTAGTAGAGCATAAAACCCGTTTTATGTACAATGATGTGACTTGGTCTATCATAATGCTGGGAGGAACCATTAAGAGATGGGTTTGTTGCGGAATGAAGGGATGTACATGGTCAACAATGATAATAAAATCGTAACTGACAAAAGGCTGTGGCCTTCTGGTATTCACAGACCAAGAAAACATTCCCCACACATTTGTTTCATGCTGTAAAAATTCAGATTCTTCAGACCAGGCTATGTTTCTGTTGGTGAGTCTGTGCCCACTGCAGCCTCAGCTATCTATTCTTGGCTAACAGAAGTGGAACACAATGTAGCTCATCCTCCTCAAGATTGGATGTGTTGTTCATTCTGAGATGGTTTTTTGCTCTCCACAATTGTACAGATTGGTTATCTGTAGCCTTTCTGTCAGCTCCAACCAGTGTGACCAGTCTCTTGGATGACCTCTATCAACAAGAAATTTTGATCTGTAGAACTGCCCTCACTGGAATTATTTTCTTTATTACATCATTCTGAGGAACTCTAGACACGATTGTGCTGATAATCCTAGAAACAATCAAACCTGCTCATTTGGCAGCAAAAAATAGCTAATTCAAATCACAGAGATTTTGTGGAGAGAATTCAGTTTTCCATGTTGTTGCCTCTAATTTTCTGCATAAGGTCTGCATTTTTTTTTATTTCCTTGTAAGACCAACCAATTGTCCCCAAAATACCAGAACTCTTGCATTCTTGTATATTGGGCAGACTGGGCCCATCAACTATCTGCATGCGACAATAAACATGTACACACATGCATGCAACACATTCCCTACAACACACAGACCTGCACTCATACCTCAGAGAGCAGGAGCAGGAGTGGAGCAGGAGTGTGTTCTACGCGTAGGTAGTCAGAGAGCCGTGGGCGATGAAGGCAGTGTAAACCTGGCCATACCGCGCCCACATTTCCCCCTCTGCTGATACTCTAATGCCAGCTCTTCTTCCTCCTTTAGGCCACACACTGCTGCAGCACCCCCCCACACACAGCAGTGTTTGAGCTTATCCTCCAAGTGCTGACCCCACCACAGGAGCTCCAACAGGCTGAAGAGACCAGAGAAGCAATGCATAATGAACAGACGAAAGGACTGATGGAAGGATAGGCCAGAAAGACAGACGAGGAAAAGGCTTTAAGCAGAGAAAGAGGATTCACTCTTTCCTCCTTTGAGCACACGCATACAGATACTCGCACATTTATTTTAACACCACATCTGGATAAACTCATTCATACACTATGTGGACAAAAGTAATGACACACACCTCTTGATCACTGAATTGTTCAGTTCCATTGACCAGGTGTATAAAATCAAATGGTGGTCCTAAAGAACTCACTAATTTTGGTGGTGAATTTGTTATGGTAATAGGATGTCACCATTACAAGGCACATGGTAAAATTTCACCAACTGTTAGTGGTATTATTTATAAGTGAAAATGTTTAGGAAGCACAGCGGTCAAAGTGGTAAAGCTGTGCACTGGGAGCTTCATGGCATGGGTTTCCATGTCTGAGCAGCTGCCTACAAGCCTTACACTAAACACAGTGCCAAGTATCAGATGGATTGGTGTAAAGCACACTGCCCCTAGACAGTGGAGCAGAGGAAGTATTTTTATGGAGTGATAAATAACATATCTCTGTGTGGCAGTCTGAAGGAAGATTCTGGGTTTGGTGAATGTAAGCTGAGTACATTGAACCAACTGTAATGTTTGGTTGAGGAGGGACAATGCTATAGGATTGTTTTCAGGGGTTGGCCTTAGTCCCTTAGTTCCAGTGATGCAAATAAAGACTTTGTGTATGGTTTATGCTTCCAAATTTGAGGAAAAAAGTTGATGGACCTTTGTAGTTCCAGCTGACTGTGCCCCAATGCACAAAGCAAAGTTTACATTTACATTTACATGTGCGGCATTTAGCAGACACCCTTATCCAGAGCGACTTACAAAAGTGCTTTGCTGTTCACTTAGAATATCCTTAGCAGGTAGACAAGGCTGGAATCCAGAGATTCCGCACACTTAGATCCTGTTGAAACAAATGTCTTTATGGAGTTAAATACTCCTGAAATAGATGAGCCTTCAGTCTGCCTTTGAAGACTGTTCGGATTCCCAGGGGAAGTTCGTTCCACCATTTTGGTGCCAGAACAGAAAAGAGTCTGGATACATGTTTTCCTTGCATTCTGAGGGATGGTGGGTCAAGTCGAAGCTCGACAGGCTCTTGGTACAGCTTGAGTTTTGACCATTGCCATCATGTATGTAGGGGCTGGTCCATTTTTGGCTTTGTAGGTCAGCATCAAGGTTTTGAATCTGATGCGGGCAGCTACAGGGAGCCAGTGAAGGGAACGCAGCAGAGGAGTTACGTGACTGAATTTAGGAACATTGAAGACGAGCTGCACTGCTGCATTCTGGATAAGTTGCAATGGTCTGATGGTCCGCATAGGAAGGCCAGCCAGTAGGGATTTGCAGTAGACTAGTCTTCAGATGACAAGAGACTGAACAAGCACCTGAGTGGCCTCTCTAGACAGAAAAGGTCGAATTCTCCTACTGTTATAAAGGAGAAATCTGCAGGACCGAGTCAGGTTTGCAAAATGACCTGTGAATGATAACTGGTCATCCACTACTACACCAAGGCTCCATGCTTCAGTAGATGGAGTGACCAGTGAGTTCTCAAGGGAAATGGTAAGGTCAGGGTGAAGACCAGTGCTTCCAGGAATGAATAGCAGTTCGTCTTGCTGGGGTTGAGTTTGAGGCGATGGGCTGCCATCCATGATGAGACATCAGACAGGCAAGCTGAGATACGGGATGAAACCTGGGTGTCGGAGGGTGGGAAAGAGAGGATGAGTTGAGTGTCATCAGCATAGCAGTGGTAAGTAAAACCATGAGAAGATATTACTTTACCAAGAGAAGTAGTGCTGAGGGAAAAGAGAAGAGGACCAAGCCTGACCCTTGTGGAACACCGGTGGAGAATTCATGAGTTCATGATCAATAGGGATCCAGAAGGCCTTGTGTCATGGTGGGGGGAGGTATTTTTTATAATGCGTTACAATCACTTTTGGGCTTTATTACAGGTACTTTGAAAGCCCAGCATTAAATTAATTAGGTCCTGCAACCAGTAGCTCTGCCTTCTCTGAACACACACTCCAGTACGCTATTCCAACAGGACTCTGCATTCTGCTGCCATCTCAAGAGCTCAACTTGAAGACACAGATATTATCTTTAGTTATACCCGACACTATACTGAGAGACTTCTGTATGTGTAGCTCAATACATATTGTCCATATCAAAAACTTTTGTCCATATCTAATTGTCCATGTTAATAATTTATTGTTCCTGGTAACCTTTATATTCCCTCCCAATAGCATTACAATCCCACACTTCCTTATGGGTGTAACTATTTTTTTTAAATGAGTGTGAAATAATTTTAAGACATAAGTTGAAAGGAAAGGAGATTATTAAGCAATACAGGCTATTAAAGGTTGTTAATGTTCCCTCCCTCCTATCCTACACACACACACACACACACACACACACACACACACACACACACACACACACACACACACACACACACACACACACACAAACAACATCCAAACCATGACAGATGCCCCGTTGTCCTCTTTTTTGAAAACCCAAATATGGTTACCCTATGGAAGCTAGACTATATATATGTGCTGTTATCAGAAACAGCACAAATACACACAGATGAACCATGAACCCTAATATCTCAGTAGATAACATCATAGATAACATAATTTAAAAAGGAAACCTCTTATCAGTAGTATCACCTGAAGAAAGCCTACAACTTTATTTAGATTCAAATAGCATTTAATATGATTTGTACAAACCAATGCTATAATAAATAAACAATTAAATGAAACTGATCTCCTACCTTCTAAAATGTATTAAGAAGCAATTAATATCTGAAGATGGGGTCTGTATGATTATCATTGAACTACTGGTGGAAGGATTTCTTCATATCAGTAAAATTGTGTGGAAAATGCCTGTCTTATAGTGCAGTAATGACAAGCTTGTTAAGTAGCAGCTTCTCAACGCTTAATAATGCCCTACTAGAGCATTATAATGTATATGCACCATATTTAAAATTCCTATCCTACACTTAACCTTAACCTTCACCTCAGTATCTCACTAACAGCATGTAGCTTCTGCTAACAGAAATGTACAAAATCTCATTCATGTTGTTGGAAGGTGAACTCATTTTCACTGGTTATTGTCCAGAAAATGTCTGTGAGCTATATAGCACAGATATAGTACACACACATACACACACACACACACACACACACACACACACACACACACACACACACACACTGACATGCTGTCAACATGTCCAGGGTTTGTATAGCCGCTGAAGTGTGTGCTGCCATTGTGAAGACTGTGACATCGCTCACTGATTTGGAAGGCCTGCTGCTTACAGCTCAGCTACTCTTCAGGAGCAAGGCGTACCCTCCTGTTAACCCTGATAACACTCACACATATGTTTTTAAGAACCTGACCAAAACTGAAAGAAGATCTGGCTTTCGGAATTATATCTGTACACCCACTTACTCATTCCCAGCTCTCAGGACTGGTGGAAATCCATGAGTAAAATTCCTTATACTTTGTGTATTATAAACTACAAACGTCTAGTGGAACAGGTACGGATATTATTTGTTAATGGAAAATAATATTACAATATATAAATAAAATAATATTAACTGCATTTTTGTGAGAGGATTAGCATTTACTGGTGTGTGTATCATGTTAATTAATATCAATGATGTCTGTGAAATTAATTCATTGCAATTGCCAATGCTAGATCACCAGCTGACCCTGCAACTGTTGGATCAATAATATTTGACTGTAGTTGCACACCAGCAGCAGGCCAGGTGCACACACACACACACACACACACACACACACACACACACACACACACACACACACACAAGCAAATAATGCAGCAGAAGAGATTCCAAAAATAAGACTTTAAAACCAGTAACCAATGTTACTGTTTGTGCAAATGCTGTAATATATATATATATATATATATATATATATATATATATATATATATATATATATATAATTTGTACTAAACCACTACTGAAATATAATTAAAATTATACTAAGGTACATTAAATATTTGCTAAGTATACTGGTCATGGTTTAGATATGCTAAATATCTAATTAATAACATTGTATTACAGAAATCATTTAAGCACACAATGTGTATAGGGTTCAATGAGGCGGCTCTAATATTTTAATATATTCTAATAATATTAACTTGAACAATTATATGACTTTCTTTAACACCAAGTATACTTGAAAAAACATTTTGCTACTATTTGCATTTGGCAAACATTATATTTTAAGATTTGGACTAAAACCAGGTGCTGTTGGAATGCATATAAACATTCACTGTCAAAATTACCCACTAGCTTACTTATAAAATTTTCCCACTAGCTTATTTATATATATTTATTCTATTTACCTTCTCCCTTCTTCTTTTATTGATTTTTGTGTGACAGACAGATGTCCATCCATCCATCCAGCCATCCATCCATCTTCCTCCATCCATCCATCCAGACTTCCCTCTCACCCGACACCTCAGCCAGCCCCCCAGGAGGGACCCCGAGGTGTTCCCAGGCCAGCTGAGAGACATAGTCCCTCCAGGGGGTGGATGAGATCCACCTGGAGTATCTCAAGTCTCTAGATGCTGTTGGGCTGTCTTGGCTGACATGTCTCTGCAGCATCGCGTGGCAGACAGGGACAGTGCAACTGGAGTGGCAGACCGGGGTGGTGGTTCCCCTGTTTAAAAAGGGGGACCGGAGAGTGTGTTCCAACTATAGGGGGATCACTAGTCCTGGGTCTACCCCGCGGTCTGCCTAGAACACCTCCCCGGGGAAACGTCCAGGGGGCATCTGAAAAAGATGCCCGAGCCACCTCAGCTGGTTCCTCTCGAGGTAGAGGAGCAGCGGCTCTACTCCAAACTCCTCCCAGGTGGCCGAGGATCTCACCCTATTTCTAAGGGAGCGCCCTCTACCCTGTGGAGGAAACTCATTTCGGCCACTTGTATCCGCGATCTTGTCCTTTTGGTCATTACCCACAGTTCATGACCATAGGTGAGGGTGGGAACGTAGATTGACCGGTAAATCGAGAGCTTCACCTTTCAGCTTCACACTCGGCTACGAACCGCTCCAGTGCCTGCTGAAGGTCCTGGCTTGAAGAAGCCATCAGGACAACATCATCCGCAAAAAGCAGAGATGATATCCTGTGGTTCCCAAACTGAACTCCCTCTGGCCCCTGGCTACACCTAGAAATCCTGTCCATAAAGATTATGAATAGAACCGGTGACAAAGGGCAGCCCTGCCGGAGTCCAACATGCACTGGGAACAGAACCGATTTACTACCGGCAAGGCAAACCAAGCTCCTGCTCCAGTCGTACAAGGACCTGAGGCTGACAATAGTGATCCCCCTATAGTTGGAACCCTTTTTAAACAGGGGAACCACCACCCTGGTCTGCCACTCCAGGGGCACTGTCCCCGTCTGCCACGCGATGCTGCAGAGACATGTCAGCCAAGACAGCCCAACAGCATCTAGAGACTTGAGATACTCCAGGCGGATCTCATCCACCCCCGGGGCCCCACCACCGAGGAGCTTACAGACCACCTCAGTGACTTCGGCCTGGGTGATGGGCGAGTCCACCTCAGAGTCCTCAGCCTCACCTTCTACATTGGAAGATGTGACGGTGGGGTTAAGAAGATCCTCAAATTTTCACATTACCTGACATTACCCTGGAAACCATGGCTCTTGATACATCACAAATACTTGCTGTCTTGGTCACAGATGCACCAGCAAGACACGCACCAACAATTTGTCCTCTTTTGAAATCTGGTATGTCACCCTTAATGTTGTGTGCATTGCAATATTTTGAGCAGAACTGTGCTCTTACCTGCTAATTGAATCTTCACACTCTGCTCTTACCAGTGCAATGTGCAATTAATGAAGATTGGCCACCAGGCTGGTCCAATTTAGCCATGAAACCTCCCACACTAAAGTGACAATATTTCAGTTTCATTGTCCAAACCCTGTACATTCCTGAATGGTAATATGCATGGCAAGTCGCAAATCATCAGTGCTCTGAATGGCATAAAATTTCTGCCATGAAACTTCTGCTGGACACAACATCATAATTACGATTGACACCTGTGTGTCTCCAGTGTCCTCTTATTGAAAACCAAAATATGGTCTCCATACTTTACCTTAAATTGACCTTACCCTAAACAAAGAGGTACTGGCCACATACACTTATATGCATTGAAAATTCAATCAACACAAGCATGCAACAAAAAAGTATCTGAATACTAAAACTGCTATACAGCTTCTGGATGAATAATGACATCAATTCAGAGATGGCAGCACATTAGATAGTTCTCTTTCTTTATTGTAGTTAGGAAAGGATTAACCGATCAATAGAACCACACTCTCCCTAAGTCTTATATTGAGGATTTGTGCTGATGCCATTTTTCAGATGCCTACATTTATTACAAAGTTCAGCAACTTCAGGCCTTCAGATGGTAGTGTGAACTATAAATATCTACGTTTAAAGGATTAACCCATTTAGAGCCTTGTGCAATAGTGAGAAAATATGATGAAATAATTTTTTAATGTGCAACTCACATTCTCCAACTGTCTTTACTCTGACCCTCACTAACTGCTTCAGACAGGGTTCTCCTGGAGACCTCCTGGAAATATAGACAGAGAGAAAAAGATATCTTATTCTCATTGGCTTATTTAAAGTAAGGACTTTAGTTTCTTTTAGAAGAATGATTTGGTGTTTGTGTCTTGTAAAAACAAAACAACAGTTCCCTAGACCTAGATGAAGGCCAAGCCAACACTAGAGGCAGTTTTACACTTGTCCCAAATAGCGACAGTCTTATGCAAAGGTTTCAGCACCATTGGCCAAATAACACATTTTGTCTTTTAATTTATTTTTTGTTTTTTGATTGTTTATTGAGAAGTAATAAACAGTTGCTGAATATAAATAGACATAAAACACAGTGTTTTTAGCCAAATCTAATG
Source organism: Acestrorhynchus altus (assembly GCA_034509495.1). NCBI lineage: Eukaryota > Metazoa > Chordata > Actinopteri > Characiformes > Acestrorhynchidae > Acestrorhynchus > Acestrorhynchus altus. Next base: position 33,003,695 of record CM067502.1, read on the forward strand.
AACAGGGTCTTGCAAAACAAAAAAAATGAACACACACGCCTATGCAAATTTGCCTATGCAAATGATGGGCATCCTAGGCATTAAAGTGTACACCCGCCATCAAAAACAGTGAGTCTTCACCTCTTAGAGGGTGAAGAATGAGTGTAAATAGGCAGGGCTTAGTGAAGAGTGAGTAGAAAGGTATAAAATAGTCAATCATAGGCCTTTCCTACCATTGTGAAATGGGTTCTGTTCTTGTTTCCAAACGTAATTTTAAATTGTTCGGTGCATTTACACCAACAAATAGCTTTCGTTACATGAAAAGGTTGAGCCAAAGATTAGTAGAACCACTGTGAATGTGTCTAGTTGTACAGGAGAAAGGAACAATGACATACCATTTGTCTGCTACATCATCTTATTGCCAAAAGTTGATCCATATTTGCTTTTTGGAGACAAACAAATGTCTGCAATAAGACAAATGCTCACAGATAGTCTATATATTCCACCATCTTCTCACTTCTGTTTACTGATGCTGGGCAATGCTCACTGTTGATGACATTTTCTGTGACATATCCTTAGTTTCACCAGTACTGGCATGAATGTGAGCTGGTTGGCTAAAAAACACCAAGGTTCGGAACCAATTCAAGAAAAAGAGGTTCTTTTGGTGGGAAAGGCCTATCACAGGCTTTTCTGCTTCAGATGTCACCACAACAACCAATAGGAGAGGCATTATTTGGAAGGTAGCTGCCAGCTGTGTAAAAAATTAGGAGACATATTATTTTGACATATTAGAATATTAACTGGAATTGTATTCTAGTTCTAAGAACACAATATTTTTGTCTGCATTCTATGTGGTTGTCATTTCTGCAATGAACTTCTATTAGTAGTATTTTCTTTATTTGAAATTTGGGAGAAATGTGGCCAATGCTTTACAGAATGAAAAGAAAAAAATTGTTCAAACAAATGCCTGTAAATCGATCATGTGGATCCAGATAAAATTCACACTTAAGTAAAAATAATGTTTTAACTTTGACAGAAGTCCGTATTTGGTGACATTTCTGGGCATGCTCTCTACCAGTCTTTCTAACTATTTGGTGACTTTTTGCCATTTTGGACACAGAAATGTAAGCAGCTTAGCTTCATATGATGAAATGGCTGGAAAGGTACAGCTACAAATGGTGTAGAGAAGCTTTTATTAAATACTGGATAAAAATCCTGGGCAACAGCACTTTGGTAAAATACCTGGTCACTGCATCGTTAGTCACCTGCTGTAATCAACATGTTTTCATGCTGCTCTTGGTGACTCAAAAATAAAATACAATTTCATAGTTGAATCTCTTTGTAATTCATTGAACATTAATATAACATCAACTAACAGTAGTTTACAACCTGTATCACCTAGTCATCATGTCTCTATGGACACCCCCCTAAGTTTGCTATTGACTAATTGTTTATCATAAAAACATAGCCTGCTGACCTGCAACAGGAGCTACACAGAGCATAAATTACCATGGAAGCCCCAGTAGTTCGGCCCACACTGATTACCTCAATAAATTCGTTTTCAGATCCATAATCTCCTGGGATTTCTGGCAAAGAGATGCGATCCTTTTGGGATCCTAAGCAATTCCCATCCATCATTTCTGCACTATTCTGCAGTTTTACTCCATCACTCTGAGAGTGGTCTCTAGAGAGTGAAGAGTACTGCTTTCTACCCCCTGGTTGCATGCATCTCTGTGATGTTGTTGCACAGAAACCCATCTATATCAGCTAGGATCACACAGAGTAAAGTGAGGCTCTCTACCATTGAACTCCAGGTTATGGAGGGCTGTGGCAGCACTGGAATTTGAATTGGCCATCTCCTATTTAGACAGCTGTGCCACACAGGAGCCTGCTTTTAGTGTTTTATCTACTCCATAGCTCTTACTTCAAGGCAGTGGAAGGTGACATCAAGCTAAGATACCAGATATTTTGTACCTCCTTTTTTCACCATGTCTTTAATCCCACCATTCACCAGGTACTTGAGTTCACCCTGTAATCTGTGTTCCTGCCTGTGCCTTGTAGCCCTTCCCTCTTGTTAACTGCTCCAGCTGTGTCTAGTATGTGTTGTGTATAAGTAGCCTTTTGTTTAAGTGCGTCTTTGAGTGCTGTGTATGTGTTCACTGCTGTTATGCATGCACATGTACTTTGGCTTTTGCATTCCTTGCCTGTTTGGTTTGTTTAGATTTGTCGGGTCCATTTTCTTCTTTTAGTTCTTGTTTCATCTTCTTTGTATTTTGGTTTGTTTTGTAAATATACCACTACCTGCATTACATCCACCTCCTGTTCTCCTCTGCATGAAAATCAATCTGTGTGTCTTCTGTTTTATTATCAACACCGCTGCTAACAGTCTTCACCTCTAACACAGTTTTATTCAGTCACATTTCCATGCTGCTCAAGTTCTCGGTCTCTAAGTAGCAGCTCAAGCTTGTAATTGACTTCACTCCTTCAGTATGAAAATGACACAAGTTGCTCCCTCACTGAGCCTCCAAGAGCTTGCAGACTTGTTCTTATGATTAGGAAACTAAGTCTTCATTCTTTATCAAATGTGACATGTCCATAAAGGAACATTCCACTCCTTGACAATGGTCACTTGCAAGAAAGAGAAGCACTAGCATGAGACCAATCCATTAGAGTAATGTGACATAGCTTGTTGGGAAAACCATTAGGCTTGTGTTTTGATTGGATCCTGGAGCTTAAAAGCCCATAAATGTCTTGAGTTAAGCTCACCCTGGTGGCACATACAAGCTGATAGACCACCTGGTCACCTGGACAACAGCTTTCTTTTAGAGTCTTTATGAATTGAGGGCATAATGAATTGGAGATCCAAGCACCATTTAGACAGATGCAAAATAAGCAATTATCAATGGTTAAGCATATTTAATAATTATTATGGACAGGAGAGGTGAGTGTAGTGATGGAGCAGGTAAAGTGTCTACTGACAGCTCCAGGTGTTTGCTGTTGTGGGTTCAAGCTCCAGTCACTGTAAGTTGAGTGAACACACTGTAAGCTGTGTTCACTCTATATCCAGCCAAAACATGGGTAGTTATATTGGTTATACCCACAATATGTGAGTGGTACCCTGCAATGCAACAGCACCCTGTCCATGGAGTATTTCTGCCTTGGGCCCAGTGATTGCAGGCAGTCTGTAGACTCATTATAGCCCTGATCAGGAAGAGCTTGAATGGATGGAAGTTCATGAGATAATAAAGCCAAGCAAACATGATGAATATAGCCACTAAACCTGCAATATGGAGGTGAAATGGGACAGTGTTTTGGATTAAGTAGGATATCATGTTGAAATTAAAAACAACAATAGTATTCCCTGATTGCCACCATAATATTTGAAATCAAGAAAGAAAGGATTTGTCAGCGTCCAAATTAGGAACATGGCCGCCTACCAATGTTCTGCCAAAGAGCTTGTAGAAGTGGGCTATGTAGTCTCCACAAGTGGGACTCTGTCAAAATCTCATACACACTACACAACTCGATTGAGTTCCTGATAGCAAGCTACTCCTACTCCTACTGTGAAACCACAGAGAGAGAAAGAGAGAGATGAAGAGAGATAGAGCCAGGCAAATTCACCCCTCCTACTCTCTGAAACCTGTTGAAATCACAGAGTACACAAGCTGACACTGAAATCTCTCCTTCAGGGATGCAGATTTGCATATTTATGAGTGCTGGCATGAAGATTGCACAGTTACCTCTCACCGCTTCAATAATTCATAGCATGTAAAAGCAGAAATGTATGAAAATAATATTTTTTGGTTGGTCAATAAGATGTTAAAGAGCTAAATGTGTGGTAAATACCTTAGTACACATCCTTTCATCCCTTAAGCATGAAAAAATTCCAAGATCCATATTATTTCATGGAAAACCTGAAGACCCCCAACCAGGCGTTGTGACTAAAATAGGATCTGAAATTAAATGTTCCTCACAGAATTCATTTTTCTGCAGACCAGCTGGTTTTCCACCTTACAGACATTGGACAGATTTTGCTGACATCTAGTGGATGCAGATGGTAATGTCGACAAAAGAATGAGCCCTATTTATAAAAAAGGAATGAGTATTTTAACATGGCAGAAGTTGAGCTAATCTCACTGTTGGTCTGATTCAATGTACCAAGCTCAGAGGAGTGGGATTGACACGGATCACATAAGGGCCATTAGTCTGCCCCTCATATACACTCACCGGCTCTTTATCAGGAAGACCAGTATATCTACTCATCCATACAATGATCTATTAGTCAATTGTGTGGCAGCAGTGCAGTGCACCAAAGCTTCAGGTATCAGAATGTGGATAATGTGATTTTGTTCCTGGATTGATCTGTAAATGAGAGGTGCGAGTGTGAAGAACATCTAATGCAACACTATTCAGCATTTTTACCTTAAAATATTTTACACGTCACTGACACATTATAGGGATAATAGTGTCTATATGACTATATGACTACACTGGGCTTGGCATGCAGCTAACTGGACTATGTAATACTGGAAAACTGGGTAGGACAATGCTTGCTCAACGGTGCACTGCTGTGTAACCCAGACATCCCACCTCTCCAGCAGCTTGTGGTATTCTCCCAAATATTGCTAGTGGATTACCTGACACCCATAAATTACATATGAAATCCTGTAAATAAGAACTCTGTATATTGGGTTCATGTTTGCATTTATGAGTGAGACTGCGTAAGAGACAGGCATAGTGAGAGAGAGACTGACTCCTGAAAGATCTGCAGAGCAGGAAAAGCAATCCATTGTGCATCAGATCAGTTTACTGTCCTGTAGCTTGGTGACAGAATGTTCAAAACATAACGCACTACCCCTGTCTGTAGGGTCAAAATAATGGCAGTGATGCTACTTTGTTTACAACTGTGACTTTTCTACATTTTTTTTTTTTTTTTTTTGCTCGTCTTGTTTGTTGGTGGTTTGGTTGGCTCTACCTCCTTTGAAATGAGTTTTTGCAGGATGGGGAACTACATGTCACTTTCAGTGACAGTCCTGTAGGTCTCGCAGGTCTAGAAATGTATGTAATCCAACCACACTTTCAGCCATCAGAGGTGACTCAAAGTGATAGTTCCACTTTCTGGTATATAGGGGGAGCTGATGAGCAAGAAATACCAATTCTCTGTAATACTGCTTGAAATTGGTAAAGAGCCTATACATTAACTGATTGTTCTTTAAAGGGTTCTTCAACTCTTTCATCAGACTCAGTTAGCACACCCTCAACCCTGAGATCAATCGCTCAGCTCTCTAAACATTTAGCCACCTCTGCCCCCATCTTTTACTGTGGACAGAAATACCTTGTTGAAGAGAAAGACAAGCAGAGAATGGTCAGACTGGTTGGAGCTGACAGAGAGGCTACAGTAACTCAGAGAACCACTCTGCTCAACTGTAGAGAACAGAAAACCATATAAGAATCCAGCCATGAGAAGAATGGGCTGAAATAGCAGAAGACCACATTGATGTTCTCTTCTGTCAACCTAAAATAGAAAGCTTAGGCTACATTGGACACAGGCTCACCAACACTGTTGGAGAAACGTAGCCTGATCTGATGAATATGGATTCAGAATTTGGCAACAACAGCATGAATTCATTGACACAACTTTTCCAGCAGTCCAGGTTGGTGGAGGTGATGTTATGGTGTAAATGAACGTTTTATTGGCACTCTTTGGGCAAGTAATGCAAGACTATTTGTGCTCCAGACTATTTGAGCACTGCTGCTGACAATGTGCATTCCTTCATGACCACAGTTTAATGTGTTCAGAGACCTTCTCAGGTGCTAGATCTGAATCTTATAGCGCATGTGACACAATCATGTCCACATGGATCAATGGAATGTTTCCAGCATCTTGTGAAATTCATGCCATCAAGAATTGAGTCTGTTCTGAGAAGAAAGGCCCTACCCAGTATTAGTGTAGCATTCCTAATGCAGTGCTCAGGGTTTAGTAGTGGTGTAAGAAAAAAATAGAGTATTGTGATATTAAGTTTTGCGATACTGTTGGTGGTATTGTAAGCTTCATAACTCTGGAACACTACATTAGGGTTTCTCAACCTTTGGGTTGGGGACCACCAGTGGGCCATGAAGCAACTGTCTAGTGGTCTGCAGGTCGATCCTCAGGCAGTAATCCATAGCCGGCCAGAAAGGGCACTTTAAATGAAAAAATCAGGCCCTGATTTTCATTTAAGATTTTTATTGTCTGATAAATAAAAGGAGTTGAGGACAGAGGACATATACCTACTATTACTTCTACCACCACTATAATAATAATAATAATAATAATAATAATAATAATAATAATAATAATAATAATAATAATAATAATAATGATGATGATGATAATAATAATAATGATAATAATAATAATAATAATAATAATAATAATAATAATAATAATAATAATAATAATAATAATAGCTAAAAATATCATCCGATATTCTAAAGATAATATCTGGCATGTGTGACTGTTCCCTATGAAAGTTATAATTTTCTGGCGAATAAAGGTGTGTGAAACTGTCAAAATATACAGATAAACTGGCCTAGGGAGGAAAATATTGCAACATAATTCCTTGCTAACAATAGCACAATATTTCACAATATTGAATTGTGACTCCTGTATCCTGATACATATTGTATCTCCAGATGTTTGCCTTACATAGTGAGTATAGATGTTGACACATAAATCACTGAAATATTAAATGAAAACAAACCTCAGCACTTCATTCATAATGCCCTTCACCTATAATAAAGCTGTACAATTTGTTATTCTAATAAGATAGTATTTATAATTACTGTGTAATCATTTTGAATTCATTCATCCAAGCGAACTGTCTAATTTAAACATATAGGCAAGCCTTAGATGTTAGTGGGTGGAGATGAATTTCCTCAGAACATCAACAAACAAACAGAGAATTACTGTCATTTCTTCATTCCCTGAAGAAATTCTTTTTTATTACACCTTGATGTCTTGGGGTATTTCATAAAGTTGTATTTTTATTAAGCCAGATAACTTAAGCCCAAAGTTCAGAAGTGTTGTTCCTCAGCTCTCTACCTGATGAACAGGCAAAATCCTGACTCCTTTTATGAGGTTTAGTGAAATATTTTGCTTGTGGTCTCTTTTTGGTTTTTAAAAGAACACATGCTTTACAGTGGTTGGCCACTGACCAATTTTCTGCCACTGATATAATGACAAAACCATTTTAAAGAGTAGTTAACTTTAAATTATTAAAAAATATTCTGACATTGAAATTGAAATATTTTTTTTTATATTTTATATAAATAAACAATAAAACACAAACAAAGGTAACATACCAGCTCATTCATGTTAATGTATGTCAGTGGGAGATATCAGCAAAATTGAGGCCATATCCATTTATTGAACGATATGTCAATATCATAATTATTGTGACAGGAGAAGCTAGAGTACTGATCAAGAGTCAAACACTTCTTCAACAGTCCACTGACAATGCAGCCATTGTAGCAATGGCTCTCTTACTGCAGCTCCACCTGTCAGACCTGCAGCTCAAGGTTTCTTTTCACAGCTGAAACAGTGTTACGCTGAGATACAAGCTGTGGTCTTGTGAGCTGCCAGTCACACAAGCTGTTGACTCTCAGAAATGAATTTTCTTATGGTGCTGTGGATTTGTGTGTCAGTGTCTCCAGTTTCTGGGAGTGTTTTGATGGAGAAGGAAACTGTACTCATCACACTCAGACAAAATTTATGCTCCTCCTGCTCAAGCACACCTGATAACTTTCAGGCTAAAGAGCAGGAAAACCAGCAAACTGTGCAGGAGTCTGGCAATCCAGGACCAGAGTTGCCTATCCATTTAATAGTGTCTTTTTCATTATGAGAGCAATTCAGATGTACAGTATTGTGTAAACACCATGGTAGAGAGTGCAGGAACAGTCTATTAAAGGGTATGCTGTCAATGATTCAGTTACTCCCATTCTTACACAGCAACTGGAAGTTGTTAACCAATGACCTATTCCCTAAAAAGGTATTTTCTCATCAAAAGCTCTGTCAGTTTATTAATTACATTTATTCAATTTTGGGTTACTGGACTTTGTACTACTTAATGTTACTCACTAGACTTCAATGGCACTAAAAACACAGACTAAAAAGGTACACCAACTAAAATGGTATATCCTTATTAGTAGGGCTGCACCATATATTGTTTCAGCATCATCTGAATGTTTGCATATGCAATAATCACATAGCAGGATGTGCAATATATTATATAAAAAAAAACATTTTTTTTGCTGCTTAATACAAAAGGAATTGTACTAATTTTCAGTACATTACAGTCCTAAAGGCAGTTTTTCTGCCCAGTATAATTTGTTTTTATTTTTTTTAATTGGAAACAGTGATTTATTAATATCACATGTTGGATCCTTGACATTTTGTGACTTCTGATGAAACCTATAGGGCTATATTTTATAAGTCCATTTTATATTTTCCTCAAATTCTATTTCTCTCAATTTTTTCCCCATTCCCTGTTCTTTCCTTCAATGGAACATCAAATATCACAAAAATTATAGGGACCTAATCCAGGAGAAAATTTCTGTATCGTTTAATATGTCGCAGCTCAACAAAATAGCCTTATTAACCTGTATGGTCAAAGCATAGTGTAAAATAATTAAAAGATAATAATAAGCAATAATAACTATAGAAATGAAATTGTCTAAATAAACCTGCTAATAAAATATGCACTATTTAGACACTTGAGATCTGCTGGTGTGTGTATTTTAATGTGATTTTGTTTATTTTTGCGTTTAGGCATTTTAAGGACATGGGGTCACACCAGTCATATTTACACAGACAGGTAGGTACACACACAAAACAGTGTGCAATATCATAAGCAGATTGGTCTTAGTTGAATCTACTGAAGTTGTCAGCAACTGAGGTGATCATGATTTCCCAAATATGATATCAAACTGAAACAAATGAGAAAACAAGACAAAAGTTGAGGCAGAGTTCTCCTAACATTAGGTACCAACTATTATTCACGCAGTGATAAACAAACATGGTCAGGGTCAAAATATTGGGAACCCTGCACAAGAAATGTACCACATTATTTTGTTTGGTTTGATCACATGTTCAACCAGTTTAACTGGAGAAAATGTGACTCATTGCCTGTGCAGCACACTGAGCCTGGCAGAAAAAGAAAAGGGTGTTAGAGTATTGTCTTAAGACATGAGAACCAAAATCAAGTGCATCTCACAAGATCTTAATGTTCCTGTGCACATTTTCATTAAGCAGCCCATGGCACTGTAGCTATCCAGCCTGGATGTGGACAGAAGAGAAAAAAAAGAAGATTTCAGAGATTGTTCAAGTTATAAGAAACAAATCCTCCACCAACCTCAACATTTTAAGCTGACCTGCAGAGAAGGTATTACAGTGTCAGCTTGCACTGTCCAGTGCCAGCTAAATGAAACTAAATGCTATAAACCCAGGAGGACCCCACTGTTGACACAGAAGCCTAACAAAGCAAGAACGTGCATGAGGAAGCCATGATCCTTCTAAGAGATAAGAGGGAAGAGAATAGTTTGATGAAAGGAAGCAAAAGCCCTCAAGAAGCACACGAGTGCTTCTGAATTTGAAGGGTGTCTTCTCCTAAGGATTTAGATCTGAACTTGTTACTGGCCACTCCTGAACATGCCATTGCTTTTAAACCATTTCTGGATGCTTTTTTCTGTCCTAGCTTTCTGACACTGGGCCATGCACACAGTCAAGGAATCCAGTACCAGAAGCAGCAAAATGACCATGAAACATCTTTGAACCTCCATCATGTTTGACAGTGGGGACTGTGCTCTTTCCTCAGAAGGCCTCATTAAATGTTCTGTGTGATATACAATGATGTGCTTTTTCCAAAAGAAATCTCAGTTTTGTTATCGTTTGTACACAGAATATTCTGTATTGAGTCTGGGGCAAAGCTGCAGTCACTGGAGTTTACTGGTGATGTGCTGCTCACCAGTGTTACTGATGCACTGATGAACATTATGTCAGACTACAAATGTAGTAGAAGCACCATATTCTTAGCCATCAGATTTGAATAGGTTTTTTTATTCCATCCTAATTTGCAAGAGCCAATGGCCCACCCCATTAGGACTCTCCCCCATCACATACAAAGCTCCTGACACTAGGAGGATGAAGACAAGCACATGTGAAGTTAGCCAACACCTCTTTTCAAACTGCCACCATTGCATCTTTACTGGGCAGCCAATGATTTAAGAGGAAAGTGCCAGAGAGCACGGCCAGTTTCGCACTCTCAGTCTGGCTGCCAGTAGCAAGCAGCACAACCCAGCATTTGAACCTGCAATCCTCAGATCATTGTGCTAGCCACTGAGCCTGGAACAACAGTGTTGAGGTTCACCATTTCCCTTACATATACTGAACTCTCATTATTCAATGAAAAATTCATATAAATGTACATTTTAGGGAAAATTCAGAGATCACAGTGTGCAGCCCTAGTGTGTACATGTTCCACCTTTTGAATGAACTGCTGCCCCAGGTAGTGGGATGTTAACACTGACTTGGGCAGGGTCGCCTGTTCCCCAGCCTTACAGCGCAGGTAGCCTTAAAGATTAGCAGCCTGGAGGCAAATATCTGATACCAGAGCCTAAAGAAAGACATGCACAGAATACATGAAGCTGTTGATCTGTAGATTTTCTGTGTGTGTGTGTGTGTGTGTGTGTGTGTGTGTGTGTGTGTGTGTGTAGTATAGGCCACTGTGTGCCCTGTGGTAAAGAAAAGTTCCAGTCCTGATATTTTGTCCTGTGTATATTTTTCTCCTGAATGTTTCAATCCTGAATTTCAAGGTAAGCACTGAGTTGAAATATGATACATACCTGCATCCAATAACACTAAACATATATAGAGCATCAGCAGCTACACAGACTGTGCCCACTAATTTGGGGCATTTTATTGAGGTCTTCTGAATAGTATCTACAGCATTTGCAGTGAATATTCAAACTAGTTTTCTGTAGTAGATCTCATGACAATTAGAAATCAGCTGTTCCAATGTTCGGAAAATAATATTCAAGTAGCGAACATGAATATTTAAAACAACTTCCAACATGGCCAGGTCAGGCCATTCTAGCAAATTCAGCCCAAGAGCAGACTGCAAGATAGTAAATAAATCTCCCAATAATTCTAAAATGTCAACACAGGAGCTTCAGGTAGGTCTTGCCATGGTTGATGTCTCTTTCTGATGATAGATTCATGCCTTTTGACAAGTTTGACAAACCAAACAAACACAGTATGGGGGTAGAAAAGTCCTGATTTGGTGCTGCTTTGCTGCAGTGGGGCCTGAAGAGCTCTCCATCATTGAAAGAACTATGAATTCTTTACTGTATGCTTAAGGAAAACATGAGACCATCTGTCCAAGAACTGAAGCTAATGAGGTGGTGGACCATGCAACATAATGACCCCAAACATTCCTATAAATCCTCCAAGGAATGGCTCAAGAGAACTGAAATCAACAGATGTGGAATAGCCAAGACGTAGTCTGGATATTAATTCTACTGACATACTGTGGAGTGAAATTTGTTGTGCATGCAAGAAGCACCACAAACATTGCAAATTATAGAATTCTGCATGGAGGAGTGGGAAAAACTCTCCCAGTCAATGTCAGACACCAGTATATATTTATTGGTAACATAAATTGCTAAGGATATTTTGAGTAAACAGCAAAGCATTTTTGTAAGTCACTCTGGATAAGGGCATCTGCTAAATGCCATACATGTAACTGAGACTGACATGAGGATGTCCTTTTTCTTCAGCAGGAATTTGAATCTTTTTTTGTTGATCATCATTAGTAAACTGGACAGTATCTCTGTATACCTATCATGCAGAAGACTGGGGTTCGATTCCTCCGACAGGGAGAAATGGTGTCTTTTTGGGATCTTCTGATTACAGTGCTCAGTCCTTTTTGAAACCTGTATTAGGTATTTCACTTTTTTGTGTGTTCAAATATTTCTTAACCCTATTCGTTTTCTTCTGAGTTTTCTTTCTGTTTTGTAGTTATTAGTACTTTTCTGACTGAAGAACAAAAGAACTGGCAGTGCTGTTCACTGCACACTCATGTGTGCATAGACGGTGAACTCTTAGCCATTAGCTATTTCAGCATGTCTTCACCCACCTCCAACAGCTAGAGCCTTACTCCCTCACCACCTATGCTGTCTCTGCAGTCCTCTTCACACCCACTCCCCCCACAGCCATTATCCAAAGGCTCTCATCCCCCTCTAGAGGTGACATCTAACCATGTGAAGGTGTGGATGATGCATTAATCTAGATACTGCAGAAGGCACACTCCCATCTGGACCAGAACCACACTACAGTTAGAATCCCTTTCTTTGAGGTCATTTCATGTCTCTCATTCTCGGGGAGAAAATGGGTAAAATGCATGTGGATAAGTCCATGATAACCTGGGTCCTGAACTACCTGTCGCATAGGCTCCTGTATGTGCAGTTGGGAACCAGCTGTTCAGATCTTCTGGTCTGCAGCACTGGAGCACCTCAGGGAACTGTACTCTCACCCTGTGCAACACGGACGTCCAGTACAGGTCAGACCTCTGCCACCTTCAGAAATTTTCTGATTACACTTTGAGGTGGTGGTGGAAAAGAACTCAAATTGACCACTTTCCTGGACAACACATCTCACCCCCTCCATGACTTACTGCTCAGACAACAGAACACTTTCAGCAACAGACTCATTCAACTCCGCTGTAGGAGCGGTACAGGAGGTTGTGGTACCGACAGTGATCACACTGTACAACTCCTTTACTGTGATGAGACATTATTACACACTGAGCCACTATCTGAACATGCTCACTGAAAATGGCTGGACATTTATTACTCCTATGCAATCATTGCACTGACACTATCTACACATGAACAGAACTGACAGACTCACTGAATAGATGGCCATTACTGCTCTTCTCTTCAAAGCTCAGAAAATATTCAGATTTTCTATTCATATTTCTTTGCGCAGACACTTTCTGTACATGTACACTTCAGACAGGCCTACTGAGCCATCATTTGTACTATGGTGTTATTACTGTTACCTCCATAATGTGTATACAATAAGATACTTACTCATTACAGCACATTTCTTCTGTAGTTGTAGTTTTTTTTATTATTATTATAACTCCTATTTATTCTGTTCTTCATAAGGCTTGAGTACTATGTCACATTTTCACTATTTTTAGCTACTGATGCAAATAAATCACCTAAATCTATACATATTTTTGAAAGAGGACATGTCCATATCTCCCAATAAACTAAATTTAATTGGTTGAATTGGGTGTCATTTTTTTTATGACATTTTCTCATGACTTTATAGTGTAGTTTCAAATATGCCAACAAGATGCATAAACAAGATTTAAACTGTAAACAAGATGCATAAGCCTCTCTTAGGAAAATGTGTCCATACCAGTCAAAAATTGTTATTTTAACATGAAAAACAAATTCATGTTATTTGTGTTATTCATGCTTAACTGCATGACCTGGCAATAAACCTTCACTGATTGTAGTAGAAATAATTTAGATGATTTAGGATTAAAATATTCATTCACTTGTGACCACAAGATATTTTATTGATGCCATCAACTTTTAACTATTAACTATTAAGGCCATACACTAATTTATTATATCACAAAATATATTACCAGTGTGAATTATTAATAAATAGGTTTCAAGCTACAAATAAATATGTTATGTTACAATATCTCCCTCTGCAGGAAAGACCCAGTAAGGACTGCTCTGGGTCCTATCAGACTATCTACTCAAACCAGTCAGTGCACTTAGTTTCTCTGTCTCCTTGCAAAAAAACAAGACAATGCATTGAGGCCACAAAATGATACACTGAGAATGTTCAAGCTTCATGAGCTGCAAGCTGCTCTAAAACTCAATGCAGAGGTGCCATACTGAGACACACTGTTTGTGCATGTGCAGCTCAGTAAATAATTGCCCATTTCCATTTGTTCTTGTGTTAACCTTTTTATTTTTTGATTTCTGTAAAGCTGCTCTGTGACACCATTTATACAAAAATTGATTTGATCAGTCTAAAATTTCATTTAATTTTAAACATGGATTGTCAAACATTACTTTCCAAAAACCTGATTTGGATAACTTTTATCCATCCATCCATTTTCTATTCCGCTTATTCCTGAATAGGGTCACAGGGGAGCCGGTGCCCAGCCGGCAACTCTGAACGCAAGGGCAGGAAACAACCCTAGACAGGGTGCTACTCCATCATAGGGCGGGCTCACACACACACATTCACACTAAGGGCCACTTTAGAGTCACCAATTCACGTACCACACATGTCTTTGGACCGGAGTACCCGGAGGAAACCAACGTGAATACGGGGAGAACATGCAAACATCCACACAGAAATTTCCCAGGTCACCCCACCCGGGGATTGGATAACATTTACTATTTGAATATTGTGTCATCCCTAACCCTTTATTTACTTTACAGTAAATAAAAATTGAGGTCAGTAGTGATGTGATGAACATGTTTCCATCTCTTGCCTTCTTTGCCTCAAACACCCAGTGGCTCCACCCATCTTCATCAACCTGATTCTACCAGCACAGGCCAACCAGCAGCCTGCCAGTAAGAAAGCAAAGTGTTGTATTTCCATGGTTAAATATTTTTAACCATATAGTTTAGCATTTTTTCAGCTTTTCGAGACAAACATTTATTTTAAAAAATTAAGCTGCAAAACATGATTTTTACTCTAATTTTAGAGTTGATTGTCTCAGTCTGGTCCTAAACGTACACTGGACCAGTTCGTTTGTGGTGAGAATGTGATCTGACCTTGATCTAATCTATCAGGAGTAATCTGCAAATTTGACCTTAACAGCTCTACAGGTGTCATCACATCTTAAGTATCCAAATGAAATAAGCCTGTGGTTTATCTAATAAAGGCTTCACTGTGCTCATGTCTCAAACAAAGTAACATTCATTCAACATTTAAAAAAAACAAAAACTTCCTCCTAACAATGGGACAGTCACAGGACTACAGCACGTGTGTCAAGAGAACCATTAGCTAATCTAACCTGCATAAGGGTGGACACAGTTCAGTTTTATTTACCGGTATGGGCATTCACATGGAGTTCCATGTGAGTTCCAATTCTCAAAAGTGCAAATTAAAATGTACAAGACCACACTTTACACATCACATAAATAATACAGTGTACCAGAGCAACTGCCTGCCTTTCATACACGATACCCTATATGGACAAAAGTATTAGGACTTCTGCTCATTCTTTGTTCCTTATGAAATCCAGGGTATTAAAGAGTTTATCTTGCTTTGTTGGACTTACTGTCTCCACTCTCCAGGGGAGACTTTCTGCTAGATTGGAGCATTACTGTGAGGATTTGATTGTTTCATCAACAAAAGCCTCTCATTCCCAACTGCACAACTCTGGCTTAAAGTATTGGATGGATTTAACAATTGTGCATGTGCTGAGCAGATGACAACATCGACAAGGTAGGCAGATGTACGTGCAGAGATTTTGGATTATTTAATAAAGAAGAAAACAAAGACTAGGACTTGGGAATAAAATACAAACTGACAAAGAAAGACTCAAAGGGTCTTAAATACAAAGACAACATTAAACACACCTGGAAATGGAAAACAAATGGGGTGAGTAACATATGAAGCACAGATGGGAATGGGCAGAGCAAGGGCAGAGACAGGACCAGAATAAAACGTGTTCAGAAGCACATGAAATAACAGAAGCACACAGGAAATTACAGAACAAAGATGAGATTGGAAGACAGTGTAACAGGGCCAATACGTGACAATGGACCACCACCATTCCAGAGAACACAGTTCCACTGCTCCACAGCTTAGTGATAGGTACAAATAAATTCATTGTAATCTGCTCTAGAGAGTCCTATTGTAATTGGCAGTATTTGTTTCCAAGGACTAGACGAGCTGTGTGTTCCTTGGACACAGAGCTCTTTCCCTAAAAAATGTTCCATATTCCTTTTCCTTGAACCACTGACATTTTCTGTCAACTCAGTAACATATTTCAGAAATACAAGGGCAAGTTCGATCATTTTTTCAACAAACTTCCTCTGTAACACTAACCCTTATGGAATGCAGCACAGGATGTGGCATTTCCCTAATGTGGGAAATGCCTTTCTAATAAATCATGTTTCTTACTTTTGGCATGGACTCACTTTTGGGTAGGATATTTTATATACAGTATACAGTGGGGAAAATAAGTATTTAGTCAGTCACCAATTGTGCAAGTTCTCCCACTTAAAAAGATGAGAGAGGCCGTTAATTGACATCATAGGTAGACCTCAACTATGAGAGACAAAATGTGAAAAAAAAATTGAGAAAATCATTTTGTCTGACTTTTAAAGAATTTATTTGCAAATAATGGTGGAAAATAAGTATTTGGTCAATAACAAAAGTTCATCTCAATACTTTGTTGTATATCCTCTGTTGGCAATGACAGAGGTCAAACGTTTTCTGTAAGTCTTCACAAGGTTGGCACACACTGTTGCTGGTATGTTGGCCCATTCCTCCATGCAGATCTCCTCTAGAGCAGTGATGTTTTGGGGCTGTCGGCGGGCAACACGGACTTTTAACTCCCTCCAAAGGTTTTCGATGGGGTTGAGATCGGGAGACTGGCTAGGCCACTCCAGGACTTTGAAATGTTTCTTACGAAGCCACTCCTTTGTTGCCCTGGCAGTGTGCTTGGCATCATTGTCATGCTGAAAGACCCAGCCACGTTTCATCTTCATTGCCCTTGCTGATGGAAGGAGGTTTGCACCCAAAATCTCACAATACATGGCCCCATTCATTCTTTCATGTACACGGACCAGTCGTCCTGGTCCCTTTGCAGAGAAACAGCCCCAAAGCATGATGTTGCCACCCCCATGCTTCACAGTTGGTATGGTGTTCTTTGGATGCAACTCCGCATTCACTGTCCTCCAAACACGACGAGTTGTGTTTTTACCAAATAGTTCTACTTTGGTTTCATCTGACCATATGACATTCTCCCAATACTCTTCTGGAACATCCAAATGCTCTCTAGCAAACTTCAGACGTGCCTGGATATGGACTGGCTTAAGCAGGGGGACACGTCTGGCACTGCAAGAGCTGAGTCCCTGGCGTCGTAGTGTGTTGCTGATGGTAGCCTTTGCAACGTTGGTCCCAGCTTTCTGCAGGTCATTCACTAGATCCCCCCTTGTGGTTCTGGGATTTTTCCTCACCGTTCTTGTGATCATTTTGACCCCACGGGCTGAGATCTTGCGTGGAGCCCCAGATCGAGGGAGATTAGTAGTGGTCTTGTAGGTCTTCCATTTTCTAATTATTGCTCCCACAGTAGATTTCTTCACACCAAGCTGCTTGCCTATTGCAGATTCAGTCTTCCCAGCCTGGTGCAGGTCTACAATTCGGTTTCTGGTGTCCTCCGACAGCTCTTTTGTCTTCACCATAGTGGAGTTTGGAGTGTGACTGTTTGAGGTTGTGGGCAGGTGTCTTTTATACTGTTAACGACTTCAAACAGGTACCATTAATACAGGTAATGAGTGGGGGAAAGAGGAGCCTCTTAAAAAAGAAGTTACAGGTCTGTGACAGCCAGAAATCTTGCTTGTTTGTAGGTGACCAAATACTTATTTTCCACCATTATTTGCAAATAAATTCTTTAAAAGTCAGACAAAATGATTTTTTTTTCACATTTTGTCTCTCATAGTTGAGGTCTACCTATGATGTCAATTACAGGCCTCTCTCATCTTTTTAAGTGGGAGAACTTGCACAATTGGTGACTGACTAAATACTTATTTTCCCCACTGTATATATATATATATATATATATATATATATCAGCAGCACTCAGGTCCAACTGTCTGTGACCACATAGAATATATGTTATGTAAAGCAAAAAAGTGAACAACAGGAAATTTAGGAATTTAACAGAATTGATGGCAAAGATATTAAGAAAGAATATTCAAGACTCAAGATTGGGGACATATTTACAAAAGCTTCCCTAAGATAAAACTTTCAAAGAGTCTTGACATAAACACTAATAAGATCATAATAATGGACCTCATTCACCAATTTCCTGTCTTCTTTATGATGTCCTTGAGGACAAATCCTATCAAAAATTAGACATTAATTTGTTACTTGTTAAATTAGATGCCTTAACTGTTAAACCATTTTAGAGGCAGAATTCTGAATTCTGCAGGCAAATTGATTTGGATTTGTTTCTTAAATCTTAAATCAGAGTTGAGAAATATGTCTGCTCTGTTATTTGCAAGTGAGCCACTTTGCATGTCTGAACCTCAGAAACTGCATGAGTCACTGTGGTAAAAATGTAAGTGTCAGTAACTACAAAGCCACACTGGTGCCTCACTGTTCTCAGAACCCTGCACTTCCCTTACTCTGGATTTGATAAGGTCATTTTTAGTCATGTTTCATGTTATGCAAAAGACACTTTGAAATCTGATTTGAGCAGCCAGAGTGCCCAAACTGAGGCATCTCTGTACAAATTTTACTGTAACTGGATTTCATGCCACCTCCAAATGTGTTTTTTTTTTTTTTTTTTTTTTTTTTTGCAGTCCAGACAACCTAGATAGGCCAAAAATCACATTTGGATTGGCAGTTTCAACATAAACCCATGACACTTTTGTAAAATAAGTAAATATTTAAGAAGTACTTTTGTTATTTAAAAAATGTTGTGCCTAATATTTATAGTATTTTAAATTTTAATAATTTAATAATTTAAATTTTTTAAAAATAATTCTGTTAGATTTTGGAGCAATGCTGTGATGATCTAATTGGATTCAGTGACAAGAACGTTAGTGGCATCAAGATGTTGGATGATCACCACCCCCACCTCATCCCCAGCTCATCCCAAGTTATTTGGATACTATGGAGTTTGTCAAAAGGCACCTAAATTACTCTTGGACCATGAGAAACCTGAGATTGAACCCTGCAGTGAAGCAAGGTGGTGGCAGAATCATGCTGTGGGGATGTTTCTCAGCAGTAGGAACTTTGAGACTAGTCAGGGTTGAGGGAAAGATGACTGCAGTGATGTTCAGATACATCCTTGATAATAACCTGCTCCAGAGTGCTCTGGATCGCAGACTGGGATGAAAGTTTATCTTCCAACAGGACAATGACCCTAAGCACACAACCAAGATAACAAAGATAACAAAGGAGTGCCTTCAGGACAACTATGTGTCCTTGAGTGGCCCCTCCAGAGTTCTGTTCTGGTTCTGTTCCCTTCATTTTATAAAAATTAAACCATTGTGTTGTCAAATTTACAGAGTCTGCACAGTAGAGGTGGAGCCAGACACACCTCCTCATTTGGTTAGACCCTCCCACAGATCACAGGGACCACCCTCTCAAATCATAACATCATCGGTCAAAGGCTGTCAATCACAAGGCAAGAAAAAGTGCCGATATTACTATGAATAGGAACTGAGTTAATCATAATACTGCAACCTCCAGCAGATGTGATTGACCTGTGGTCACTGGTCACAATGGCACTGTCAGGCCCTTGCTATCAGTTCCTAACAAGTGCACCTATAGTGGTTAATGTCAGAATTGCAGCCACAATTCTTTACCTTTGAGTTTTAAATTACTCACCTTTCATAATCACATTATTAAATGAAAGTAGACAAACCTTCATCTATGCATTTTAAGAAAGTAAAGTATGTCTGATAGTGAAGGTCTGATAGTTAGGGGCTGATAGTAAGGATGTGATAGTAAGGATCTGATAGTGAGGGTCTGAGAGCAAGGGGCTGAGAGTGTGGCTGATGGTGAGGGTCTGATAGTGAGGGTCTGATAGTGAGGGGCTGAGAGTGAGGGGCTGAGAGTGTGGGTCTGAGAGTGTGGGTCTGATAGTGTCAGTGGATTAGATTTATATGTCAGGAAGCAAAGAAACTCACTGTTATTCACTTCAGCTAACTGGTGTAACTGTTTTTCATTAATTCTGTCCAGTTTTATGTTCGAGTGCTCGTGTGATCTTAGTGGTTCTATCCAGAAGGAGGACGGTGTGGTTAACTGTATTTTATACAGTATATATGTATATTACATAAAAAGATTAAGATTTAAAATAAAAACTGTATTTTCTGTAACAAAAAAATAAATACTGATGCATACATACATACATACATACATACATAATAAAAATAATAAAGGAAATGTAGATTTCTATTTTATTTGGACTACTGTTAAGTATTTTGAAGAACCTCTTATATCAGTGTCAAACTAATCATAACACATAACTCTGAAAAAAAAAACTGCATTATCAGCTCAAAAATACCCTGGATCAATTTCCAGCAGGGTTTCGGAGATAACCAAGGAAAACAAAAACAAATTGTAGGCGCAAGATATTTTTATTAAAACATAATAATATGTTAAATGCATTAAAATTCTCTTTATACATCTCAAACAAAGACACATTTGGGAAGCCTATGACCTCCTGAAAATAATATGTGGTATGTGTGACTGTCTCCTATAAATATATTTCTAATGTTTTGGGGGGAAAAAAGCACATAAAGTACACAAATTTAGCCTAGGGTCCTTAAGGTTAACTCTAACTGTGAATCCCACCCTATTTGATTTATTGGCAATTTATCAGCTCATTGGGCTTTGCAGGCTGCAGTTGTTATGAAGTTTTGGGACTCTTGGTGTATTTTAGTCACATGTGTATGTCTGATCATAGAGCACACAATCAACTGTTTACCTTTTCAGACTTGACAGTTTTATACATAGAGAACAATGTGAAATTGTGCCCTTCAATATGTTTTATTTCTTTCTTTGTACTGAAAGATATTATGACATTTGTACAGTTTAAGTAAAAGCATTTCAAAGAACATAATAGTAGCTACGATGTGGTTGGTAGTAGCATTTTCACTGTAAATGGGAACCATATTTTGCAAACATTCCTGGAATATAATTTCTGTAATGTTACAGGGTGACTTTCCTGGAATCTTTTAAAATTGCTGAATGTTCCTGTAGCATTTTCTACTAGCGGTGTAGTTCATTGTCTTACTTTTCTAGATTTATAGGCTGAACTGCTTACATATTCTGCTGTTGTCAATATTTTTAGTGGATAACTATTATTATTATTTAAAATGTTCTGTATGACAACATTCTGTATGCCTTTTATGACAATTGACAAACCTTAATAAACATTTTTAAGGGTTTATACCAAGAAATGTCTGTTGTCATAAAGGCTATTTTGGTCCACTTTAATATAGTTTCACTTATAGAGTTTTGATAGATCTATTTATAGTTCTTCTTTTAACAAGCATCCATTGGAAGGAAATGGTCAAAAGTGGTTCTACTTTGGCACAGCATAAGAACCCTTTGTAGCATATCCATATTTAGAGGTTGGAGCTGCTTTTGAAGGCCATATGGTCCACTAGGTGGGGCTGCTTACCTGCAATGAAAAAGGAAACCGACTTGCACTCTGGGTGAAGTAAAATCACAGACCACTCATACAAAAACCTACAGAACTTTGTCAGCTTCTCAGAATGTAGCCCAGATTTCCTGGGATTGAAGGAAGCAGGCAGAGGGAAGATCAACGCATCACATTGTCTTGCACGTCAGCAATTCTACAGAAGTTTCTGTTTCTTTTTCTTCTAAACGTGCCAGTAATCAGAAGACTTATTGGATGGGAGGAAACAGATGTTGAAAGACAGCCATAGAGTTGCTGCATTTGTTGAGTTATTTTATTACAATCATATATTATAGACTACATATGACAAGGAAAGTGGTTATACAACATTCAATTCAACTGAGCTAATTGCATGATAAATATAACTGTTTTGTCATTTTGCTTCTAAGTCAGAAATTAATGCAATTTGAGAATGACTTGCTACTTTGACTACTGAAAAAGACGACAACTTGCATCACTGAACTCCATATTCACCAGATGTTACTTGAGATGTAGATGAGTTTGTGTTGGCTTAAACCCAACAATAAGTTACATATAAACTGTATCAATGCTTGAAATCTCAATATCGGTCATTCAGTAAATTACTTGTACCGAAGAGGAAATGCAAATGAAAACAGTGGTTGTGCCATTTCCTATGTCTTTTTTTACAGCGGGTTATCTGAAATGAACCGTATATTGTCTGCATAGCAGTCAA
Organism: Acestrorhynchus altus; assembly: GCA_034509495.1. Lineage (NCBI taxonomy): Eukaryota > Metazoa > Chordata > Actinopteri > Characiformes > Acestrorhynchidae > Acestrorhynchus > Acestrorhynchus altus. Next base: position 33,025,838 of record CM067502.1, read on the forward strand.
ACGAAATACAGAATGAAATCCTGTAGTAGTGCAGCTGATGGTAACAGTACTGATGAATCTTTGAACACACAGGCCAACAACCAATTGCAAAGAGATTTCACTGAGGTTACTCCCAGAGTAGCTGCTATGAAGTCATATCGAATATTAACATGCTCTTGTTGACATCCTGTTTTATATAGTGAAAGGATATGAGTTCAGAAAGTCTTTGAGGCCAGCACTCACTGGGAGTCTGTCAATGCTGTCCCTGCCATATGTTCCCACCACAGCCCTTCTAGACAGTTCCTGGAGGGTCTGAGGTGCATCCCCACGATATGGCCTTTGCAGACACTTCTTAGGGGACATGATATAAAACTCCAGCAGGGCAAAGAGGCAGGGGAATGAAAGCTTGCTCCCATCTAAGCTAAAAGCCCCATTTTTTAGCTGCACCCGTACGCTGGTAGGTCCATCCGTGGCCTGGTAGCTCAGGGTGAAGAAAATGTCTGTCTGCGTGCTGTCCCGGATCAGGAACGTCCCAACTGGAAGTCTGGCCAGCCGAGCGTGTGCCTCCTCCACGTCCAGGGGACCCCAGTAAAATCCACTTTTCGCCAAGTATTCTGCAGCCTTGTTGATGAGGATACACTCCTTCTTGTGGCGGAATGGGTGAAAGTGTGTTGGCAGAGCAGAGGGTGCTGGGGGAACCTCAGTTGGTTTAGGGAGACCCTGTGGCGCAGCTGCATGGTCAGGATCATTGTGCTGGACCATTCTATTGCAGGTTCCAAGCCGTGTAGAGAAGTGTCTCCATGACTTCTATTCATGCAGAAGTGGCTGCCAGCTGACTAGAGGAGAGCGAGAAAGACAAAGGCATTTAGAGGAGTGAGGATGAAAGGAGGAGGAGTTTGCTCATGCCTAAACACATCAGCATGCGTGTGCTGTCTGAGTGATATGCAACACTGTCACATACAGTCAAGCTGTAGGAACAGTGCAGGAGATCCAGTGAAGCAACAAGCATTTTCTGCAAGCCCAGCTGAGACAAGAATAACTACACCCAACCAAATCTTACGTCAAATGACCACCTTCACCAATCCAAGCCAGCCACGCCTGACAGCTTTCTCTCACGACACTCAACGACAAAATGATGAAGACCAACCTGGACTGAGTTAAGCTCGCCGTTCCCCTCGACGCCGCCGCATTCTGAGAGCATCCCTTCCTTTACTCTAAAACATGTCGCTCCGCAAACAAACCGAAAGTGAAAGAGTCTCAATCCGCTCAACCAGCACACAAAACCAGTGTGAGTGTGTGTGCGTGTGTGTGTGTGTGTGTGTGTGTGTGTGTGAGAGAGAGAGAGAGAGAGAGAGAGAGAGAGAGAGAGAGAGAGAGAGATCAAGAAAGAGAGAGAGAGAGAGAGAGAGAGATCAAGAGAGAGAGAGAGATCGAGAGAAAGAGAGATCAAGAGAGAGAGAGAGAGAGATCAAGAGAGAGAGAGAGAGAGAGAGAGAGAGATCAAGAGAGAGAGAGAGAGAGAGAGATCAAGAGAGAGATCAAGAGAGAGAGAGAGAGAGAGAGATCAAGAGAGAGAGAGAGAGAGAGAGATCAAGAGAGAGATCAAGAGAGAGAGAGAGAGAGAGAGATCAAGAGAGAGAGAGAGAGAGAGAGAGAGAGAGAGAGAGAGAGAGCGTTCTTTAACACTACTTCCCTCATAAACTATAAATAAAAGCAGCCACAGATTTCAGACATTGTAAGAGATTGTACCACAATATTTACACATATTTTACACAAGACTTTGATGTTTAAGTTTCAGGCAGTGAAATCGTCTCTCCCATTTCTTACATATTATATCATCTGCAAAACATGGCTGCGTTAAAGGTGAATTTATACCCATAAGATATTAAGTTAAAGATGAAACACACTTTCAACATTTTAACAACACCAGTGTATTATTTTGGTTTTGTACAATGAGAAAGAGTGAAAGAAGGTAGTACCATGGAGTACCCTACAAAAGATAGGGAGACCTAGGAGATTTGAGTGCTGACATATTTTATCAGGTCTCAGACCTTAATTAGTCTATTAGGGTTATAGTGTGTTAACAGTTGTCGTTGGAAAGACCAAAGCTTTATAAACAAGCTTTATATAACAAGTCCTGTGGACAATGAGGTTAAAATAGAACTCTTTGGCTGCAATCTCTATGGTTTGGAGAAAAAAGGAGAAATTCCAGCAAATTCTGGAAGCAAACATAACACCATTTATATACATACAAAAGTTTCATCTTTAACCTAATGCCTCATTTTAACCAGGTGTGCACTAGCTATTACAATAGCAAGCAATTAGGATTTGAAATGTATTTATATATTAGTTTTATGCAAATGCAAATCGAAATTCTAACAGGGTTTCACAATGTAGTCGCAGGGTTGTTGTAGTTACATCTAATAAACGTTGTGTTTAATCTGAGCTGTAGCCTACATTGTAGCTTACAAATAGCCTGCATTCAATTCTGACCCGGACTGTTAAAGGAGACAAAGTGAGCTGATAAAACAAAACACCTTCCCCCTCCCCCCTACCCTCAGACGTGACACGGCTGCGCGAGCTGCTTTTACTTTCACTATTGAGCCCAGGACTTACTCTAAATCACGTGATTTGCAGCCAGCGTTTCCAATCTCGTGTCAGTTTTCATAAAGTGTTTCTGCTATAAAACATAAATGTTTGTATCAGACTTGGAAAAATGAGCCAGAACAAATAATTGAGAGAGGAGACCACCATAAAACTAATTCTCTCTCTCTCTCTCTCTCTCTCTCTCTCTCTCTCTCTCTCTCTCTCTCTCTCTCTCTCTCTCTCTCTCTGATGGACATGCACGAATATCATGTGACAGACAGAGATCCTGAAATTTTCCCTGGCATTTAGGAAAATCTAATATATGGAAATGCAATGCAAAATGCAAATATGTGCAATTCCTTTATGCCAAGATAAGACTATGGCACATATATGTTATGACATGTCGTATTTTATATGTCAATATATGCAAACATATCCACTATATGGAGAAAAGTATAAGGACACTTGCTCATTCATTGTATCTTCTGAAGTAAAGGGTATTAGAAAGAGTTTATCCTGCTTTTGTTTGAGTAACTGTTTTGGAGCCATGCTGTGAGGGTTTATTTGGATTTTACTACAAGAGCCCCACATGATCCCCTACTTCCCCGCTCATCCCAAAATCAATTCCACTACTGAAGAAAGTTGTGTCTCCTGTTCCATGTTTGATGTATCATGAATCAACCTATAGATCCCCCACCCCAAATTTCCTACCTACTATAAAACTAAACTAACCCAGGCATTTTATATAATAGTACAATTTTAACCAATGTGACATGTAAATAAACCCAACCCATGTGACCTAACAAGCAAATTAAAGCTTATATTGAATTTACTATATTACTAACCAATGGCCTCCTCAGGAAATTACTGTGGAACATATGACATCTAATTTTATCATTACATTGGACAAGTTATTATGGCAATTTACTGCTAATGGCAATTATATATAATTCATTTGCAATTTTACAGACTTAGACTTGATCAATACATTTATTTCATGTCCTGAAAAGGAACATTCAGTTCAAGTCTTCTCAAGCTCATAAACAAATTTCAGACTTCATCCATTCTGATATGGGTCTGCCCAAATGCCAGCCGGTGGAACAGCAACTAAAACAGTTCTCTGCTAGAGCTGCTTATTCTCTACCTTCACTATCTTGTTGATCGCAATCTCTTGCTTATTTGAAGAGGTTTCACTGAGGAAACACTCATTGTTCCTCTAAAGTAAACACAATAGAAATATCATCATACCAGTTTTGGTCACTGTCAAATGTGATATGTCTTGTTTATGATTTGTGAATTGATATGATTTGTCCAAGCCCCAACACCAAATCTGGAAAGCTACCTTCCTGCAGATTTTAGATTCAACCCTAATTCAACCCCATCTGATCCAACTAATTAATGTTTTAGGTCTGGGTTGGATTTGAAACCTGTGGGAAGGTTTTTTCAGCAGCTATATAGCTATAGCAGCAGCAATCAACAGCAGGATCATGTCAAATTGGTTAGCAGCTTCAGATCTTCATGCAAAATCCTGATCCTGGAGGATCCCCTGCCCTGCACCCCATATCTTGCTCTCTCATTAGCTGCACCCAAAGCCTAATTGCAAGAGGTGGGGCCTTTCTGGTGACATCACCACACAGCCACAAACAACCAAACTCAGCTGCAATCTAGATTTTGGAACACAAGTATTGGTTGTAGCTAGTCACTGCATTAACTTTCAGTCACAACACTTGACACACAAGGTCTGAAAGGTCCAGATATAAAATATGGTACAAATTTGTCTGAGTAAATTCCAATTTGGCTCTAACCTGTGTCTTTTGTTGGCAACCTGAAAATCAGGAATGAAACCATGAAGTGTGAACCTGAGATAAATTGTGCAAGGCACGGGGTCCATAAGGAGCTGGAACTGCTTTCCAAGACTAAGGTCACAAACCTTGATGGCTCTGTGCTACATTCAAAGAAATCACCTAAATGTTTGTTATTGACAAATAGGTTGAATGTATATACATATATACATTATATATGTATATGTATATGTATATACATGTATACATAATGCACACAAACAAATGTTATCTTCTAGCTTGCTCATTACATGCACTTTAAGATTTGTTAATACTGTTATGAACTGAAAATGAAAACATTAGCACATTAACACCAAAAGTCTAAAGTCTCTAAAGTCAATATATGTATTGAAGCATGCAGAATAAAATCTACTGTAAGCTAGGGAACACATGTCAAATGTTAGTCTGTGACTTAAAAGAAAATCAAAGATTTATTGATTTTCTTTGTTTGACTTGCACTGGGATGAGTAGAGAAGACTACACCCATGTTCAACAAAGCATTCTTGTGTGAAATAAAGACAAAGTAAATGCAGCTTGAGCAGCTGTATAACAGTGACAGTTTAAAAAACATTTAGAAAGAGAAGATGGTAACTGTGGTAAAATAATTTAGGTAGGATTCATCCACTGAAATACAGACATTTTAAAAATAAATGCTCAGTTTTGTAAAGAAAAAAAAGTTACTTAAGAAACTGAGTAAACACAGTACAGTAGTTAATACTCACCTACAGCTCTAGAGGTATTAAATCTGCTTGCATAGATGTTGCCAGTGAAATAACAAGTATTTCGATTCCTGTCAAGGAAAATGCAGAGGACAGCTAATTTCTAAAATATTTACTCTTAAATCAGTGTTTTATAAAAGACAAATTTTATTATAGTGCTGTTCACACCAGCTGAATCTAAGCCTTTATGAACTTCCTCTTCATTATGCACTGATGGTTCTTGACATTAGTTTCCTGACCCCCCCCCCCCCCCTCACACACACACACACACACACACACTACTCACAAAAAGTGGCTTTCAGGTGAAATTTATGGAAAATGTAAAAAGCTCAGACTACAATGATATTATATCATGAAAGTAGAATCACACAGTGGCGATTTCCTCACCCCAAACAATTAATTGAAACAAAAGCCAAACAGTGGTAGGTATACCCCAGAACAAGGCCTCATGAGTGAGTACCCCAATACAAATGTCAAAGTCTCAATAACGCTTCTTGTGCCCTTTTTCAATCACAAGTTGAAACTTACGTCTCATGCTGTTCACAAGTCAACTTATTGTCTGCTGAGGCATGTTTCCCACAGGCCCTCAGGTCATTGAGTTTCTGGAGTACAGAGTTACGTGCCTCTACACAGCAACTCAGATGATTCAGGTCTGGAGAAAGTGCAGGCCACTGCATTTGAAGTACCCCAGTCTCCAGCAGCTGTTCCCCAATGATGAGCTGGAGGATTGTTGTCCATGAAGATGAAATTAGACCTGTGTTGTTCATGTACAGGCACAATGACTGGAATAATGATGTTATTCAAGTAGTATGGGCTTGTTACTGTACCATTCACAAACTGTAGGGCACTTCTGTATTGACTAGACCCACCTGCACATACTGTAACACCACCACCAAAGGCTCGTCTGGTGACAACAGTGGCTTTGATTCATAGCATCAAATCCTTGATGTCTCCAACATTTGTGCTCAGCATGAATGGACTTTCATCAGTCCATTTATCCAAGACGATGATGTCTATGCTTGGTGGTGTGTTCAGGTACCCTTGCAGGTTGTCTAGCATGCAGTTTTGAATGGTCTGACATGACACTTGGGTGCCTATTAGCTCCTTTAAATGTTCCTTTAGCGAGTGAGTGTGGAATGTGATTTGCGTGGCATTCATCATCTGGTTCCGCAGACCACTGTTCACAATGATGCAGTCATCGCTGTGAGATGTGGCCAAAGGACATCCACTTCTTTACATTTCTGTGACTCTTTCAGTCTCTCTGTATCTCTGTTGCAACCTGCTGATGGCTCTCTGTGATACTCTAATCTCAGTGGCCTTCTGTTGGAAAACATCCTGTTTGAAGCCTTGCATTGCTGAGGTACTATTGATCAATTGTTAGATGTTGTCTTGGTCAACAATGATGTCAAAATATGAACAACACAACGAGGAGGAGTGTTTAAATACCATTTCTAACTGAAACAGGAAATGTATTGGTAGATTTGTGGATCAAACACTTTGTTAGAGAACGGCAAGCTATGCATAAAGCACTGAAACACTGAACAGTTGGACATGTGCATTCACAAGTTTAGAGAAGGTCACTTTAAGTTCACCTGTACAGAGTGCATTTTAGGTTCATATACAGTACAATAAAAAAGATTAATTATTTACATATGTACATATACATATACATTCTGAGGGTGGGGGTGGAGTCTAATCATACATCCCTGTCCTTATTTTAAGAGGAACTTCCCATATGAAAGCATACACAATACATAAAATATTAATAATCTATTAAAATAAATGAAGGAAGATGACAACTGTATCCTAGCAGGGTTCGGGGATCAGGGTTCTGCATCTTTACTAATGCATCACTGGGCTAACTCAAACCAACTGAGATAATATTGTGACGCATAACTCCAACTAATACAGATTATTATCTAATTTATTATGTATGATTGAATCATTTGTCAGTTTAATTTAAATAATGTATTAAAAAACACATTGTCCACTACAGTTTCTCTTTAAATTGAACTGGAATGTTTTTGGCAGATATGTGCTTAAACATTACATTTTTCAAACCAATATTTCAGTATTGGCAGATGCATGCATGTAAAATTTGAGATCTTGGCATCATCCCACAGTTCCTATTTTGTTGTGTGTGTAGATTATTTTGCCAACTTTCTGTGAAGCTTGTATAACAATCTACCATCTCTGAAATCAACTGGAAGAAAGATTTTCCAACTCAAAGATTTTGCAAAACCCTTTCAGCTATGTGATGCTACAGTGTCTGTTTTTGTACAGATGGTCTTACATTTTCCTCAAACCCCTCTGACACCATAAAAACTGCATTTCATATTCTATGATGGAGAGATCTCTGCTGCAGCAAAGCAGCCCCAAACCATTACACTTCTACATCCATGCTTCACAGTTGGTATGAGGTTCTTGGCCTCCAATGCTGTGATTGATTTGTGTCAGATGTGTCTTCTGTTACTGTGCCCAAATAATTCAACTTTGGATTCATCCATCCAAAGCACATTATTACAGAAGTCTTGAATTTTTTGTAGGTGTACTCTGGCAAATTTTTGGTCTTGCCCTGGTGTTTTTTTGTTGTTGTTGTTGTTGTTTTACAGCAAGGGTTTCCTCCTTGCACAATATGAAAAACTAACTTGTGTTGTCTCTTTCTGATGGTAGATACTACACTTTGGCTTCAACTGTGGTAGGAGCAACCTGTAGGTCCCATAATGACATTTTAGGACTGTTGTAGGACTTCTTTGCATATCTTGCAGTCTGCTCTTGGACTGAACAAGTACGGCCTTACCTGGCCATGTTGGGAGTTACATGTGTATGCTCATAGGCCACAAAGAGCCCTTTGGATCACTTGCTAATGTACAAACCAAACTAATTATTTGCAGCTGATGTGTTGTATATGATTCAAATTTGAGGCTTTTAAGTAACAATAACTGTAGTAAAGTCATACATTTTCCTCACAGTTACATTGCATTTTACAAATTATTTTGAAAAGACATTTCTTCAGTTTAATTTGTTTAGGTATCTTTCCTCCCTGAATACTATTAAAATGAAGAGCAAATGTCCATAAATTTGAATTTGCTTTAAAAGTCAAACCATTTTTAAAAGCTACTTTACAACTTTACCTACATGAGGTGTTACAACATAGAGAAAGACACTTAACCTGAATTGCCATGATTCTTGCCTTTACTAAAGAAGTCTTGAGGAACCAGCCTTTAGGCTTTTAACTATACTATACTGTACATATAGTTTTTAAAAAAGTGTCTAAACATAGAACATACTATGTTCTTTGACTCGTCTTTGACTACAAAAGAACCAAATATGGTGCTATATAAAACCAGTGGTAATTGGTTTGGTTGATGGAGATTGTTACGAATAAAATAACCCCTTTTTTCTTAGAGTTAAATGAAGCATTAGTATGAACTAGGTAAAAAACAATAAATTAATCAGTTTATTTATATAAAATAATAATAATAATAATAATAATAATAATAATAATAATAATAATAATAATGATTCTATGTGGAAATCCCATTAAGAGATGTTCCTCTAAATATGAAACACACTGATATGAAGGGGTTGGACAATGAAACTGAAACATTAGTATGGTTACTAGGGCCTCCTTTTGTGGCCAATACAGCATCAGTTCATTTTGGGAATGACATTTTTTGGATACAATACGGATTAGCACCCGAACATCCCTTTCCTCTTGTGTCTACAGTTAACAGTTAAGGATGTGGTTGGTCCTTCTTGGTGGTGCTGACATTACCCTCGATACCGTGGCTCTTGACACATCACAAAGACTTGCTGTCTTGGTCACCGATGCACCAGCAAGACATGCACCAACAATTTGTCCTCTTTTGAAATCTGGTATGTCACCCATAATGTTGTGTGCATTGCACAACTGTGCTCTTACCTGCTAATTGAACCTTCACATTCTGCTCTTACTGGTGCAATGTGCAATTAACGAAGCTTGGCCACCACGCTGGTCCAAGTTAGCCATGAAACCTCCCACACTAAAATGACAGGTGTTTCAGTTCATTGTCCAACCCCTGTAATTTTGTTTTCAAAGCTCACATGCAGGTCCAGCTAGTTTCACAGCCATATGGCTTTATTGTAACCAGACAATAAGTAGCCTTTACTGTTACCACCTTTCTATTGAAAATACATGTTTAAATCAGACATTCAAGTTCCTATATTTGAAGCAAAGCTTTTTTCATACTTACCAGAGAGTATACGAGCAGTGTGCTTCTGTCACAGCTGTCTGTGGGAGTGAGTATATATCCCTTTCAGGTTGGCCCAGCTTGTTTTAAAGGGCAAGACATTCATAAACTGCATTACTAATGCTTTCACTTTAGTGACAAACCTGGAGTAACCTGTTGTTTAACTCATTTCTTTCATTTCTGGAGATTTGTTGTAGAGACACTTTTTAAATGTTAGAGTTGTAGGTAACCAGTAGGTGTTAACTTTCATCTACATTTAAATGGAATTTAGAGAAATATTTTTTACTGATGAAGACAACAAAGAGGTCTCCCAGAAAATGCTTCTATGAAATGGTTTTGGAAAAGGGCTCTTTTATTATTTTTTGAATTACAATTATTATTATTTGCTTTGTTGTTATATAAACAATTCTGTGGTTCTTTAAATAAGCATATGTCAAATATCCTATCTCTAGGGACCCCTTTCCCAGAAAATAAGAAAATCCGTTAAAAAACACCTGCCAGTACCAGGTAAAGGTTGTGGTCACAGGTTGTGGCAACTCAACAGAGAACAGCAAAGAGAGTCACACAGACAAGCTGACACCTTTGTACAATCTTCCTTTTCTCTGCTCTCTATATACTTCACCTGGAGCTTTTTGACCGCATGGACAGGTGCAACAAATTAGAGCCATGTGCAGCAAGGAGAGATTAACTAGGTCACAGCTCCTCATCACCTCACCCAGGAACCCTTTACACACTACTACTACTACTACTACTACTACTACTACTACTACTACTACTACCAATACTACTACTACTACTACTACTACCAATACTACTACTACTACTACTACTACTACTACTACTACTACTACTACTACCAATACTACTACTACTACTACTACTACCAATACTACTACTACTACTACTACTACTACTACTACTACCAATACTACTACTACTACTACTACTACCATTACTACTACTACTACTACTACTACTACTAATAATAATAATAATAATAATAATAATAATAATAATTAATAATAATATATTTTTAATACAATTTTGAAAGCATGTACATTGGAATTTAAATGAAACTGTACATGATTAGAGTAAACCTTAAACATTAAATGTAAAGTGTAAACATATTTAAACTATTTAATATGTTTAATATCTATATATGTAATGTATTTTAATTTCATTATTTTTCACAAATTATAGCAAATATAAACTAATGAACTGATATACAACCTATGTATTTAGGTAAATTAATAGTGTACTTAAATTTAACAAAATAGATTAAATTTGAAACTAGTTTAACTGTTTAATTTACTGTTTAGAGAAAGTTAGGTCATCGATTTCCCAACTTGTACAGTGTAACAAACAATCCATTGTAATTTTGTGTGTGTGGCTGTTTGTTTACACATTCTCAGTTTCCATCCAACACCTAATTGAACAATACTATCCTTTCTTAAATTAAAACAGGTGAGCTGCTGGTGGAACTGAATAAGAGTTCTGAGCGAAGCAGAACTGTCTGCAGTTTACAGAGAAGATCAGCACCTAAACCTGTGTTCTGTCAGCACCTATACTGACCAACAAGGCATTTGTGTTTATTATGATTTGATGATATGTTTGCAAATAATTTGACTTAACTGTCTCCAGACCTGTAAGCAGAGAAACACAATCATTGTGACATCATAATTTCCTGTTCCTCACATTGTAAATACCACTGTAATGGTAATTTGACTGTTTGCCACATAGGTGTATAATGTGTAAAACTGTAATTAGTCAATTCAACAAAATAAAAGTGAAAAAAAAAAAGTCAGGGGAAACATACCAGCATAACAAACCAGGATGCTTGTGTAAAAGACCTGATTTAGTGTACTGGAACTCTCTTAACCTTTCCTCTTGTAAACAAAATGAAAGTAAGAACACAGGAATGCACAGCACATCTCTCCACAAAAACACATTCAGAAATATTTACTTTTATTTTCTTTCTTTAAAACTTGGTTAAGCATGACACGTGGGTTGAGAATGTTCACAGTTGCCTTTGTTACCCCACCTCAGCCCTTTGACTGAGTGAACGGAAGGCTCTGGTAAAGAACTCTTTACTGGAACAATGTGAAAGTGTCAATGGTTCCATGCATTAATCACACCACCAATAGAAATGTTTTGCTATTTTGCCAGTGTTGTTTGCAGACCACCAGTAGCCTTTGAAGAAGTTGTTTTGCCCCAAAATAAAGGTTCTATAAAGTAGACACACACATATATACAGTCCTTGACTTGTCACTAATCCATAGGAACAACAAATAATAAATTGACGTGTAGTTGATCAGTCTAGATTATGTTTATTATACCAAAGCAACGTTTTGTATCAGTCATTGAGTTTTATCATTTCATTAGAACAGAAAGGTCAGATTTTGCTTAGACATAAGTCTTGTCTTTACAAAAATAATGTTGAAATTATACATATACTTTATTTTGAATACACAAACATGGTACAAAAACATAAAACATAAAGTCATGGTGCCTTGGAAAAAATAATTCATATCGTGTATGACTTCCATGAGCTTGAAGGACTACATCCATACATCTTGGCAATGACTCAGATAGCTTATTGATGAAGTCATCTGAAATGGCAAAGAAAGCAGTCTTGCAGGACACCCAGAGTTCATCAAGATTTGTTGGTTTCATCTTCCAAGTCTCCTCCTTCATCTTCCCCAGACATGCTCAATAATGTTCATGTCTGGTGACTGGGCTAGCCAATCCTGGAGCACTTTGATCTTCTTTGCTTTCAGGAACTTGGATGTGGAGGCTGAAGTATGAGAAGGAGCACCATCCTGCTGCAGAATTGGCCCTCTCTTATGGTTTGGAATGTAATGGGCAGCAAGAATGTCTTGATACTTCAGACTATTAATGTTGCCATCCACTCTGCAGAGCTCGCGGACACCCCCATACTGAATGTAACCCCAAACCATGATTTTTTCTCCACCAAACTTGACTGTTTTCTGGGTGAATCTTGGGTCCATGCAGGTTCCAACTGGTCTTCTGCAGTATTTGCGGCGATTAGGACGCAGTTCAATGGATGAGTCATCAGAAAAATCAACCTTCTGCCACTTTTCCACTGTCCATCCTTTCTGTAAGCTGTGAGCCATGGCAAATGTGACACGATTGTTTTGTTGTTTTCTGTTTAATACTGGTTTCTGAGCCCCAATTCGCCCATGGAAACCACTGCATGAAAGAATTCGACAAACAGTTCTTATGTAGCTCTGCTGCATTTGAAAAAGGGCTAGCCCTGGACTGTCGAAGCAACAAACACTCCTCTCGAACAGTTGTCTTATGGGGTCTTCCAGACCTGGGCTTGTCATGAACATCACCAGTTTCTTGAAATCTTTTTCTTATCCTCTCCACTTGATGTTTGGATACATTAAAGATGTCTGCCACCTCAGCAGCTGACTTGGTCTTCAAGGTCTTGATGATCAGCACTTTGGTTTGAGGTTGAATCTTTGGTATGTTGTCAGAGGTCAGGCTGCACTTCACATGAATGTCTGTGAATGTGTTGACCCGAACTCCTGTCGTGTTCGGGTCAAATCTGCACTTGAACATATAAAAGAGATGATCACTCAGTTCATTGAATTTTGAGTGTTTTAATCAACTTTGTTTCACCTGTGGTCAAAAGTGGCCGCCATAGGAAATTAATGGGTATTTAGACTATATTCATCCATCGGACAGAAATCATCCCCATATACACCACTCCAACTCACTCATTCACTCACTCATTCACTCACTCACTCACTCACTCACTCACTCACTCACTCACTCACTCACTCACATACACACACAAACACACGAACTTTTGTGGGTACACATCCTGTGCTTTTGTGCCTATCCCCATGATCCACATCTTCCACACTAATCTATGTATCATCTTCACACAGACCATATATTTCTCTCTCTCTCTCTCTCTCTCTCTATATATATATATATATATATATATATATATATATATATATATATATATATATATATATATATACAGAGAGAGAGAGAGAGAGAGAGAGAGAGATAGCTTGATATAGATATTTGCCTTGGACTCCTTACTCTGAGCACAATGAGTAGACGACTGACCAAGCAGTTATCTGTCGAAGAGGTTCTTGGACATGTTGAAGAGGGCACTGAAATTGAACCAGAAATAGAGGAGGATATCTCGGAAGTGGAAGACAACTCAGATCTTGATCTAGACTTTGAGAACACTGACCAGTCAACAGATGGAGAGTCAGAGGCATCTGAAGAACAGGCACCTGAGGAGCCATTCCCCCAGGACAGAGGAAGTAGAGCGAGAGTGGAAAACATCATAAAGATGATGCGAGGGCCAATATGGTATACTACATCTTGTGTGGATGACATTAAGTCGAGCCCCCAACTCTTTTTACCAGAGTCCACTGAGGGACTTATATGTGGTGTGGACAGCCATCAACCCAACCTGGAATCAGGGGAAGAGTTTCAAGAGGAGACTTTTCCTAGCAGAGCTGAGAAATGCTTTGGTGACTCCTCTTATTCAATGGCGCTAGCACATTCCTGTCACTGTGACTCTGCCAGTCTGGTTAGGACTGTGCAAGCCCCAGCCCCAGCCACTGCCCTGGCTGCTCTCCCCCAACAATGAGAAGGGCCGAAAAGGAAGTTGTGAGCTCTGTGGCCATAGAGACAACAAAAAAGCCTAAGATACTGCAAATGTGATGTTTATGTTTGCAAGGCCCACTCTGACCTGAGTGTTACATGCGCATGAATTCACATGTACCCACACACACCCATGCATGCACACACACACACACACACACACACACACACACACACACACACACACACACACACACACACACACACACACTCAGCTTCATGTTGAGTTTAGTTTTTGGTTCAATTTTCAGTGCTTATTTGAAGTTATTTTATGTCTAATTCTATGAACATGACTTTGAGACATTGTTCACAGCTAAAGAATGTTGAATAATAATTTGGTGGTGAAAAAGGTTTTTGTGCTAATTTAAGATCACTTAAAACAGACAGGTCAATTTTGACCGGGAACACAAAAGTAAGGGGCAGGAGGCACGTATACACTTTTTTTCAAATGATCTCTTAAGGAATCATCTTTATGAGGTGTTGCACTATGCAGTTTTTGTTACTATAAACTGTCCTGTTATGTCTTCATGAAGTGCAACTAGTCAACAATCAAAAAAGAAAGGAAATATGAGGAACTTTCTACATTTCTTTTCTCTACATTCTTTAGTAATATTGGAAGCTAAGAAACTGCCATTGTGTTCAATAAACTAAACCAAGCTTCACTTTCAGAATGAACTAAAATCCATCAGTGATCATCATGAAACCAGAGAAAAGTTGGTAAAAACAAAACAAGACAAAGATATTAACAACCCAGGTTCAACACTTTCTGAGCAGTTACATATAATTGTGTGAGTTAGAATTCATAACTCAGGATCAGAGTAACCTACAAACATGTTACACATATCATAATAGATTACAAAACTAATCTTTTGTAACTTTTGTAAGTCGCTCTGGATAAGGGTGTGTGCTAAATGCCACAAATGTAAATGTAAATGTAACAGGTTGGTCTCCTATTTTGTTGAGTCAGTGTTCAAAATTCAGAATAAAAGTCCTGTCATGATAATTAAGTGATAATCATTTATTTATTTATTTATTTTTTGGTGGGGGGGATTTCTGTTTGTTAGTTTTTTGTTGATTACTGTGAAGTATTTTGAAGAACTTATTGTTATAATTATCCTTATCAATATAATCATTACAAATAATTCATTAAATTCTTGCATTTTTAGCTCAAAAACACTCAACAACCAACAGGATGTCTGAGATATAACGTGTTTTAGTCCTTATATCAAAATAATTTAAGGTGCAAGTACATTTTTGGTCTAATAAATTAGAATATTATGAAAAAGAGTCAATGAAAGTATGTCAAACTATATAATTATATAAACTATGTGATTCAGTTAAATCTTTTGAGAAATACTCAGCTATAGTAACATCAATATCATTGATACTTCCCATATTTCAAAAAATATCCTATATAACTTTTGGAGCATTTCTATTTTCTATTGCAGCATAAAAATGTAAAGAAGAACTGCCAGATTCATGTGCTGTGAAACACTGTCCCCCTCCTTAGTTCCATCCTGGTCTAGCACACAAGTTTCTATCTTTGTGGAAACTTTGTTAGTTTGAGGCTAAACTTCATTGTGAGTGAGGATCACTTTCAGCAGGGCAGGCTCTGTTCAAGCATGGCTGTGTTCAGTCATCTGAATCTCATGTTCAGTTCAGTTTGTTGTTTTCAGTAATAAAGTTACTCTCTTACACAGGAAATGTACCTGCTGGAAAGTGCTCTTTAAATAAATGAAAGAAAAATAATCAATGTGTTTTGTGTTGTTATGGTTCCATTTGTCTAATAGAATAAAACAGGATGTTTTAGTAGCTTGACAAATGTTTATCTGCCTAAATATAGGCTGCAAAAATTTGTCTTTATTTGAGATGTTTGAATTTATAGAATTTAAATATTTAATTATGTATTAATCAAAATACTTGACAGGAGTCAAAAAACAACAACCTGAATATGCTTTATTATTTTTATATATGTAAGCGTATTTTCCCTTCTCAGAACTCTCAGTAAGAGCAAATATTTTTCTCATTTCTGGTTCGGTGTCATCATTAGCCCTGCCCCTGGAAGCTCCTTTGACATTTAAACAAGGATTTAATTCAGTTGTTTTTCCAAAATGGGTTACTCACTGATAATTCATCATACAACAATAGTTACACTGACTGTAGGCAAGCCAATAAAGACTTACAGATGCATGTATAAGCTGGAATCCTGTCATTACGATAAATAATTGTACTGGTGCATTTGCCCCACCCAAGGTGCAAGCAGCGTAAATGTACCATCAAAGTAACAACATGACTCTTATGATCTAACTGGATGTTGTGTATATACACTTTAATAGGGGCTTATTTGGAACGTTTTATAACCAAAACAACATGTATGAGGGCAGTACAACTTTAAAGAGACAGTATCAACATTAAAACAAAATAACTTTGTGACTTTAAATGTAATGAATGTAAAATATGTTACTGTTTACCTTTTTCAAATAAATTGTTAACCTTTTTAACACCCTTCACTTCAGAAGAAACAACACTTTTGTCCACATGCATCGGGTCTATTGGTAAAAACGTACTATTACCAATAGTATATACTATATATTGTAATTACTTGAGTATATACTCCACATTTAATATCAATGTCAAACAGACAGCATTATATCATAGCGAAAGCATTCATGCAAGTGTGTCTTAACTTATAACTGATACTGTATAGTGTAATTCACTTTCCCATAGGCCTTTTGACAGTATAATGGAAATCCCCAGATACTTTGTTTTCTAACAGAGAATTCTTGAATTGAGATCTGGATTGAAGACAGCTCATCACACAGCTCATAATGATTTCACATGTTATGAAATTCATTTTACAAAGCAAGCATTCTGCAAAACAGCACAATTCACTCAACATTTGTCTGAAAGAAGAATTATTTTGGCATAATTCATTGGTTGAGAAGAAGTCATACAGAGTTCATTGACTACAGTGGTGGGCATGGGAACCAAGTGTCATGATGTTTACATTGCAAAAAGCCATTTGATTTTCTTAACAAAGCCAGCTGTGAACTTACATGTGTCTTTTGATTTTATACATAATTCTAATAATCTGTAAAATCTGTAAAATCTTGGGGACTATTTTGCCTCATTACATGTTTAAATCTCAAATAATGTACCCCAACAAAGTGTAGTGTATTATTTTTTTGTAATAACTTTTTGTGAGGAAGCTTTTAGTTTCATTTTTGTTTCATTAAACTTTTCAGACATCTGGTTTCAATCACTGAACTTTACTTACTGTATTCCACACCAGTTGCCCAAAATGGCTTTATTCACATGTTCATCTTTTAATGACACTGAAATTTTGATCATTTGTTGAAGTTCCTCATTAAACATGAACATTACCGCTGTTAAATCTGAAACCAAACATCTAACGGACCTCTGAACAGTGCTTCAATGTTCTGGGTTAAAATAATAAGTTGCACTCCCATCTACTGGTAAATCATTTACATTGCAGGTATGACATCCAATACCATTGAGAAAAACTGATCCCACCAGTGGCAGTTCTAGACCATTTTGTCTGGGCTAGCAGTGGTTGTTAGAGAAGCTAATTTCCAACTTTTAGTACTTTGCAGGAATTAAGAAGCAAAAATATGTGTTTAGTATCATTCAACATTTTATTTATACAGTTTTTATGTACAATTTCACAATTTTGCATAATCTGAATTTCTCAGTTCATACACACACATTAATAAATGATCACCTTTTAATCTTTGCCATAATATATGCTATTATGCTAAAAGTTATTTATTCCTATTTTCTAATTTTATGCTCAATTTCTTTTATACCAGCTGTCTTAATTTTATGCTTGTATGTTTTCTTGCCAATAAAAGTCTTACAGGTTATTTTCTCACATTTCATACAAACAGTAACAAAAATCACCCTTTAAAGCTTTCATTGTTATACAATGTTATTTACTTTTTTTCTGTTTAATATAATTTTATTTAAGTCTTCTTCTAAATCAACATATTGGATATTGATGGATATTGTACCAGGCAGTGTCTGAAATGGTCCACTTGTTTACTCACTCACTTCCCACTATAGAGATTGTTCTACATAGAGCATCATATAGGGTAGCAAGGGAAACAATGTGGAGTTCAGACAGTACTTACTTACTTACTCCTGAAACGTTCCACTGTGACCTTCCATCACAGTGATTAAATCAAAAAGCCACCAGTGTGATCGGTTTATTGCTCTTTCTCTTCGGCACTGCTGAATCTGTTTATCCACTTACTGCTGGTCTGAATGAGTGCTGTGATGTGACATGACTGTTGTGATGTTTAACAATGCTTTTATACTCAAACATATTTTCAGCAAGGTTCATTGTTTTTGATGTTATCAATGTTAGAAACACTCGATATCAAGTTTTGAGACAGCTAATCAAACTCTGACCACTGAATATATTGCTTGGTAAAACATAAAATAAGGTTGAATTATTGCTTTGTTGTTGTGTGTTTGCAGAAGTGAGGAGATTCGTGTCCAATTTAGGGGGGCTGTAAGGCGGTCAAGCATGTTCTGAGAGGGCCACTAGCCTCTGTTGACCCCTTAGAATTGCCACTGCAGGACAAATACACAAGAAAATGTGTCTCTCTGTTAAAATAGATAGATAGATAGATAGATAGATAGATAGATAGATAGATAGATAGATAGATAGATAGATAGATAGATAGATAGATAGATAGATAGATAGATAGATATATGAATATATAATATATAAGAGTATATAAAAAGGCCAGTAGATGATTGTACATTATTGTACTGGTTAAACTATTATTGAACATAGTGTGGTTGTGTTGTGGTTATCAGATTACTGCTCCTTCCCCATCCTTTGTCCTCCTCTTACCCCTCCTTAAGCCCAGGGAAGGTTGTACAGTCTGAGGGACAAATGAGATGTTAAGTCTATTGTTCCTGCATTTGGGAAGAAACATCTGTCACTGACCAGGCTCCTCTGGTGACTGACGACTGTATGCAGGGTGACTGGAAGTCAATGGTTGCTTATAGTCCTCTTCTCAGCCTCCTCAGAAAGTAATGTTGGCATCTGTGTCAATGCAGGAACTGTGTACATATCACACAGAAGAGGTCCTTAGTAATGAATAAACAATTTATTTATGGGCAAATAATGTACTTCAGCTTTTTTAAGAGGGTGATAAGAGTGTATGACATTCCTTTTCTTTGTTCAGTTCAGTATGTGAAGCAGCTGTGGTCAAAGCCAAGGCACCAAAGGTGGGCAGAATTGACTAGCGAGAAAAAAAGAGACAAACAAAATGAGACATAAATATTTCACCTGCTCCATTTTTATTTACACTGAGGAAAATGGTTGAACATTAGATATCTGTGAGTGGCAAAAGTATGTGAAACTAGGATTAGCAGATAAATTGAAAGTGAAATGAAGGTCAATGACATTTTCAATTAATGGGAGAAAATCAGCTGTAATTGGTAGCCCTGTTTTTTTATGGTTGTTTTTTTCCAATCTTCCCAACACGTCTCACGGAAGTGTATCATATGGCACAAACAAAGCAGATCTGACCACATATGCCACAACCAGATTTTCATTATTGGTGATCATTAGTGGGCAGAAATTCCACTATAATGCCCCCTGGGGAAGATTACCTTTGGTGGTCAATTGGGTCATGACATTGTACAGGGAAATGTAGAAGCATCATTTTCTTTCTGGTGAGACCAAGGGGATCAGATAGATAGAATAGAACCTTTTTTCATTGAAGAACACTTGTAGAACCATATTTAAGTGTAATCGAGGGTTGCTGCCTTCACTAAAGAACCCTTCAGGGACACATTTTTTAAGCATTGTACTCTTGGACAGCCACAGCACTGCAGCACACTCCTACACTGTTATTACTCAACTGACCACTAGAGGTCATCTTCACCAGAATAACGAGGGACAACTGATTCAAGTTACTCCCTCTCAAGAAGTCCTTGACCTTTCTTGAATATTTGCATCTCATTTGTGGGCTTCAGTTTGTAACTTTTATTTGGATGATCAACTTCATAATGAACATATTCTTGCCAAATCTGGACTTAAAATGGATTATTTGACAGTTTGCATCATTTCATTTGCAGAACATGCCTACAACCTTTGATCTCTCTCTCTCTCTCTCTCTCTCTCTCTCTCTCTCTCTCTCTCTCTCTCTCTCTCTCTCTCTCTCTATATATATATATATATATATATATATATATATATATATATATATATATATATATATATATAAGCAAACAACAAATAGGACAAAATAACAGTAAGCATCAGTGTTCGCTTTGGATAAGTCTCTATGATCTTGCCACATCTCACCACTCTGGTTTTTGCCCATTGCTCATGGCAAAACTGCTCCAGCTCCTTCAAATTAGATGCTTTGACTCAATTGGATTAAGGCCTTCATGTTTTTGTCTGTTAAAAAAAGGGTGGATCAAGGGAGGAGACAGGACCAAACCAAAACCAATATGCTCAGAAGCACATGGGGGAAAGACAAAACAAAGACAAGACTGGAAGACACTAGAGTAGAGCAGGACAGACACATAACAGCATGTTGCGAAGGACCACATTCTCTGTTCCCATGTTCGTTCACATCAGTGTCGGGTAGCAAACAAACTTCTCTATGGCCTCTGCATAGTAGCCCCCAATAACACGTGGGTCACAATTTGTGAATGCAGCTCAGAGCCAAATAATTTTTATACAGCCATTTATGCAGATTTTAGTTGGGCTCAATTTATAATACAAGTTGATGTGCAATGTGAAATTAGGCCCACAAGAGAAGTACTGTCTCCTTCTCAGGTGTCTGGACACTGGGAGCTTTTAGGGTTGAGCTCACTTAGAAATCTTAAAATCTTTTCTGACCTGCAAACCATTCTTTACACCTTTCTTGTGAATACATTGATACCCCTGGAACCTCCCTTGGCATGGATTTGGTCTAAAATAAAATCAATGAGATCTAAATCATCATAGACATGATGATGAAGACAACTTGTCCTCAATATTCTTTTTAAAAGTACTTATACTTATAAAAGTGTTTATAATTATACCATGCTGGATGGCTAGGGTTGCCAGTATGTCTTTGTGCACCATAACTAAACCATGGTAAACCCTTACTCAATCCATGTTAAAATGTCTGAAATGACTTGATCTTAACAAGAGCATTTTATATAAATCACAGCCAAGTTTCATTTGTGCTGACAATTTTGAAAGACATCATACTCACAAATTTTAGTAATGTTAACATTTTCATTAATTGTCACCACGCTTAAGTAAATCACATTCATGATGTTATATAACATCACAAAGATACTTTAAAATTTTTACTTGAGGCTTCCATGATTCTTTAGTCTTTCATGAGACTGAAAAATGTTAGCATGGCTGCCTGTGCAAACATCGAGATGCTACAGGCTCCTCTTGGCCCCAGTCTGAAGATCTGAGAACAAAAGTGCTCAGTGTTCGAAAAGCATCTTGTGAAATTAACACCTTGCCAACTGTGAATCTCGTGCTTTGGGGTTGTGCTGCTAAATATGGCATTGTTATGGTCATGTATTAAAACTTTGAAACTGAAAAGAGGATCAGTTTCACTACAGAGAATTGATCCAAATATACTGCAAATTCCACAATGGAATTCACAGATGAAATGTGGAGAAACGTTAAACAAGCTGTGCAGCAAGACAACCAAATAATCTTTCTGTAAAAAAGACAGAAACACTTTCTATGACAAAGGAAAGCTTTCTACTACAAACTGTGTCTGCAAGCTGTAATTTCTCCAAAATTGGGCAGCTTAGTGCCAGGGAACATTTGTGCTGGCCAGTCCTCAACTTTGGGTTTCTGACTCAAGTGAAACATCCTGAATGTGATTTCTGAGGGAGGAGTTCTTGGTTTAGCTGGATAACTTAAGACCAAAATCAAGCCTATCCAAAAAGAGAGAGTTGAGAGACATTCCTGTAGGGGACTCCTCAACTGACAAATATCATTTCCATTTAGCCTGGTAAGTTATTCCAAACTTAATCCTATCAAGTGCGAACAGAGCTGATGGACATTCTCACAGGTCAGTATCCCACCAAACTAATCAGACTGAGAAGCTTTTTGAAAGGCCTCAAGAAAGGTTTAATGCAGGTATGTATATGGCTTTATTTTATAACAGGCCCACCTTCACCTCTGTTATGCGTCAAAGCTGCTCAAGGGAGTTGGAGCATTCACTGGAGAGCTCAGTATGCCTGAAATGCAGAAATCATTGATTAATTCATATTTACAGCTGTGAAATACAGAGAGTATCACACAGTCTATACGACTACTGCAAAAGCTCACGTCAAAGACAACCATTTTATGGGCGGCACTTGAAAATCCATGTTTACATTTAACAGTTCAAAGCCTGAAACATCAATAATTTCCCAAACATTCTTTGGAAATGCAGAAATTCTGTGTGAAATGAGACTAGATATGTTATCTATTCTAATCTATTCTACATATTTCAGTGTTGTTCCAATGCAAACAAAAGAACTACAACAGATGTGCTGATGTTTATGACTGTAATTTTATTAAGTTGACAACTCTTTAAACTCAATATCTGAACTGTGTGAGCAGCTACATGCTGTTTTCTAGGCTGCAAACCTCAGCGTCAGAGCAAGTAACAGACGGCATACACATCATAAAGTAAAGGACTTATCTAAACATTGTGGTTTCATTATTCAGCAAGAAATCCAGCTCTGAAAAAAAAATCCACTAATTTCCAACTGAATTAAATTGCAGCTTATAGGAAGTTTACTGCTCTAGCCACTGGTATATGATCAACCTGCATACAGACTCTGACTGATCAGTGAGAGGAGGTGGGGCTGATATATTGGGTTACAGTAGAAAACAAGGGAGGGACTGTTTGTTATATTTCTTTGATTACACACTGTTCAAATTCCTGATACATAAATAAAAGACATTCAGGCTGTTTTTATTTTATTTGGAGCACTGTGAAGCATTATGAAAAACTTAATAAATATTGTAATCATTTAATCATTACAAATAAATCAGCAATTTTCAGCTCAAAAATCCTCTGTATGATCGATTTTCAAAACAATTTCTATAACCAAACAAAAGTCATTGTTCAAAAAATGTCATGTTCATACAAATCTCTAACTTGTGTTAATATTTACATTGCAAATGAAGGAATATTTGAGGAGCCCAAGATCTCCTGAAAATACCAATATCTGGAATGTGTCTGTTACAATTTTACCTTGTGACTAGAGTATGGAGGGTCAGGAAAATTAGCATTTTGATAAACCAATAAAAGTAGGGTAAAGAGAGGAACCTGTAAAAGAGCTTTATTTAAAAGAGCTACACTCCTACAGTCACCTACAGTCGCACATACTGAAACTGTTGTAAAAAATATAATAATAATAATAATAAAAATAAAAATAATAATAATAATAATAATAATAATAATAATAATAATAATAATAATAAAAAAAATAATAATATAAAAATCATGTCAACACTTCCCTACTCTGAGTAAAATATAGTTAGCTACAAAGTAAATGAAATTCTAAATTTACTCTAAATTTCCCTGACAAAAATACAGATTACATTGGCTGATGCCAGCCTCTAGCCCAGGGAACTAAACAGAGCAGAAACCTATGTGGTGTGGAATGTATAGGTGTACATTTCTTACCCGTTTGAAACCACAGGTGACACAAACAATCAAACCTCTTATACAGCAAAGTTAATAACTACAGGTATAATAACAGGTCACAGTCTCCTAAGTTAAAAAAATAAGTTAAACTAAACTAAACTAAACCAAACTAAAATATCCCAAACAATTGACATGGGATTCTAAAGTCTGGACAGTTTTCTGTACAGAACAGTCTTAACCAGACAGAGAAGTGTTCAGTGACACTAAGCCATGCAACCTGGTCTAGCATGAAAGAAGAACCGATGAATATGATTCCACAAGTTACAACACATTTGACTGACCATAAAGGTTGGTTTGAGTAGCAAATTTCTCCTTTTCACATACAGTTTGAATCTTTAGAAATGGAACAGAAACAAACAAACAGTTCAACAAAAAGGTTTTCGGCCTAAAACTGCATATGAAGTGTCAGGTATCTGTCAAGTCCCTGTGGTCTGTCTGTTTTTGTTTACCATCCCATGTGCTTTAGAGCACATGTCATGTCTCCTCCCATTCCCAGCTGTGTTCCATTTGTAACCCTGCCCCGTCGTTATCATGTCCCAGCCGTGTCTTATGTGATTGTGTATATAAGTCCCTTGTCTTTTGTTATTCCTTGTCGGTCTTTGTGGCTATGTGGCTTTGTAACTTTGTGGTTTCTCGTCTTAGTGTTTATTTGTATCCTGTTAATAAATACAACCCAGCATGTACGTCCGCCCCTACCTCTGTGTCCGTGAGTCGTTACATAAAGACCGACCTATCATGGACGTAGCTGGCTTGTCCAAGTTTGCTGGATCGCGACTGGCTATTCGTCGGTACCCATTCTCTGGGGACCTTATGGAGTAACAGGACGCTGTGCAGACCAGCAGCCGGAGGAGGCGCCATAGGCGGCGCACTCGGGGCGCTCCCTCACCAGAGGACTGCTCCTCAAAGGGTGGGGAGAATTTTGGGGGGGCGCTACGGGTTGGCGCTGCAAGCCTCGAGCCGTGTGAGGCGAGAGGTGAGGCCTGCTGGCGGGCTGTTGATGGGGGTTCTGGGCTGAAAGACATGTCGGATGTGTGGCAGTTCCTGAGCTATGTGCACAGGACTGTTCCAGCTCCACATCCAGTCCGAGAGCTGGAATCTTCAGCTGGAGCTCCGTCTCCTGTCGAGAAGGCGGCGCCCGCCGCCAGTGTTCGAGGGTCGGCGCCCGCCGCCAGTGTTCGAGGGTCGGCGCCCGCCGCCAGAACTGTGCCCAGACTGGCTCTAAAGACTTTTGGGACATTTGCCAGTTCTGGGCCCAAGCCCATATACCAACCCATGTCTGTTCCTGTCCTTGTGCCGATATCTGTCCCAGTGTTGGTTCCTTTATCTGTTCTTGTCCCCATTCCTGTGTTTGGTTTGTGTCTTATGTGATTGTGTATACAAGTCCCTTGTCTTTTGTTAGTCCTTGTCGGTCTATGTGGCTTTGTAACTTTGTGGTTTCTCATTTTAGTGTTTATTTGTATCCTGTTAATAAATACAACCCAGCGTGTACGTCCGCCCCTACCTGTGTCCGTGAGTCGTTACACTAAGAATGGAAATAAAGCCATGTTTACTACTGTAGGGTGCAATCCACATGTTTTCATACTTCATTAAAGAATAAAAATAATTTGGGATTTTTTGACATTTAACTAAATAAACAAATGTGTATACAGGAATGTGTTCATGATTCTTTCTGGTGATGAAATTTTAAATATTTGAAAACTAGTTTGGCCATAGGTACTCTGCTGACCCTACTCTGTATA
This sequence comes from Acestrorhynchus altus, assembly GCA_034509495.1. Taxonomy (NCBI): domain Eukaryota; kingdom Metazoa; phylum Chordata; class Actinopteri; order Characiformes; family Acestrorhynchidae; genus Acestrorhynchus; species Acestrorhynchus altus. The sequence continues at coordinate 33,051,300 of CM067502.1, forward strand.
ATCAGTATACTGGTACATCTAATAAAATAGAATACGGTGAACAATTTATCTGTATATCATGGTGTACCAAAAGGCTTTGTTCATGGTCCTCTGCTATGTTCATTGGAGTTGCTCCACTGGATGCAGTTGTAATTATTGTACATATTATATGTCTATATAATCTCTCACCTCTCTCATGATTATGTACACAATAGTCTTGTATCTCCATTTTTGCATGGTAATTTACATAGCATATTAAATATGTGAATGTGGAATTGTTTTACATTCATGTTAAATGGACCATAGAAACGCTTCACTTTTACAAGGACTTCAAATGAATGTTAAAACAACTGTTTCCTTCTTCTTTTGTTTGTTTTGTTTGTTTGAAATGTAAAGTGGAGCATGTACAAAGGTATGGCACAAACCTATAAATGGTATACTGTGTATGGTAAAATGATTTATTTCTAATCCTATAATGAACAGTAAATATATACAAAAGGCCTTTCTCCCAAATGTGGAAACAATAGTTCTCATATGGAGTTGGCTGGTTATACTTTGTTCCCTTTTCCTACATGTGCCACAGTCTTTTTCACTTTTGAGAGGACACGGACGTGAGATACTTTCCCTATCAGGTAATCATGATCCTTTTATTAAATTATAAACATTTTCTTTTACAATACTTGACTGGTAATGACTGCTTTTTGTATAATAACAATAAAAAAATTGTCAATTAAATTCTTACTACAGAATGTTTGAGATTGTGTAATCATCTGATTTTCTAAAAAATATTAATAAAAAATATTAATAGTAATAAACATCTTCATCAGCAGTACCAGCTCTACTAGTTGTCTTGGGAGTAGAAAAAGTTAAACATATCATTTTTGGGATATGTACAATGATATTTTAAAAGTAAAGAACATGACCATATTTTTTTTTAAAGTCACCTTGAAATTTAAGATATTTTTAATTTAAGATAAATTTAAGATATTTTTTTATCTGGTTCTAATATTCAGTTTCACAGTGGAACAATCTCAGAAATTTGTATAACACAATTGTACAAAATGTTTATTTTTGCTATAGGATGAAGATTCTGGAAGCAACCGTTTTCATATATTTCTATTTTTGGGGAGTCAAAAGTTTTACATCTCTGAGCCCTGAATGTCATCAGTGTGATCAGCATCACTTTTGCAACTGCTCTGCAAAAAATCTTCTACACATCCCCATTGTTCCAGCAAATACTCTCATCTTGGATGTGTCCTTCAATTCCATTGAAGTGATTGACCAGACAATTCTGAGCATCTACACTGAAATGAAAACCTTAAAGCTGCAGAACAACAAACTGAGACTGATCCATAGAGAAGGATTTTATTCACAGCACAGACTAGAGGTGCTGGACCTGTCCTTCAATCAGCTCAGGCATATTTCTTCATCATGGTTTCAAGAACTCAAATCTCTGAAGCACCTAAACCTTTTGGGAAACCTGTATACAACCATAGGATCTGTCCCACTTTTCCAGTTTCTTAAAAACTTAAGAATATTGAGGATTGGCAGCCCTGCATTGATGGAAGTAAAAAGCAATGTCTTAAAAGGACTTGGTCATTTGGATGAGATGATATTTGTTTGTAGTAACCTAAGGTCTTACAAGCCAGACAGCTTTAAATTGTCTCCACCCATAAGAACAGTTTCACTGAGCCTTGGTGATCTGTTCCAAGAAAGCCCAACACTTGTCTCGAAGATCCTTCAAGATGTTTCCCACCATGAGACATCGCTGATTGTCAGAGATGTTATGATGAATACAAAGAAATCTATGCAACCCTTTAAAGAGGTAAAAAATGGGGGCACCACAAGGCTTACTGTGCATAATTTAAGCACAACAGATGAAGCAATCACCAGTCTCTTGAAGGTTATGGATGGTGCCCCATTGTCCTATCTTGGTCTTGAGAATATGAAACTCAGAGGTGTAGGCAAGTGGCAAAAAGCTCAGAAAACACAGTACGAAAACCTGCACACTGTCCTTATTCAAAATGCTGAAATTGAAGACTTTTTTGCCTTCAGCAGTTTGATCGATTTAGCGTTTCTACTGAAGAATTTCCAGAAACTGTCAATTATCAACAGTACTTTTTTTGTTTTGCCGTGTTTAACAACTTTCCTCCTAACAAATATTCAGTTTTTGGACTTTAGCCAGAACCTCCTGTCAGATATTACGATGAAGGAAACATTATGTTATGGCTTAGGTGTAATGTACCATCTCAACACACTCAATGTGAGCTACAACTCGTTAAAGTCTCTTGATCTCATGTCCCACCTGGTGATGCGTCTGAGCAAACTAACATTTCTGGACATCAGTCACAATGACTTCATCACGATGCCACAGAAGTGCACTTGGCCTGCAAGTCTGAGGTTTTTGAACCTGTCTGCAACAAAGCTCCACAGGACAACATCATGTCTGCCTGTAAGTTTAACTGTTTTAGATCTCAGTCAGAATGACCTTACAGTATTCCACATCAACCTTCCCAATCTTGTGGAGCTGAATCTCTCTGGGAACAGATTCTTGCATTTCCCTGACAGTGTACATTTCCCCAATGTGAACGTTTTATTAATTCAAAGGAATACCTTAAATATGTTCAACAAGAGTGACCTAATGAGCTTCAATAAGTTGAAATATTTGGAAGCTGGCCTAAACAACTTTGTTTGCACCTGTGAGTTTGTGACATTTTTTCAGAGTGATGTTGACCACCTGGTCACACTCAGGGATGGTCATGATAATTATGTATGTGACTCTCCATTTACATTAAGGGGTCATACAGTTGAGAGTGTTCAGTTATCCGTGTTTGAGTGTCACATGATTCCTGCAGTCTCAATTCTCTGCTCTGTGATTGTCGTAGCCCTAATCCTTCTTGGTGTGACTTGTCAAAAGCTCCATGTTTTATGGTACTTTCAGATGACCACCGCATGGTTACGAGCCAAGCAAAAACCAGCACTATGCAGAGAACGAGAACATCTTCGCTATGACGCTTTCGTTTCATATAGTCAACGAGATGCAGAGTGGGTTGAAGAAATCCTTGTTCCAAAGTTAGAAAGTTCTCAGCCTCCTTTTGCTCTCTGCCTACATAAGCGAGACTTCCGTCCAGGACGTTCAATTGTGGACAATATTATTGAGTCTATTGAGAAGAGCTATCGCACTCTGTTTGTTCTGTCTGAGCAGTTTGTCACAAGTGAGTGGTGCCGCTATGAGCTGGACTTTTCACATTTCCGTATTATTGATGAGAACAATGATGCTGCTGTCCTGATCCTGCTGGAGCCTATTGCCAAAGAGACCATTCCCAAGCGCTTCTGCAAGTTGCGTAAAATAATGAATTCCAAAACCTACCTTGAGTGGCCTCAGGAAGAAGAAAGAAGAGAGGAATTCTGGCATAATTTGCAAGTTGCGCTAACAAGGGAGGATTCCTAAAACGCCATTTTTGTCAGTAGTCTTGATACACCAGTCAGCCCATGGTAGTTTGTTACTTCTGTTGACCAGCTACACTAACCAACCACAACATTATGACACTGACATGATGGTACTGTGTTGGTGTGTGTTGTGCTGGTATGAGTGGGTCAGACACAGCAGTGCTGCTGGAGTGTTTAAATTCCTCAGTGTCACTGCTGGACTGAGAACAGTCCACCAACTAGAAATAATTTTTCCAACAGTGACCTCTGGGCAGCTCACAGGATGAAGGACAACAGGATGATCAACACAAACTGTGCAGAAACAGATGAGCTTCAGTCTCTGACTTTCCATCTATAAGGTGGACCAGCTAAGTTTGTCTAATAGAGTGAACAGTGAGTGAAGACAGTGTTTAAACACTCCAGCAGCTTTGCTGTGTCTGATCTACTTGTACCAGTGCAACACACACTAACACACAACCACCATGTCAGTGTCACTGCAGGGCTGAGAATAACCAACCACATACATACCTGCTCCGTGGCAGTCCTGACCATTGAGACTATAGTCTGTAATTTTAGAACTACAAAGTGCTCCTGTATGGTCAGTGGAGCTCATAAAATCAACATGAAGAGTAGAAACAAGGAGGTGGTCATAATGTTATGGCTGATTGGTGTATATCAGACAATGTTTTAACTCTGTCATATTCTCCCAAATGTATACAGTCACAAACATCATGTTTACAAGGCTAATAGCTTAATATTTTACCATGTAACTCTGTGGTTTCCCATTCCTGTTCCTGGAAGGTATTTCACAAAGATGAGTTTAGCCATGTAACCTAATTCCAAATATGAGAAATGTCCTTCAGCGCTTCTCCTACAGGACAGGCAAGAGACTGGGCTTAAGATACCTGACTAAAATACCCCTTGGAAAGTCACTGACCTGAATATTGTTGTATTTTCCCAGCTGGTGTGCATTTTTTATTTGTGTTTGACTTTGAAAATAGGTAGAAAATACAATCTACTTTGTCAGGTACTGGGTATCCTATAACAGGTCAGTCCAGGAATGAAATTCCTGTGCATGCTTCCCTTGATATTGCAATACCTTTTAAGAGTAAACTATGGAGGCTTTATGGCTGACTGATGAATGTGTAACACAGTCATTCAATAACAAGTACATATTATTTTTATTTTTTAATGTGTTATTTTGTTTAATGAGTGTTTGTTTTCATTCCATACTATGTATCTAAGTCTGGGAACATTATTTTACAGTGTGGAAGGTTCGTTTTTTGCATACCTTTTTTTAAACCATCTTTTAGCACTTATGACAAATGCTATATTTGGGTTAAACCTGAGAGTTCTAATTAAATCCAACCATTTTTAAGCAAACAATGTTTTCCAGTGCATGTTTACTGCTCCATGTGTATATCCTCATCCCGCAAGTAGACTCAGTCTGATCAGTGAGGGAGGGCATGGCTGATGATGTCACTGATTCAGATATAGGCTTATAGAGGAATAGTGTGTTTCTGAATACCAGAATAAACGTCCTGAGGAGGAATAATACTGAAACATACATATATAACAAAAATAATAAAGAACATTTTTACACTTTATTTTAATTTGGATTACTCTCATTTATTGTTGAGTTATTATTATAAATTTCCTAATCAAATCATTACAAAATCTCTCCTCCAAAAGTACTGGAATAGTGAAGCTAATCCCTTTATTTTTGCTGTAGACTGAAAACATTTGGATTTGACGTTAAAAGATGAAAATCAAAAAAAGATCAACGTTTCAGGTATTTTCACACAGTTCATAATATAGCGCCTTTTGTCTGAACCCGTCCATTTTACTTGTGAGCAAAAGCATTGGAACATGAAATGTGTGTGTTTGTTACCAAAGTGTGTACTGGTACATTCAAACAAATAACAGTGCTTATGTCTGGACTGGACTTTCAGATTTGGGTTTTGCCTTTGCAGATGCATTTATGGGTGAAAAACTATTTTGAAGCAGAGAAAAGATTTTACATTTATATTTACATTTGCGGCATTTAGCAGATGCCCTTATCCAGAGCGACTTACAAAAGTGCTTTGCTGTTTACTTAGAATATCCTTAGCTAGTAGACAAACGATGGAAATTCAATCAGAGCAACTGCACAAATATAGGTCATAGCCAGTACAACCATTTGGGATGACCTGAAGAAGAAAGTCACCACTGGTGTACTAAGTTACAGATGTCAAACAGTTAAACCAAGGAAAAAGTATGACAATCTACTGTTTGCAGAAGACTTCAGGAACAAAAGTAAAGAGGCCTCTACAGAAGAGGCACATCTCTAATTATAAAGAACAGGAAGGCCAGTCTGGAATTTGCCAAGAAGAACAGCAACAAGCCTGAGCTCATGAGACAAAATTTAACCTTTACAAATATTATGGAAAGACTTTATCAAAAGTTCATCTGTGAAACACAGTGGAGGTACTGTCATGGCTTGGGCTTGCATAGCTTATTCTGGGATGGGCTCAATAATCTTCATTGATGATGTCACACATGATGGCAGCAGTACAGTCTACAGAAACATTTGTCTGTCAATTTAAAGAAAGATGCAAAGAAACTGATTGGAAAATCCTTATCACCAAGATATTGAGTCAAAACACACTTCAGCCAAAACTCCAGAGGAGTTAATCAGGGACAAGAAGTTGAAGGTTTTAGTTCATCTCCAGACCTAAACCATATAGTGCTGCATTTTACCTGTTATAGAGGAGACACCACCAAATCAAACATCCAATGAAAGAGGCAGGGGTGAAATCCTGGAAAAGTATCACAAAAGAAGAATGCAGATGTTCTGTGATGTCCATGGGTCACAGGTTTAGTGCAGTTATTGGAAACAAATGATTTGCAGTTAAATGAGTCTTATTCACTTTAATCTATTTTAATTTAATCTTTTTCAATACTTTTAATGACAAGAAAAATGGCTGGCTTCAGACAAAAGGTGTCAGACCAAATGGTTGTCAGTGAATAGAGGGGAACAATTATTGGTGGAGACAACTTGCTGGTTATTGGTGGGGACACATCAATCCATCCATGCATATTCTATTCACACGGATCAAATTATTGGTGGGAACAATTGAATAATTGCTGGATATTGGTGAGTTTGCAGCTGGATGATCTTCAGTATAAAGAAGGATGTGCATTGAGTAACTGTACAGTTTTTCCCACATATTGTTATGTTACAGCCTTGTTTCCAAATGGATTAAAAAATTGTCCAATTTCTACAGAAAATACCCCACAATGGCAAAGTGAGAAAAATATTTTTTTGCTAATTTATTAAAAATAAAAACACAAAATTATAACAGAGACTTCTTTTTGGAGTTCAAAAAGCTTAACCTTTTAAGTGTATTAACATTTTACAGTATTTTAAACACAATAACATGGACAACCTCCAGATAACTTTGCAAGACTTTTGTCATAAATGACCAATAACTGTTAAAAAAAGATGGACAATGTGTTTCCATTCAACTTCAGTCAATAACAATGAATCTTAAATCATCAAATTGTCAAACAGTCTGCACAGTAGAGTCCAGAGGTGAAACTCCCATCAGGAAACATGACTCTGAGATTTCCCAACATCTGCGGCTTACAGCAGAATCAAAGTAGAGTTTGTCTGGTAAGTGCAATGTTTCAACAGTGAAGGTCCCCTATATATCGTAATAGTGCATTCAGAGACATTATAGCTTTGAATATAGCAAATTAACAAACAAACACTGAACGATACTATACCTATATAAATTGCTATGGTTGTAATGAGAACTTACGTTTTCAGTCAAATTTTACTATTCACAGTCCCCAAAACATGGATAATGGTTTAGTTGGGGTGGACTGAAGTGACATATTCTCATCCCTTTCTTTCACCAGTCCCTGCTAGGAAGAGCAGTTCTGGATATCCTATCCATATATAGCCACATGAATGACCTTGAATGAATGAAGAGTGTCATTCTTTTTGCAGAGTTGAAGCAGGACCTGTTTGATCTCCATTGTCACCACAAATTGTCACCAAATGCCAACAATCACCAAGCAACATCAATGGAGGTACAAAAACCCAAAGAAGATCTAAGTCCCAGAAAATGGGTGAACACACTGATGGCAGATGTTGTCTAGGGAGATATTGTACATCATCACAAACATAGTGTTGACAAGCCTCAACTGTTTCTACAAGATTCTCCATTTGCCCATTTTCAATGATGTCACTGAAAATCTGAAAGCTTTTGTGCAGTAAGGGTGATGCCAGATTAATCTTTCAAAGTTTTGGTCAAAACAGTCCAGGCTTTTAAACACTATATGTGATATAACATGTGGTATATAATATTTAACAGTTTTGGCTATTATATTGTTTAATATTCATTGTTCTTCCTCACCTTCCCCTTTTAATCTATTCCTCCACCTTCTCTTTTATTCAATTTTTAGCCCCTTATTCACTCTAGTCATTCCATCTCCAAGACCTCCTCTTGTTGATGTTCTATTTGCTCTATATGTGAATGCTTATATGCAGCATCAACATTTCAATTTGACCTCAGTGTGGTAATGTGCAACCCACGCACCCAGGAGGAAAACTAGATGGGAAAGATGGACGAAGGCAAGATGTTTTCTTTCCCCTCTGGACAGAATCACAGATAATCACTTTGGTAATTATTATGCTTCGGCAACTGCATAGGGCTCACTCTGGCAATGTATGCAAGCTCTTCTGGAGAATGGAAATATAATAAAACAGTCCTTACTTATTATTTTGTGCTATTTTAAGCAAAAATAATACAATTATATTAGAATTAATTAAAACAGAGCATACTATTTTATATGATATTTTTCAATTATTTGTGTAGTATTTTTTTACACCATCCCCAACTGAATTGTGACAAAATTGTGTATACATCAGGACACAATAGTGTCTGGGTTCAGAGAATCATAAAAAATGATTTTAAAGTATCCAAGAATGAAGTGGAAAAAGAGTCATGTGATATTCTCCAACCAGCTACCAGTTGCAGGATGCCTTGTACATCCCATGCTAACCTTTAAACAACAATAGATCACAGATTTTAAATATGCCCACTGTTAATGACAAATCACTACATCAAATACAAATGTATATAGAATCTAAGAGAAAACAAAATATGAAAAAAAAGGTTTTAACCTTTCAAAACATGAACCACAGATTTTAAACAGTTTGAACAACCTGCTGTTATTAATTATTAACAACTTTCTGTCTTGACATAGTGTAAAGAGGTCTGTTAACAGGCCTAAAGACACATTCCAACCGAGTTCTTAAATGAATAACCTTGTCAGAATGCTGAATATGATATGTTTATGTTCTGTGAGTCACTACTGCTGACACACTGAGTCTCCAGACAGACAGAGGCTCCAGGAGGATACACTGGTCCAGACAGGCTAGTATAGTCCTGAACAGTCTCACATTCATGTTGAAGACTGGAAGATCCAGAATCAGAATTGTCCATCTCATTACTTGGTGGTGCCACTTTTCTTTTGCTTATTTCTCTTTTATTGGCTATTTGTACACAGTCCCCAACTTCAATTTTTGCACCCTTAAATGTACCCTTACCTGCACCCTTTTGCACCCTTAACTCTGCTGTACAGTCTGGCCTGCCTGATGTATGGTTTGCTTACATGTTCTTGAGCAATCAGCACTGTTTTTTTTTTTCCAATCCTCTGAAAGTCCTGCAACATATCTGTCATAACTGGTTATGTATGAATTGTTCAAAACATTCTTAAATAGTGTCTACTGGGAGACAGTTCCGCCATACATAAGAATTTCATGAATTGTATAATTTTAGATGAATCCGACTGTCTTTAAGTGTCAAGGCCGATGCAGTTTTGCCCCAGGGGTCAAAGGGTTCTATTGAAGCATTCGATGGAGCCAGGTCCCATTGGGTTGAACCTCTCCCATAGAACTTTTGTCACTTGCTTGGCAGACTGGTCTTTACACACTGGTGAAATTATCAGATATAACATCCACTGATTACACATAACAAAACATCCACTGATTTATTGTGCAGGTCCTCAGCTGACCAAAAGTCAATGCACACCAGCTCTAGAGGCCTAGAGGTGACAATGCTTTCCAGATGCACTCTTCCAACAAGCATTTTGTTCACAATACAGTGCTGACAGTGGCGAACATGGTCCCTAACATCTCTGTCCATGTGCAGCCAAAAGAATCTCTGTCTGGCAATGCAGAGAGTCCTAGACTGATCCTGATGACCAGCACGATCATGAACTCCTTTCAAAACTTTTGAATCTTTTAGAGATTGAGAAACCGCATACCGATGTCATCTCACCTTTGACATCTGATCACGAGAGACCCTGTACAAGATGCCATTGTGTACAATGAGCTTCTCACGGTGCTTCAGAAATCTCAAAACGAGGGCTCTCTCTTTTCATCGTTCTCTCCCTCAAGGTCTGCAGTGTCTTTCTACATAGAACAGTACACATGAAAGGGTTCTGTCTTGGCACTGAGCATCATGCAGTTCCCTCTCTGAATAATTAGACAAGCTGTCCATTCCATCGGGGACAAGTTGGGGCAGGTGTCCACTCCACGAGTCCTCACTCCTAATTCCCATTCGTGGTGAGACTCAAAAATGGCAGAAACTTGCTGTGCTGCAACTGACTGAGACAGAATGAGTACTGACTGGACATGGTGCATAGAAATGATCAGTTGTTTAGTACGCAAACATGTTTGTCTGAACTTTCAGCCCATACTTAATGTCAAAAGTAAAGCAAACAAACGTAGAAACCCAACACTGTTCACAACAATCAAGTTTCAGTTTTGTCATTATGTGAATGAGCGCATTATTATCCATCCACACTGTGAATTTGTGCCCCTTTGACCAGTGGCTAAATCTGTCACAAACTGACCATTTGAGCACAAGAAACTCCCGTCTGTGAGCTGGGTGTTAGAGCCTAGTGTGAAAGCATGCTTCATGTGATTTGTCTACCAGTCTTAGCAGCTGAGTAGACTCCTTGTCCCAGGTCATTGTAACCATTCTTGGGGCATCATATGACCATAGTTCTATTAACCCGATCGAGTTTCCTCGTCTCTAATGTTCTATCATGTGACTGTGATGTATGCCTCTTCTTTCCTCAAAGCATATATACTTTGCCATTCTGATCAATAAAGGGGAAATCTTATGAGGACAGACTTGTCACTGTGATTCTTTCAATTCCCCCAGTGATGCAGGGCCAGAGGATGGAGGGCTTCCTTCATGAGTGTACAGCTTTAGTATTGGGGTCGGAACCATAGAATCAGACTGTCAACAACAACCTGGTGTCAAAAGTGGGTTGCTGGTTTTATTTTCTTTCCATCTTGTTACTGGCACAGGATCTCATGGTTTAGATATATTACATAACCCTGTAAAGGCATAAGAAGCCTCTACTATAGTGGAGCATTAGTATATCTCTAGTTACAGGCATGCTGGGAAATTCCGCCCTGTGCAGGAACAGTTGTTTTATGTGTGCACAGTGTGAAGGAGAGGTCACTCCTTTGTCATCCAGTTGGACAGGTTATCATGCCGGGGTGAGCTGTACATACAATATTTTTTTTAAAACTGAAGCCTCCCTCCTCCAAAGGTCCTGATTATTGTCATTCTTGTCATTCATGTGTGTGTTCATTCTTGCACTTCATGTTTTGACTGTGTGTTGCATTTCGGCTGTGTTTTCAGTTAAAGAATTGCCTTCTGAACCAGGTGGTCAGGAAGTAATTTGGTAACACCTAAAATTAGGTTTAGGCTTAGATGTCGTAAACTGGGATTATGTTGTGATCCATATATTGAACTCCTGGCAGGGTGGACTGTGCTAAAAGTGTATGGGATAAGGCACCAGTGTAAAACCCAGGCAGACAGCTAGAACCTAGGAGATCTCTTCCCAGATATATGGTAGATTGCCTACCTCTCCATTGGTTAGACAAGGGTTAATTAAGCAAGCAGCCCATAGCTGTGATGTACAATGGCTTTGAGTGATGGGAGGGGAGTGGTCAGCAGTGGATGTGTTGCTTCCTCCCTGCTCCTGCACTGTGTCTCCTCCTCCTCAGCAGCAAAACTCTTGCTCACTCCACCCCTCCCCCCCCTTTTTTTCCTTCCTCTCCTCTCCATCTTCCCAAGCAGCAGGGGCAGAGAGGAGAGGAGAGTACCTGATATCTCTGGTAATATTTTTGGCTCCATTTGTAATGACAGGGTCCAAAATGAGCCAGTTGAAACCTCCAAACATGACAAATATCAAACAAATTTGTCATCCTCTACGGAAATCCATCCAATGCTCATGCATTTGTAGATGCTTTAAAAGGTTGTACTATGCATGCACAGCTTATGGCCACGCATTTTAGGACCATTCTCTCGTTGTTCAAAACATGGACTGTCAGATGAAGAGTTCATTGATGGTGTAGCCTCACTGTCTTTTGGTAATGATTACTGGAGTGTTTCTGGAAATCTTGATGAATTTTACAATAAAAAAGGAAATTTCTTCTTGAAATGAATGCTTCTAATCGTGATTTAACTGTTGCTGCTACTTTTAAACAGCCAGGAGAATCTTGTTCTGCTTTTGTTTTTCAGAATGTGCTATGAAATTAGCTCACTGTTTCAGATCTATTCCAGTTCTTGATCTGATTATTGACAATCAGACTTATTCCTGTCTGGTTGACTCAGGTGCCACCTACTCCTCTCTTAGTTCACTCTGCCACAATGGTCATGTGACTAGTGCATCCATTATATCTGTGGGTATTAAAGGGGTTCCTTTTTAGTGCCCTTGCTCTCCTTCACTGCCTGTCAAAAGTCCAGATGATGCTAGCATTTTCTTGATGCACTGAATTGTTATTATTCCAGATTCACCATTAAATCTACAAGGTCTTCATTTGATGTTTAAACTGAATCTCTCTCTTTTGATCAAGGTCGATTGACTGTGCAGGCCGGACAGAACATGTCTATGTTCACAGAATTGGACATGCACTTCCTGTCTCAATTCCCGAGCCTGTCGGGCCTTCCTGCAAACCTGTGGGCATCCCATAAGACTATAAGGGCTTCACTGAATGCCCACCTTACCGGGCAAAATGTAAGCATCAAACACCTGTCTATTGTAAATAATATCCCATGCACCCGGAGAAGGAAGCTGGTCTAACTCCTATTATCTCTTCTCTTCTCTGTGTGGGTGTTATTCCAACCACGTCACCCTACAACACACCTATGAACCCAGGATCTGAGACGAATCAATGAGCTGATCATACCCATCGCTTCACTGCTGCCAGATGTCAGCTATTTTAACCTCTATCCCAGCAAATCATAATTATTTTAGTGTTGTGGATATTTGTTCTGCCTTTTTCTCTGTACCAGTGCATCCAGACATGCAACCTCTTTATGCTTATACCTTTCAGGGTAGGCAATACACAGGGTGTCGGCTCCCTCAGGGACACCAGGACTCGCCTGCTGTTTTCTCTGCTGTTGTAAAAGACACCTTGATGCGTCTCCCCCACCAGAATGTGTGGTCATTAGCTATGCAAATGACATTCTAGTGTCATCCATTACTGAGGACCAGTGGGGACCGTAAAGGGTCCTATGCATCACTGGAATGCCTGGCAGCATGTGGATTCAAGATGTCACCAGTGAAACTACAATGGTGCAAACCCTCTGTCACCTATTTGGGCTTTGTGCTTGCTGCTGGTGAATGCCGTCTGACAACCGTCATTCTGTCATATATGATGTCCCTCCTCCAGTCACAAAAGAGGCCATGCTAAGTTTCTTACGCCTGGTGAACTATTGTCATCAATAGTGTTCCCTGAAAGCTTGTATGGACTGAAGAAATGTACCACGCATTCAGAACCTTGAAGGCCACACTGTGCTCTGCACCAGCACTAGGTTTGCCCAACTATGGTCTGCCATTTCATCTGTATTTCTCTGAAAAAGGCTCCACAGCAGCAGGTGTCCTGGCCCAAGAACATACAGACCAGTTGTCTACCTGTATAAATCTCTAGATTTGGTTCTACAAGGCATGCCAGCCTGTCTTAGAGCTATGGCTGCTTGAGCAATGGTAGTCTCCGATGCAGAGAAACTTGTTTTATTGCATCCACTGATTTTGCATACCTCTCATCAGGTAATTATTAATTATTTTGAACAACATTGAAACACAACAAATGATTGCCCAGCATGTGGCCAGTGCAGCCAAACAATCTGCTGGTGAGGCAAAGGGTGTGCATTCTTAAGGGTTCTCTTAATCAGCAAGCAAAAATCTGTACACAGATACAAGTTCCAGGGGTGATGCAAATTCGCTTCTCTGTGACCCTTTTCTCCCCCATTACATTTAGAACCTGCTTCAGTACCTCACTTTCATGGGACAAGTTAATGGTTAATAATTGTTTATGTAATATATGTATTACATACCAACCATTCATGATGTAGACGGTTGAGGAGACACTTATCTATAGATATCAAGCTTACCCTATCAGGGTACAAAACCTCCAGGAAAAAGTGCTGTTTGTCTCCATTGGGTCATTCTGATGATGATTCAATGAAGACCCAATTCACTTCTAAGTTGACAGCCAGTACAGCTCAACTCTTCCTCTTGAATGTTCTGCTTTTTACTCTAGTTTAGGTCATACGTACTATGACTTTGTATTTTCTCAACCTGATTTTTGAACCTGATTATACTCTTGATTCATCACTTTTTTTCCAAGCATCAAAAATGGGTTTGACCTGCAATTTTCCATCATTAAACTGCCAAAACATATCTTCAGACTCTTCATTTGACTGAACTATTTTTCAGCAAAGATTTAAAAACCTTACAGTAATCTGAACAGTTTTTGATCAGTGAACTGGATCCTATGGACAAATCCCTCTGCCCTTCCACAGTCCAGCTGGTGCAGAGAAAATATGTCCTCATGGCAGATAAGTCAGATAGCTCAGCTCGAGAAATATGCAGAAAACAGTTTATTTAAAATCAAGTGTGTACAATCAATGGTAAATAGGTTACAGTGTAATGATTTGCAACATAGGTTGTCTTTGGCATTGGCACCATAGGCGGGCCAGGTCTTGAACCATTGGGACATCTCAGATCCTTCCATGTATGGAGGCAGAGGCAGAGGCAGAGCCAACCACAAAAAAGAAGAAAATGCGATACTGTCATGTCTGCCCTTTGTCAGTCCAGTTTACCTCTGTCTTCCTGTCTTGATGTTGTTGTTTCCTCCACGTGCTCCTAAGCACATGGGTTGTTTGTTTTTGTCCTTGTCTCCTCCCTTGCTCTGCCCATTCCCATCTGTGTCTGATTTGTAACCCTGCCCCCTTGTTATCATGTCCCAGGTGTTGTCTATGTCATGTTGTATTTAAGACCCTTTGTCTCAGTCTGTCTTTGTCAGTCCTTTTGATTCTGTCATGTTTTTTTTTTTTCTCCCTGTCAGGCTTTGTTTTCCAACTTTGTGTAGAGAGTGTCAGTTTGTTGGTTTGTTTTCTGTTATGCTTTAGTCAGTCATTTGTTTAGTACATTGTTTCTTAATTAAATCCTAACCCCAGCGTTTGCCTCCGCACCCTTGTCCTTGTTCTGTCTGCTCGCACTTGACAGATACATACCTACTATACAGCATTTTACATGTGTAGTTGGCCTGAAAGAGATAGATTGTAATGTTAGCAGAGATTATATTATTATATTATGCAATTATGTTCAAGACAATTGAACAGTAAAGAACGAGTTATGAAACAGGTCGCAAATCTGGCCACTTAATGTAGCCATATAAGTGTGGTACACAGATTATACTTGCAGGAAAGAAAGAAGAGAGAGAAAGAGGGGATACTCCAAGAGTACCGTCATGGAATCATAGCAGGAATCCAGCCACAGTAATCCACTGAAGTGATCTAGCAATTCGTGCCCAGTTGCCATGATCTGCTGAGGTAATGTGCTGTTGGACTGCAAGAGATCTAGATGCAGTGATCTTCTGTGGTGATTCAAATGCTATTGACTAGCTTCTCTGATCCAGCACATTCATCCAGCTGCATCAATCTGTGCTGCAAAGAAGTACCATAGGATCCATCTGAAATAACTGTCAATGGTGATCCAGCTGGCTGTGCACAGCATTTACAATCCTACTGCGCGTTCTGCTGTAGTGATCTACCAGTGGTACTGTCCAGGGACCCATATGCAGTGATACTCCAGGGTGATCCAGCTGCTAGTGCCCAGCACCTCTAATAGGCCAATGAAGTGATCCAAGCTTCAGTTATATGGGCTAACTAACCTGCAAGAACCACCTACCATGGCATCAAGACCAGCTGCCAGCACTGTTCCACCTAGAACAGAAACCAATCCAAGCTCCCATGAACAGCATTGCTCAGGCATCCACTAGAGTAATGTGCATGTCTATGTAACCATGCCAGCCTTAGGATGCAATATGAACATACCAGCAGTGTTTGCAATGAAGTAACATCCATGAGTAGCATTGCACATGCTACTCGGTGCACATGCATAACCACATAATACTTGAAGGCTGAAATGCCACCAGCCTTAAGATGCGATATGAATGCTCCAAGGCTTGATAAGGCTGGACTTACCAATCAATCAATAACAATTTAAGTGTATAGCACTTTCTATAATTGATGTCACAGAGTAGCTTTACAGAAATCAAAAATAAAAAGGTGAACGACACATGAAACAAAGAATGAAAACATAAACCCCCCAGTGAGCAAGACAAAGGGTGACAGTGGCAAGGAAAATCTCCCTCAGAGCTGGACTTAGAGACTTAGGATGCAAATATATGTGAGCCAGTACTGTGTTAGCAATGAAAATCACCCATGAACAGCTCGCTTCAAATAACACCAAGTGTGTGAGGTTAAAACATAGCTGAAGGCTGGAGCCACAACAGTCTTAGGAGCTGTATTAAGTGCCTGCTTCAGTGTAACTGCCACCAGTATTTGCTTAAAGATAAATGCATCTTGAAAGCTATAGGCATGGTGACTTGTGCTTCCAAAACTTGCTTGGCCTTAGGTGTATGCAGGCACCGAAGGCCATCTCCCAGCAGCTTAATGAAAGATAGCGGTAATGCTGTTTCACAGCAGATGGGTCAGCACCAAATCGAAAGAATATGAGCAGCTTTGCTTAAGCATCAACTGCAGTAGTGGGCAGTCTATATCACAGAAGAACACTGGAGCCACAACAGGCTTAAATGCTGTATAGATGTGCCAATAAGTGTCTGCAACCAAACATCTGTGAACATGGTTATATCATAGATGAAAGTTAGAACAATAGCAGCCAGGGGATGCGGTATAGAAGAACTGTTATTGTTTGCAACAAAACAAAGTCTCAACCAGTAGTTTGCTTAAAGATAAGATACACCATGAAGCTTGAAAAGAGCAACTTGAGCTCCAGGAATATATAGCAAGCATTTGGTGAACACGAAAAACTGGAGTTTCAAGACTGGATTATCCATGAAGTGTATAGACAGAGGGGCCATTAATTTTGAGATAGCAGTAGTGGTACCCAAAGTGGTATGAACAGGTTTAGAGTGTTTAAGAAAAACAAGAAAGTAGTGGTGTGAGAAGCTGCCATCAGAAAATATTGGATAAAAGTCCAAGTGTTAGTGCTAGTGGTAACATGCATCTGAAATCTTGAGAACAATAGAGCTGCAGTGGCACAACCAGAATGAAAGAAGAACGTGAGCAGCAGTACTGAAGAGAAGCCAAAATAGGAATTGAGGAGACATAGACATTGAGAACCATGACCGCAGATCAGATCTGAACCGAAAACCCAAAACAAACATTGACGCACACCTCTATGCATAAAAACCGAGACAGAAGAACATGCCAAAGGTGAACAGGGACGAAAGAAGGACGTCAGAAAGCGGAAAACAGACAGCCGGTGACAGGAGAAAGAGAAGCCAGCATACAGAGCAAAACAACTTGGAATTGAAAATATTTCCATATTTCCAAACATAAATATTTCCATCTGCACAAACTGATTAAAAATAAAAAATAAAAAAACTACAGCATCTATTTCATCTGTACTGGACAACTGAGCTGATTATCTATTACAGCTGAAACAGATGTGACTCGGCATCAATGACTGAAACAGGATGACTCTTAAAAAGAGCCCTGCTGTCATTAGCCAAGCTGCAATCGAGTCTCCCATTTGCATTCCTAACTGACCTACTAAATCGGCAAGACTAGCACTATCACACGTGGCAGTAGACGTTTGTGGACCTTCTTTAAAATACTGCCCCATAGGAGACCAACCATTTACCCTCTACTGCAAAATCCACTAGAGGTAGCTTCACTTCCTGTTCTCTGAGCATGAAACCTCTGCCTCTGCCAAATTATGTCTTGCATATTCAGTAAGTGCACTCTTACTCACTTAAACAATATACTCAACAAAAACAATTATAATTCAACTCGTCAAAAAAAGCAACAGGTTTAACTGGCACTAAATAAGTTTTGACCACAGTCCAAGACACTTGGCATCTCCCTCTGCAATCTATGTTGGGCTGGTCCTGATGACCCGAACAAAGACATGGCAACAGTAGCATCAATATTTCAATAATGACCTCAGTGTGGTGATGTTCAATGCATGCTGAAAACATACACGCATGATGAAAACTAGATGGGAATAGACAGACGTACAGACGGAAACAGGATTGCTTTCTATTCTAGCATTAATTGATCCTGTGCATACACACAAATAAACTCTTTGGTGATTATTATGCTCCTGCAACTGCAGAGGGTTCAGTCCCACATTGTATGCAAGCTCCTCTGGAGCGTGCAGAGACAAAAACATGCAGTTGCTAAGTAGGTGCAGAGAAATGCATGAAAATATGAACCTGTGTCCAACAGGGATTCAAAACATTACAAAACAGTCCTTACTTATTTTCGTCCTATTTTAACCAATAATAATAATAATAATAATAATAATAATAATAATAATAATAATAATAATAATAATAATAATAATAAATTTGGTAAGTATTCATTAAACAGAGCATACTATTTTATATAATCCTTTTCAATTATTTCTGTAGTATTTTTAACATTATATATACAGTGCATCTAGAAAGTATTCACAGCACTTACATTTTATGTTACAGCCTTATTTCACAACATCATTTGACGAAGTGAGAAAAGTTTGTTTGAAATCTTAGCCAAAAATATAAGTTTAAATATAATGTACACAAGTATTCACAGCCTTTTCCATGACACTCAATTTAGTTTAGATGTTTCTCCTACTTCCAAGTAAGGAAGTAAGGAATTGTCTGTAGACCTCCAAGACAAGATTATATCAAGACACAGATCTGGGGAAGGGTGCAGAAAAAAAAATCTGAGCAAGTGGCCTCCATCATTCATAAACAGAAGAAGTTTGGAAGCACCAGGACTCTTCATAGAGCCTGGCCAAAATGAGTGATCATGCTCGTAGGGCCTTAGTCAGGAAGGTGACCAAGAACCCAATGGTCACTCTGACAGAGCTCCAATGTTGCTCTGTGGAGATAAGAGAACCTTCCAGAAGGACAACAATTTCTGTAGCACTTCACCAATTAGGCCTGTATAGTAGAAACAAAAAAAAATAAAAATTTTCGGACTGAATTCCAAGCATCATGTCTGGAGGAAACCAGGATGCAGGAGAATTGCTCATCACCTATCCAATACCATTCCTACAGTGAAGTATGTCGATGGCAGCATTATGCTGTGGGGATGTTTTTCTGCAGCAGGAACTGGGAGACTAGTCATGGTCAAGGGAAAGATGACTGCAGTGATGTACAGAGATATTCTTGATGATATCTTGCTCCAGAGCGTTCTGAACCTGAGACGAATGATGAATGTTTATCTTCCAAGGTAACAAAGGAGAGGCTTTGGGACAACTCCGTGAATGTCCTTGAGTGGCCCAGCCAGAACCCAGACTGAATTGAACATTTCTGGATTTATCTAACAATGCCTCTGCATTGACGTTCCCCATCCAATCTGATGGAGCTTGAGAGGTTCTGCAAAGAAGAATGGGAGAAACTTGTAGCATCATACTCAAAAAGATTTGAGGCTGTAATTGCTGCCAAAGGTGCTTCAATAAAGTATTGAGCAAAGGCTGTGTTTACATTTATGTACAAGTTACATTTTTGTGTTTTATTTTTAATAAATGTGCAAAAATTCCAAACAAACTTTTCTCACTTTGCCATTGTGGGGTACTGTGTGTAGAAGTTTGAGGGAAATAATGAATTTAATCCATTTTGGAATAAAGCTGTAACATAACAAAACATGAAAAAAGTGAAGCCCTGTGAATTCTTTCCAGATTTTTTTGGAAGGGAAAGGTGGTATGTATTCTTTGGTGGGTTAGAAAACTTTTTTATTTTATCAACCATTTTGGGTGGAACATAGCATGGTTAGGTATATTACTAAATTATGTGCAGCAACCTATAGAACAGATTATGAATTACACTGCAGCTGCATCTGACTTATAAAACACTTCTATTCTTTGATTCTATGGTAATTCCTGCTCATCTGTACAATGTATATATCACCCAAAATTTGATTTTAGTGTAATTGTTTTATTGAAAATATGTAGCAGTAAAAAAAATGCAGTACAGTATATGGTTTTCATACTTTACTGATTACATGAACATAAATGAGGACCACCAACAGCAGAAATCTAAATCACTTTCTAAATCACTTCATGTGGATACAAGCAACTGGTTTTCAACTCAAATGTAGTTTGAATAAAAGTCTGTTTAAAAATGAACATTTTTACAGTGTGGGCTACAGGAGAGAGAAAGGGTATAAGAGGAAAACAGAGTTTTCGATAATCAGAGCAGGATGAAAAGAAAGAAAGTGAATGTGTATGTGAGACAAAGAGAGAATAGTGGGAGAGTCAGAGAGAGAGAGAGAGAGAGAGAGAGAGAGAGAGAGAGAGAGAGAGAGAGGAAAGAGGGAAAATCAGACATGGGGGAAAGACAGCAAGCAAGAGGGTGCAAATGCGAAAACAAGACTTAGATAGAGAAAAAGAGTAGCAGAGTGAGCGTGCGTGAGTTACTGACAGATGGAAAAACAGACTTAAGAGAGAGGGTCGCAAAAGGGAGAGACTGATGAACAAGAGAGGAAGAATAAGTGACAGGAGGAGAGAGGAGAAAGTGAGTGATACACAGGAAGAGAGAGACAGAGAAATGAGAGAAACTGAATGAAAGATGTAGATTCAGAGATGGATAGAGAGAGTGGGAGAAAATGTGAGGAGAGGAACTATCTACACTGCATAAGAAAATAGCTGCATCCCGGAGGAAATCTCAGATTACTAGGAACAGTAATGATTTATATTTAGACTAATATGGGCAATATTTACTGAGCTACTGAGAGTGTTCAAATCAAATCAAAAGCTATGTGTATTGTGCTTTTTACAGAAACCAAAAAAGGTGAACAACAACATGTGAAAGAAAGGATGAAGACATAAGGTCTAGTGATGTACCTGGCCATGGTATAGTATCTGTGTATTCAAGGTGAGATCTTCAGATGGCAGCAGTATGTGGACGAGTGTTGTCCTGGTGGAAGGATCACTGGTTGCAGGACCTCATTAACATAACGTCAGGCTGTTGGGCAACGTGCCTGTAATGAAGACCACTGATCTTGGTGCTGACCACGCTGCCTCCAGACACGGCTTCTTTGGTCATCTTCACCAAGACAAAAGTAGGACTGAACATGATTGCTGCTGTTGCAGTCACGCATTGCAACTGGTTGACTGGTCCTTCATGGGAAAATTATTGTTTTTTTTGACAGAGAGAGAGAGAGAGAGAGACCACAGCCACCCAAAACCACTGTAAATAAAAATGTAAATACCTGTTTGTGTTGTTATGTAGATCTATATGTACACACACACACACACATATATATATATATACATATATATATATATATTATATATGTGTATATGTATGTATATATGTCTTGAAAATCTTTAATATTATTATTTTTTTAAATATTTTATTGTATTATTGTTCTGTTGTAATGTTTCTGTGCTTTGGCAACATTGTTAAAAGAACAGTCATGCCAATAAAGCAAACTTAATTTGAAAAATTAAATAGAGAGAGACAGAGTGAGTGTGTGAGAGTGAGTGAACGGGAGTGTGAGAGAAAGTGTGTGTATGTGTGAGAGAGAATGTGAGAGAAAGAGGGTGTGAGAACGTGTGTGAGAGAAATCTCTCCTTTCACAGGCACTCGGAACACAGAGAGAGAGAGAGAGAGAGAGAGAGAGAGAGAGAGAGAGAGAGAGAGAGAGTGTAAGAAAGTGTGTGAGAGAGGGGGAAAGTGAGAGTCTGTCTGTGTGTGTGTGAGAGAGAGAGAGTGTGTGTGTGTGTGTGAGAGAGAGAGAGAGAGAGAGAGAGAGTGAGATCCACTGACTGCTGGCACTGTGAGGACTGAGCTCGTGAACACCTGGATCACTCCACACGACCCTTCTTCAGCCACATCCGCGTGTCTGAACAGCCGAGCAGAGAGGCTGTAGAGGGGGCGGGGCTGAGGAGGAGAGGGGGCGGGGTCTCTCCGGCCAACCGGGAAGCTGCTCGCAGAGCCGTAGAGCAGCGTCTCAGGACGGCAGACGGAGCGCGCGCGTCACTGTGGTGGGCTTTCTGTTTTTTCTTCCCGGGGTCTTTTTGTTTTGTTTTGTTCCCCTCTTCCAGCCGCGGCGGGTCTTCAGAGCCGCTCCGAAACGCCTCTCAGCCCCTAAACATGGCCGACCCAGCGGCGCCCGGCGACGCGGACAGCGCGAGCGGCACGCGAGGCTTCGCCAGGCAGGGTGCGCTGAGGCAGAAGAACGTGCACGAGGTGAAGGAGCACAAGTTCATCGCGCGCTTCTTCAAGCAGCCCACCTTCTGCAGCCACTGCACGGACTTCATCTGGTGAGGAGCCTCTGGAGACCCTCCCCCTGAGAGAGAGTGAGAGTGTGTGTGTGTGTTGGTATGCAGTGCATCGGGGACCTGACCGTCGTGTGTGTACTGTGCAGCTGGGACCCGACGACCTTATGGGGACCTTGTGCTGATTTCACAGTGAAGCAGTGTGTGTTCTCTGTTATATGAAGGAGAATAAAAGAGGGTCCTGATCTTTGGTCTGAAGTTCAGGAATAAAGCTGCCTGTCTCTGCTGGGACCAGTGCTTGATGTGAATGTGGTTAGATGCACAGGTGAAGCACTTGATGCTCTTTATAAGAACATCTGAGGTGTGATGGGGATGACCATGTCACATCTGCAGTGCTCACACACACACAGAAAATAATGGAGAAATTGTGGCGCATCCAGTCAGTCTCCCCTGGCTGTCATGATGCACTGCAGTCTAGATGTCTCAGAAGAAGCCTCCAGTTCCTGCATTAACCTGCTCCCTGTCCTCCCCATACACCATCCACAAGGACCTGTAGGGGGTCTGTAATTTACTGCTGCTCCGATCTACACATAGACTTGATAAACAGTATGGCTTATAATAGAATGTGTGTGTGTGTGTTGGAAATACCAGTGTGGAGGAATGTGCCTAGCCCTGTTTGTAGCTCCTGAGCATAATCTTGTGCTAAAATCTCGTTTCTTTTTCTCCCTCTTCTTCTTGCAGGGGCTTTGGCAAACAGGGCTTCCAGTGCCAAGGTAGGACCCCCATCAGCTTCAAAGAGAGCGGAATGAATGATGATTTAATTAATGTCTTATTCATGGTGGGTGGATGTGGAGAGAGGGAGAGAGAGAGTGTCTACACGCCTTTTCATGTGCAGTGGCATTATGGCGCTGAACT
This sequence comes from Acestrorhynchus altus, assembly GCA_034509495.1. Classification (NCBI taxonomy): domain Eukaryota; kingdom Metazoa; phylum Chordata; class Actinopteri; order Characiformes; family Acestrorhynchidae; genus Acestrorhynchus; species Acestrorhynchus altus. The sequence continues at coordinate 33,074,448 of CM067502.1, forward strand.
GTTTTGCCTGCCCTGATTTTGGTGGTGGTGGGGGGTGGGGGTACCGCAGTGTGTGAAGACTTCTCTCTCTTTCTCAGTCTCTCGCTTGCACCGTCTTTCTCTCTCTCTCTCTCTCTCTCTCTCTCTCTCTCTCTCTCTCTCTCTCTCTCTCTCTCTCTGTGTTCCGAGTGCCTGTGAAAGGAGAGAGATGGAGGGGGGCTGCGGGTTTTCTGGTTATATGTTGTGTTGAAGAAATGGTCGTTGACAGGGACATTTGGCCACTGAGGCACTCACACTGGCAATGTGAAAAATGCCCTCATCCTGTGTGTGTGATGGAGTGTGTGAGTGTGCACGTGCCCAAACCCCCCAAAAGCATGAAACCAACCATTAAAAATATAATATCAAGCAGTAGTGTTTTTATATATGCATAGATTTAAAAGTGTCTGTGCATTAATCAGCCGCTAGGCTAACAGTTAGGAAGACATTATTCTGGTTATGTAACGCTCATCTTTAAACCGCTGGATGTTATAAAACATCTTTGAAATCAGTTCATATAATCACATCAGTTCATTCTAAAAATATCAGATAGAAAATTATTTTAGTGATGCAGAGAGATTTGCGACTCAGATTTCTTTGCAGTGGTGGTGAACTGAGCCATGGGTTTCATGATTGCAACACAAATGTTACCAATTTATTCACTTTATTCACAAATCACCAGCAAAGCTTGATGCTTAAATGTACACATTTATTTGGAAGCTGTTTTGATGTGTTTTCTTGATAGACGATGATACAGTTCCTGAAATGAAATGAAGGGCATGTGGCTTTGACATAAGGCCTCTACTTCTTTGTCTACTTATGAGTCTCCGAAAAGCATAGTTATGCAACAGCTGAAGGGAATTTCTTTTGCATGTGGCATTTCTTAATTTCTCATTGTGGTGTGCACTAGTATTGGTGGTGTGCAACCAGGAGTGTCAGTCTGGTGAGAACTTGAATATGAAAATTGTAAGTGCGTTGAAATACCACAACTGCAACAGTAGGCCTTTAAATCATCTGTAGCAGATATAGAAAATGGTGTAAAACAGGTGCCTGAGAAAACTATGCTTGATTATTTATTGATTTATTTATTGATTGATTGGTTTATCTTCAGTCCTGCGCAGAGAATACAGGCACCTAAAGGTATCATTTAAAATGGTACATTGTGGCAATAAGATATATGGTTTTAGAAGTACCACATTTATTTATCAGATACAGGTAAACAGGAAAATAAAGCTAGTTTAAGAAACAAGTTTAGTTCCAGATTTCTCTTGGACATCCCTGAAAAGTGCTTGGAGTTGTTAGCCTAAATTCTGTCAGCCACTCACCTGATTTAACATCATTAGCAATGATTTGCAAAGAGCTTTGGTCATAATTTAATGATGATAGTGTACCAAAACCACTCTCCCTCAAGCGTTAAGTCTAGTTATTCTAAAATCTCTCCAGATAAGGACCTTTTTAATATAAATCTGCCTAAAGTTTGCACAAAACTGTAGACACAGTATCGAGAAAAAAAAACATTAGTACTTAGTGAGAATGTTCACTATTAAGAATCATCTGAAGAATCTAAACAATGCTATGAAGTTTTTGCGAAAGTCAGCCGTGGGCAGTAAGTATGTATTTACTCAGGAAAAAAAAGCATGAAATAAATACAAATAACAGCAAAACATTGCTTGGTTAACAATTAATTACCTGAAACTATCTGGGAGATATAGGCACCTGGAGAAAGTCTGGAAATGAACTTGCGCTGGACATACCTCTTTTGGTGTATATGTATGTTCTGTATCTCTCTATGTGTGTATGTATTTTCATCTATTCTAATATTAAATAAAGGCAAATATCTTTTATCTTCAAAATGGTAACTTTACAGGAAAACCATTTAATTCTTAATGGAAGTAAATCTTTAATGATTAAAAAATTGACACAATGTAAAGAAAAACTGTTTCAGTGACAGCAATAATGTAGTAATTTTGAGATATACATTTTAAATGATTTGTTTAGGTTTATGGGGTCACAATGGGACACAAATATAGCAGATTAAAAAAAAATGTCTTGATACACAGAGTTCAGTAAGGATCAGAAACCAGGATCGGAAACTTCTAAAAAGTGCTATCCAAACACTATTTAATACTCAGTATGTTGTTGTTTTTTCAAAATATACTGGACTAGGTAAACAGAGCTAATTAGATTATTTTTCATGAAGCATGCAATATATTAGTGTTATTTAAACACTGATTATTAACTAGTGTATGTAATCACAAAATTCATCACAATAAAATATTGTTACATTTCCCAACTCTATGTTTAGATGCCGAAGACTCACAGACTGTGGTAATTAATAAAGAGTTCTGCATTAAAGGTACAGTCTAGTAGCTTGTTTTCCCAGTAGCGGTAGCAGTTCAGGCTCCAGTACTACATCAGCAAGGTTATTGAAGGAGCACTGTGTGAACACACAACACAAGGTTGATAATTGACTAATTCTTGGGCAAACACGCACATGCATTTTATATATATATATATATATTATAGTGAGTGAGTGAGTGAGTGAGTGAGTGAGTGAGTGAGTGAGTGAGTGAGTGAGTGAGTGTGTGTATATATTAAACAGCTCTATGTGTGTAGGTCTATATGAGAGGGAGAGGGAGAGAGAGAGGAGAGAGAGGAGAGGTCAAGGCTGCTTTACCCTGACCTGTATCCGTTAACAGGTTTTAGAGCCATGACAGTTTTGACCATTTCATTTTACTGGCAAATGTCAACACCAGGGCTGCTCAGTCTTGGGAATAAAACACAGAGGGTTCAGTTGCCACTGGGCTACTGGCCAGGTTTTTCTCTCTGTCTTACTTTTGTTCTGATCTTGTAAACAAGATAAATGTGTTGTTACCACATGACCAGTATTCATTTTTTCAAGCTCATATGGCACAGTTTATTGGTAGTTATAGTATAAAATGTTTTGGGTCTTTTGTAAATAAAAATGTTATAATCCAAACTATTGGATTATTACAAATTATTTTGAATGAGTTGTAAGATATTTCAGGAATACAGTGCTGCCTTTTAGATTCAAGAGATTCAAATGAAAAGGAACATATGGGGTTGTTTTCATTTTTTTTGCTTGTTTGACAAATGACAATGTCTCAGGTGTCTATGGATAGCAGTTGTATGCAAGTTGTAACATGTAGAAGCGAAAGAAAGTATGAGGAAGCAAATGAATAAAGGGAAAGAAGGATTAAGGGAAATGGGAGTGCTGGTGCAGTGCTTTCAGTTAAACTGAAGCGCACAGCAGATGCACACAGTTAAACAATACTTTTGTACATGAGCTAGAGTGACCAGGTCAGTGACATTGATCGTTCCACTGATCTTACAGCGCAATACACGTTGCTCATGTTCTTCTTTAGCATTAATGAAAGTCTTAGTCATTGTTTGTTGGTAGAGGCCTTGCATAATCCATTGACATGGTCGCACCAAATGCATTTCCACAAAACTATTGAAATATACATTTACTTTTTCAAAATCTGTTTAAAGGAATAATTTGGCAAAACAATCTAATGAACGTGATTGATCAATAACCACAGATGCAGTCGACATGTTCTTTATTTGGCATGTACCGCTTTATTATATATATTTATTTATTTTTAATAAATCTCGGACATTTCACTACAAATGTTTTGGTGACATGATTTATGACATTTATATCTGTTGCAGTTTTGATGAAAATAAATTAAGATTTTAAGCATGTATTTACCAAGATGACATTTTGACAGCAACTTCAGCCTAGAGCCAAAAAAGCACACATCCATCCTTTGCTCTGTTATTTTTTCTGTGAAAGTGCAATTTTGTGGAATTTTGTCAAGTCACTGTGCCAAAGCAAGCAAAATAAACAAGCAGGTCAAACATATTAAAGCTGCATCCATCTGCAGAACCAAAGAGCCAGCCACAGTTCTAGACCAGCAATGTCAGAGCAGCAATTCTACACGAGCAGGTCCAAAGCATGTAGTTTTACAGAAGCTGATATTAGTTGTTTTAATAAACAGCCTGCTAAACTAGCTAATGTTGTCTCTTTATTTTTCGTAAATGTACTTTTGTTCATCTGCATTTTGCTCACAAGTTAGCATCTATTTCTCAGTTTCCATTCCACCTTAACTGCTGCAGCATTTAAGATGGAACAGACGCAGTTGCATTCAAAGTAGAAACACAATACAAAAATGTCTTCTAGCAAGTGATCCTGAAAATTAATACATTTGCTGAGTTAAAGGACGCTTTTATCAAACCATGTTTGTAAATATGCAATGGAGAATATGCAAATATTATGTAAACTAATCAATTTTGATCATGTAATGTAAATCAGTGATTCTCAGTCCTGGTCCTGGAGTACCACTGTCCTGTCCACTATCCTCCACTGAGTTTCCCCTAATTCCAAAGCACCTGATCCAAATAAAGAACTGATGAGCACTTGTTCAGTTGAACTAAGTGTGATACTTCTGGAAAACTCTATAACAAGCTATAATGGTACCAGGGCCAGGGTTGAAAAGCATTGTTGTAAATAATTTCAGGTGAAATATTTTCAGGAGATTAGCTGTGCTTGTACACCACTGAATTAAAACTATCTACAACGTCAATAAGGTTTATTGACATTGGGATTATTAAACCATCCAGAGTACAATCTCTTATAAATCCTTATCAAAATAAATAAACTGGGTTACAAGTTTGGTTTAAAATCTTCTGGATCCTCTTAAAGAATGTCTGTATTTAAAAATAAGCTTGCCTGTATTACTGTTGATTATTCATAATCGTTTGTAAAACCTGAGATTCTCCTGTTTAACAAAACATTAAATATTCCTTGACTTGGCTAAAACTGAAAAGTTGGGATTAAGACTTTTCATTAAGATTTGATTACAACACTGATACTTGGGCAGATTCTATGAAATAGATAGCAATATGTCAGATTTGAATTATAGGTTATTAATGCTACAATTGCAATTAGAAATGCAGCTCTTGTTAGAAAGTAGTCTTTTTTCGATTGACACACATTATGTTTACAATCACCTATGATGATTTAATGTTTATACAAACAAGCAATGCATAATGCTGCTAATTATTTGTGTTTTTATTATTTCTCTTTGTGCATCAGAACATTTTAACAATATCCTCAATAACAGGTCTACCAAGTCTCCTGCACTACACACACTTTCATAGTGAACCGAATGCTCAAAATTGGTACATATGCCCATTGTTTTCCAGGTTTACTGAGTCACCTGTAGGCTTAGGTGATATTTGGCTTTTTTCCTCGGCATTATGAATCATCAGGAATATTACAAACTTTGATTATTTTCCATTTGTAAAATGCTAAAGTCATCTACTTCCCCTAAAGCAGCAAGAGGAATGATGCACTTCTTTATTAACAGTTATAACTGGTGTCTGTATTAAAATCTGCTAGTTTTAAAGTTTTTGTTTGGTCTAAACAGTCACGGTATGTGTTTTGTAGTGTCCTGAACACTGGATTAGAATATTGTTAAGCAGCGAATATAGGAGCCATTGATCATGAGAACTCATCTGTGAGCAAAATACAAGAGGTCTTTAATAGACCAAAAAGTTGTCCTTTGATGACAGATAAGCTCTCAACACAATACTATGCATGACAAACCTCATTCCTGTGACTTTAACTGTGAAAAATGTATTTGACTATCAAAGCACTGGTCAGCATCAAATTTCACTTGCCCTCTTGTTGGTTCCAAATAAGGCTAAATCTGTAGCTGTGTTCATTTACATCATAAATACACGGATCAACCATAACATCATGACCATCTCCTTGTTTGTACACTCACTGTCCATTTTATCAGCTCCTCTTACCATACAGGAGCAGTTTGTAGTTCTATAGGTACAGACTGTAGTCCATACTGTTATGCTCTCTTCAGCCCTGTTCTTCATTGGTCACAACCCCACAGGACCACCACAGAGCAGGTATTGTTTTGGTGGTGGTTCATTCTCAGCACTGCAGTAACACTGACGTGGTGTTGTGTTGGTGTGTATTGCAGTAGTATGAGTGTATCAGACACAGCAGTGCTGCTGGTGTGTTTAAACACTGTGTCCACTCACTGTCCACTCTATTGGACACTCTTACTTAGCTGTTCCACCTTGTAAATCGAGAGTGAGAGCTTATCTATTTCTGCACAGTTTGTGTGCCGAAACATCCTCTAGTCATCCTCCAGTCCTTTATTAGGGTTCAGAGGACGCTGCTCATGGAATGCTGTAGGCTGGACATTTCTGGTTGGTCTACAATTCAAAGTCCAGCAGTGACAGTGAGGGGTTTAAGTACTCCAGCAGCACTGCTGTGTCTGGTCCATTTGTACCAGCACAACACACACTCGCACGCCACCTCTGTGTCAGTTACTGCAGTGCTGAGAATGACCCACATAGCTGCTGTGTGGTGGTCCTGTGAGGTCCTGATTATTGAAATTTAGGGAGAAAGGAAGCTAACAAAGTATACAGAGAAACGGATGGAATGCAGTCTGTATTAATAGAACGACAAAGCCTTCCTGTATGATAAGTAGAGCTGAGAAATTGGACAGTGAATGTAGAAACAAGGAGGTGGTCATAATGTTATGGTTAATCGAAGTAGACACAATATGTAATAAATCAAATGTGTTATTGATTCTAAATTTACAACACACAACCGCTCGATGTGTGATATTCTGTGTGACAGCCTGCAATTGTGGCTGCCCATTTCACACTTCTGGCATTAAGTGCTGCTCTTTGTGGTGCTTTTACTGCTACTTTGTTTTTCTCAGTATGACCACAGTGTTGCCAAACGCAGCTGTGCATTTTAGGACAGAATAGGTTAGTGCAGTGGTTTTCCAACTTTGGCCCTCAGATTGGGAAATACACAGTTGCTCAATCCTGGTGGTTAAGAAGCTTCACGTCAGAAAAAGCCTGGTTGCATTGTTCCAAGCCCTCATCCTGGATGATATAACCCTGATCCGGGATGACGTGTATTATGATGCCATATTTTCTGAAATGTCTGGGTTTAATCATACTGGGAAATCTCATACTGTTCAAAAGTCACAATTTAATATGTGTTTCTGTCATGTTTAGAACAGAATTTCTATTTATTTATTTTTTAATTATCTATCTATTTATTTCTATTTTGTTGAAAAACCATGTGCCATTACTGACTGTACATTTTTCTCTCACTTTTGGTTTTAGATCCCTAGACCCGTGCATTTAACTGTACATGGACCGCTAGTCTTGTCATTCTTAATCACTTGGACTCATAAAAGACATTCTTACATGTGTTATACTAGCATTAGGGTAGAATAGTAACAAATAAATAATAATAAGGGTCTCAGAAGGTCAAATAATATGAAATAGTGACTCTTCGACATGCTATACCTCATTGGTGTCGTGCACAAACCTCGTATGTCAAAAGTGGTAACTTTATATGAGAAGTCAATATAACGTTTTTATTCCAAGTCATTTTGGAACATTTCTATTGGAGTATTCCTGAATGTAAAGGAAAAAAGGAGTAAAAAAAAATGAAGATGCATGACAGGGTCAAAGTAATACAGCCTGATAAATGACATGGACCAAAGACTGTACACTTCTAGCTACGTCTGCTTTCTTACAAGTAGTCTTCCCCAGGGGATGGCAGTCACATAAAGTGACAGTGAGTGGGTCACACTCACACACTCAAATGAGCCCTGAGCAACAGAGCCCATGTACCATGGGCTTTCCCCTGTCTGGGGTATTCCTCACTGCATTAGCTACCTTCTGCCTGCAATGAAAGTCAAACAGCTTCAGTTAATTAAACTCTTACATTCAATAAGCTGTATTGAGTTTCACGGGTGCAGTTATAGAATGCCTGGGTTTAGAGGTGATTGTTAGCTTTGTCTGCAGTCAAGCTGGTCCTTTATTACAGAAATCGGTTGGTACATGTGGTATTGTGCTGAATTGGTGCTTGTAACTCAAGCAGAATATGATGAGCAGTGGGCATCATCTACCTTGTTGACTTTGTCTGCATACAGTCTTTAACATGCTTGGCTTCAAACACCGAACATGGGGTATATATACACACACACACTTTCTGTATATTGAATGAAATATCACACGGTGATATAAAACTATATGAATTAAACTATATGAAAGTATTTACTTTTAATGGAAGTTAGTGTAAAACATTTAATTCAAGTTATTTTGGAGCAATACTATTGGTTCCATCATAATGCCATTTTGACAGAATTAAAAGTACACTGATTAACAAATACACTGACAAAAATATTCATGCAAAAGTCATTCAACCTCAGACAAAAGATAACACCTGACCGCTTATAAAGGTGTGGGCATTCTGAAGTCAGGGTAAACTTTAACTTTAGCTTTAGTTAACAGAGAGCCTCTGTAGCGCTGAGCTAATTTACTGCACGTGTATGTTTGTGTTTGATTATATAAAGATTTTTGTATGTGATATTTGAAGGAGAGAAAATTGGGCCGATCTTCATTTGCATGTTACATTAAATCTCAATGACTGTAGTGCTCTGAGGTGAAGATGCAAGGCTTACTGCTATAAAATGCAAGTGTGTGCATGAGAGACTGGATGTTGTACTTGTCATTTAGAGGAGTGGGTGGTTCTACCCCGTTTAACCCTTAGGTCTTGTTGCTAGGCAACAGCTGACAGATTGCTGTGGAAATGTTTTGGAATGGTTTTCTGGAAGGAGAGAGCGAGAGAGAGCAAGAGTGAAAGCAAGAGTGAGAGAGAGAGAGAGAGAGACTTTGAAGAGGGACACACAGTTCTGCTAACTGTTATCTGCCTCATCTTTTCGCTCTGTCATTGTAAATGTCAGGACATTTCTGAGTCTGGAATGTGTTTGAGTTTTGTGTGTGTGTGTGGGGGGGGGGGGGGGGGGGTGGCTCGAGGTGCCGCATGTATCATGACTCACCCTTCTGGAAGCTGTTTAGGTTCTGTGTGTGTGTGTCCTCTTAGTTTATAGCTACTATAACTATAGCTCTCTTTTCACTAGCCTATCAGGTCCTGTGGGCTCTTCAGCAGAAACCAACATGTGTGAACATGCATGTGTTAGTTGTCACACTACACATTCACTAGCACACGTCCAGGTTTCCCGACTGGCTGTGGAGCTGTGCATAATTTGTTGTGTGCTGCATATTTAATAATAACATAATGAGTTATTTGCATTGAAGTTGTCTCAGTGATTTCAAGGCCTTTAGTCACTAAAACATCTGACAGTCTCTTGTTCTGAGTCTGGTTGATCAGTCCTCCTGTCTCAGGAGCTGGATCAGTGTTGCTAAATCACAGTCATACACTATATTTGCCAGCTGTAAATCAAGTGTTTCCAGGTAGCGGTTTCCTCAGTTCATAGTCTAAGAAAGGTTGAGGTCTGGAACACCATGAAAACCAAGACAACTGCTTGGAGGATTTCTGAGAAGAAATAGATTTGTGTTTTTCATTCACTTCATTCAAACCAATTGCCATTGAACATTAATATAAAAATACTAGGACTGCACAATACATTGTTTCAGAATGTGGACGTATTGTCGGATATGCTGTGTCATGTAAGGCACATTTAACTGATACAAATAGAATATTCACTCTGTTCTTGTCCATGTTTCAGGTTATATCTGACTAATTTACCTTACTGTACTCCAATCCTGCATAGACAGAGTGCATTATAAATGTCATTACATGTTTAAACATGAAATGTTTGGACAGTGACACAATCGTCATGATTTGGGCTCTGCATGCCCCCACATTGGATTTAAAATGAAACAACTAAGATGCAATTGAAGTGTAGACTTTTCAGGTGTAAATCAAGGGGTTGAACAAAAATATTTAGGAATTGCAACCTTATCTTATAAAAAGTACTGTAACCTATAAGCTCACATTACATTTATGGGTGTTAAAATACAAACCTGTAATACCTGTGATATATTGGCACAACAAACAATCTCATATGACTAATATTTTAACTACATACTGTAGCATCTGTGCTTGTGTCTAAGACACTGTTTTGACTTAATTATTATCCAAGTTACACTGTGTTCAGTTTGCAAAAAGTAATGACAACCAAATAAAAAGTTACGTTTTTGTAATGATCAGTAGCAAGTGTGAACCCATGGGTAGCTGTAGGAAAGAATGTGTGAAACGTAAGGATCAAACAAGATTAAAATAAAAGGACAATGTAAATAAATATGTACATATGAAATAGGATTAAAAAAAGTGTAGGTTAAACATAATATACAGTAAAAATATCAATACATTTACAAAAGTATACTGTATACATACACTTTAAGAAAACAGGAAAATAGAGAAATAGAAATAGTTTGCAGTGACACACGTAATGACAGAGATGGCAGGAATAGAAAGTGTGGAATACAGCATAATGCTGTGTAATGAGCAGGAATATAATAATAATCTATATTAAGTGTTCGCTGACCTGTGCAAAGCACACACACGTCTTGATTCAGGGCCTAAATGGTTTGTAGGAAGAAACTCCTCCTCATTCTCTCTGTGTAAGGAGCGAAAACATTTCCCTGTCTTCAACAAAAAGCAGAGACCAAGCTGATGGCTGAGGTGCTTCACAATCTTCCTGGCCTTGGTCCAGGACCACTTATTGTAGATGGTCTGCAGTTCAGGGAGCTAATTATTCTCCCAGCTGAATGCACCACCCTCTGGACAGCCCTTCTGTTCTGCTTTGTGCTGTTTCTGAACCATGCTGAGATGTTCCCAGTCAGGATGCTTTCGATGGTGCAGGTGTAGAGGTTTCGCAGCACTTTGGAGGGCAGTCTGAAGTCCCTAATGTCTTTGAAGTGGTTGTGACACTGTTGAGACTTCTTTTCCAGTGAGCTGATGTGATTTTAGCAGAAAAGTTTAGCCCAAAACAGCTTCATCTCTTCGATTATGTGGTGGGTTTTCTCCAATGAATTGCTTTCTTCAAGTTCTTCCACAACATCTTCATTGGATTTAGGTCAGGACTTTGACTTTGGCAGTTCCAAAACATGAACTTTATTTTTCTTTAAACATTCTTTGGAGAATAACTTTTATGCTTAGGGTCAGTTTCCTGCTGCACGAACCACATTGTCTCAAGATTTACATTTACATTTACATTTGCGGCATTTAGCAGACGCCCTTATCCAGAGCAACTTACAAAGTGCTTTGCTGTTTACTTAGAACATCTTTAGCTAGTAGACAAGGCTGGAATCTAGAGATTCCACACGTTTAGACCGTGTTGAAACAAATGTCTTCAACGTCTGCCTACGTTTGAAGACAGTGAGGGACTCAGCTGTTCGGACTCCCAGGGGAAGTTCATTCCACCATTTTGGTGCCAGAACAGAAAAGAGACTGGATGCATGTTTACCTTGCATTCTGAGGGATGGTGGGTCAAGCCGAGCTTTACTTGAAGCTCGAAGATTTAGCTCACAAATAAATGTCTGATATTTTCCTTTAGAATTTGCTGCTATGATTCAGGATTCATTCATAAATGATGGCAAGCCATCCTGGCTCAGACATAGCAAAACAGTCCCAAACCATGATATTACCACCAATGTCTTTCACAGATGTCTTTTAAGCTGCAATGCAGTTTTCCTTTCTAAAAAAACACTTCTCATTTAAACCAAAAGTATCTATTTTGGTCTCATCCATCCACAAAACATTGCAGTAGTTCTCACTGGAGTTAATTCGTCTTTTTTATCTGGAGTTAAAGGTGTTTGTTTTGTTAATGTGGTAGATGCATTCATTTACTTTTCAATTTTAAATAATGATTGAAATGATCAATATTACCCATTAAGAGAACCAAACCATTTCAGTAGAAAAAACAAATCTTTAAATAATTTCTAGAACTCAGTTACATAAGTATAATATTCTTACTGCAACCGCATTGTTTGAAATATGATTTCCTTTGTTGAGATACATCTGTGGTTTTCTGGGGCAGAATACAGTGTGACAAAATACAGTACATCTTTATCAAAAAGAGTCTTAACATTTTGCAGGTTTGTGAAATTAACATAGGATCAAGAATGTATATTCAATGTAAAAAAAAAAAAAAAAAAAGACATACAGCACATGTAATATTTGGTTCGGTGTATTTTGTCTGCTGTGCACAACTTTTGAGCACAAACCGTATACTTTTTGTCTTCCATTGTTCAATCACCTTAATTGTGTGTGTGTGTGTGTGTGTGTGTGTGTGTGTGTGTGTGTGTGTGTGTGTGTGTGTGTGTGTGTGTGTGTGTGTGTGTGTGTGTGTTTTTCCACTGTCTAGCTGATTGTATATGAATATGCTAAAAAACAGGGATGCATGATTGTATAGCAATATGTTTATTCTGCGATTTATCTAGTGCATCTCAAAAATTACAGTAAAATTTGTCCATGTGGTCAGCCACAACCTGTAGTGAACAAAGCTCTAGACGAGCCCTTTGGCCATGGCCTTTCAGTTTGTGGCAGGCCTGTGCTTTGATGGGTCTTGTGTTGTTTCTAACCATTCAAATCTGTGTGCTTTTTGCTAAGGGAGTTAGGGTCTTCTTCCAGACTTTCACAAAGTGGCTGCACTGCAAAATAACACGTACTTAAAACTTGTTTGAACTGATGATCTTAGGAAGTACAGTTGTTTGGAAACATCTACTCAAAATGTTCCTTACAAATATTTGTTGGTCAGTCTAATTAGAGCTGTCAAACAAGCCCTTTTTATGTAGAAATCGGACTGTCCATAATTTTTAAATGATCAACTTTTACGTCTTGTGTGAACATTTATGCAGAAATTTACTAGTACTAGTGCGTCTCAAAAACTTGAATGTTGTGGAAACGGTTTTTGTTGAAAAAAATGATAAAAACTAATTTTTTATTTTATTTTATTATATTTAAAGTGATGCATTTCAAGCATATATTTAAAGTAGTTTCTTTCAATTAGTAATCTATTCAAATTTTTTAATATTTTGAGATTCTGGATTTCTTGTTTTCATGCGATGTAAGCCATACTGATCAACAGTAATAGAAAACCCACTTGAAATATCTCTGTGTAATGAATATAAAATAAGAGTTAAACATTTTTGAAAGAAATTGTAATCGCAAATGATATTTTTAATGATATTCTAATTTTTTGAGATGTACTAGTAGAACATTCTAAAGGGTTCACAAACTTTAAAGCGCCACAGAAGTACTCTACAATCCAGTCAAATGCTTATTCTCTCGCCATTTCATTATTTTGTTGATACATAAATTTTGCTGTTTTAAATAATGATTGAAATAATCAATTTTGCACTGGTTCAGCATCTCTGTTACTAGTGAAGGGGATTTCCAAGGTACCGCATTTCTAAAGGCCACAATATTGTGCGCAGAGGCACTGGGCAGTTATAAGTGTGTACCTCTTTGTTGTAGCACTAATCTTTTTCTGGTGCATTGTGTCCTTTTAAGTACTCATTTGTATATGTTTTTTTCATAGTAAAGTGAAATTTCTTCTGCAAAAGTTGTTTTGCCTCCCTCAAACTATCTATTGCTGTCTTTGGGTCAGTTCTGTAATTCTGACCCACATATCAGCAGATTGGTTGCTCATGCAATAGTTAGCCACTGGTTTTGCACATTAACAAGACAAGTCACACATGTTGTAAACATGAATATTAACAGCTGTGCATGTGTGTGGTTATGGGTTCAATCCCTGCTGTGAGGAGTTCCATTCTCTTTATGTCTGCATGGGTCTCCTCCGGGTACTCCGGTTTCCTCATGCCACTCAGAAATGCGCATGGAAGGTGAATTGACTGTGTGTGTGTGTGTGTGTGTGTGTGTGTGTGTGTGTGTGTGTGTGTGCGTGTGCGTGTGTGTGTGATACACTGCAATAGACTAGCACCCTTTCCAGGGGGTATTCCTGCCTTGAGCCCGATGACTCCAGGTGGGCACTGGATTAACCGTGACCCTATTCAGGAAGAAGCAGCTAAGATACTGACTGACTGACAAAACCAGTGCTTGCAAAAAATGAATGATGGCATGTGATGGCACATTTGCTGCATATGGATGACCAGACCTTACACTAGGTTATCAAAATAACAGACCATTAAAAGCCTGGATTAAAAAGAACAGTTTGTACACCTTCACCCAAAGAATACGGAATACGACCTGAGAACCAAACAGTACATCTGCTTTTACTCACTGGGCAAAATGTGACTGAAAGAGTGAAGACCAAATGCTAGCTAATCAAACAAGATACATATTTCATATTTTTATGCTGGCCCTCTATCTTCCTACCTATTTGAAGTCTATTTGGTATTGGCCCTTTTATTTGTAACAAACAAGCTAATTCCACCATTGCAATTTGCAAGGACTTATAATCAGTGACATTAAAAGCAATCCCTTTTTGTGTTGTTTTTGTTTTGTTTAAATTTAGAGTGAAAAAAAAGAAAGGAACACTTTGCAGAAGTTTGTACAACCCAACATAACATCTTATTGTAGTTATAAAGAGATGCCGGTTATAAGGAATGGTGGAGATCAAGTTAAGAACTGCTGCTTTCCCTGACAAACTACTTGATTTGGTTGGTTGTTTTAACAGTGTAGTTCTTTAATTCTTTACCTTTTATTTTGCCAGACCTCCAAAGTTAACTGTACGTGCACTGTGTTCACTTGTAGTCATTCATAACATGAGAAAAAGAAAGAAGACTTGAGACCCTCAATGATGCAATCATATTCTAGCTTTGCAAAATGCAACCCACTTCCTGCTTATTTCACAATCCTTCTGCAGAATCGCTTTTGCCCTGACAGTTAAAAGTACTCTGTCAAATTCTATGTTTTAAACACCAGTAGAACATAGGTATTTTTCAGTGATTTTAGATTCCCTGAAGACTTTTTGTACCCAAAGCTTTGTTGTTCTTCCTGCAGCTTTTCAGCAGCTCCACCCAGGCTGTCTCAAGTTACGTTCTTGGGAAAAGTAATTTACAGACTATTGTTTTTAATGTTTTTTTTTTTTCTCTCATGTTAGTCACACATTAAATGGAAGTGTTTACACTCAGCATGTGAAACAGATAGTAAGGAACAAATGGGAAATAATTGTGTAATTAATGGTTACATTTGAACAGGGCCTGATCTCAGATAGACTTTGTGAGGAAATATTAAAGTTAGTTGTTTCTAAACATCTTTATCTTTAAAGAATAGACCCAGAATGATCCCCAGTGTCACCACAGCCATTCTGGCCAGTCTCTCTCTGACTGGCCAGTGTAGGTGACTGACTGTTAGCCTTCTCCTCCAAGCACGTTAAACTCCAGTGACATTGTGGTAGCACAGTTTGAAATTATGCTAGCCTTCGCTTTTCAGTAGTGGTAGCATTGCATGAGGGTAGCGGCATCCTGTTTACTGGATAGGAAGGTACCTTTGAAAAGGTCTGTTCATTCATAAATCTATTTAATCGTTTATTTATTTATTTATTATTTGGACAGTGTATTTAATTGGCAGCATCAGACATGAGTGCAAACATATTCAGCACAAAATTGAGTCAGTATATCTGATTTTTGTTTGTTTACAGGATATAATCACTTTTTATTATAAGGGTCCTCTACAGTGTAAATTATCTACAGATGTTAACAAACAATCTATTAACTTTTATTTTCATTCGGCCTTCGTTAAGGTTAGGTTAAGTTTAACGATTAGGTTTAGGTTATGGGTTGGAGTAAAAATGATTAGGGTCAAGATTTTATTTAATATTCCATAAATGTATAGTTCAGTTTTATAGATGTTTATTTAAATGCTAGAGAGAAGTTTGTCTAACTGGTTAACTAGCTAAAGAGATCGTGGTCAGGTAGCTTTGCTCTCACACATCTAAAAGACCAGTGACTTTTGCGAACACACTCTGGCGAGCTGTTCCAACTGGACAATGCTCGTCCACATACTGCTGCCGCCTTGTCAAACCTATCGCTGATATAAAAGTGGGATACTACTACCACAAAGTCTGTGTGAGAAATTTCATGCGTGGGATGGTTCATCACTGGACACCATTAGGAACGTCTACAACGTCATAAAAAGATATCTGGCATGTTGTAGCCAATGCCATACTGAGAGACACTACTTAATAAAATAAATAAAAGCTCAATAAATATTGGCCATATCATTCGAAATGTTTTCTCATTTATTGTTCCTGCTAACCTTTCTCTTCCTTCCCAAGTAACATCGCAGTCCAATACAGTAACTAAACACATAAAACAAGAAATGTCTTTTAAATCATAAGTAAAATATAATCATTAGAATTGCAATGTTTTGAGGAAAAGTTTGGACCCCCCCCCCCCCCCCACTCACACACACACACACATACACACACACATTTATTACTATTTAAAATGCCTACAATTAGAATCAGGTGTAGCACATCAGCTGCATGATTAGAGGACTGAGGAGGCGGTCTTATTTATTCCCCAGACATCAGTTTGGTTTGCTCTTTATTGTTGAAGTGAGTGGGATCACCATGGTGAGATCCAAAGAGCTCTCTGAGGCCTTCTGAAAGAAGGTTGTAGTTGCAGATGAATGTGGGACGGGATTTAAAAAAAAGTCAGTCTGGAAGAGGGTTTACAAGTGAAGAACATGTAAATTAACTGCCAGCATGAAAAATATCATCACAGGACCTAGAGCTCTCGCTATAGTTCAGTTGGGGTGAATAGATGCACCCCCCCCCCACATTTTACTTCACCAGCTTATTTTGTGCAGATGCCTGTATTTAATCTTTCTCTCTTTTTCTCTCTTTTTTTAGTGTGTTGTTTTGTGGTGCATAAACGCTGCCATGAGTTTGTCACATTTTCCTGCCCGGGAGCAGACAAGGGGCCTGCATCAGATGTAAGTCTGTGTGTCTCTCTCTCTTGCTTTCTCTCTCTCTCTCTCTCTCTCTCTCTCTCTCTCTCTCCTTCTTCTTCTCCTTCACAGTGAAATGCACTTTTTTTTAGATAAACAAAAATGCTGTCTCTTCATGACTAAGCTGCAAACACAGCAACCAACAGGAAGCCTTCATAGAAAGTATCAAAAATAAATTCATATCTTGTGAGGTGAGCAATGTTCGGTTATTCAGATATGATTCCACACATTGTCATATCTGAAGGACACAGGCTTATTGTGCATGTATCGTGTACTGTATTCTGACTATTTTAGTATATAGTATTCTTGCAGTACACCCATTTACATGCATACCCACACAGACACATGTGGGAAGGGATCTTCTCTCTCTCTCTTCTCTAATGTCTATTTATATCTTAGCTTCCTCCCAAAATGTGAGCACACTTTAATGCGCTTGCACTCGCTCAAACGCAAAACACACAAAAAAAAGACACTTCCTGAGTTTGGCTGTGTCTGTGTGAGGCAACCAATCATGTCAATCTCAGAACTGTGTACACAACTGGGCATGCATTTTTTTACAACTCCAAAACCATTGCAGTGTCTCATTTGCATAAGCAGTGCAGGCCTGGCAGGTCCTGCATGGCAACAGGTTGTCAGCAAGATGTGAAGCCTTGATTGGCTGCGTTTTTCACTGTAAAACTCTGGAAAACACTGTCCATTCCATTACCATCACTCTTGCTTATCCATTGATTTTCGGTAACAGGAACTGACGCGAATAAGACACTGAACTTTGAGTTACCTTGTTGACATGAGAGGTCAGAAAGCAAGAACAGCGCTTGTTGATGGAGTTAATGAAGTTAATAAGAGTGAGACGGCTGAATATTTGAACTTTGATCAACTGACACGAGCCTCTGTAATGTATCTAAAATACTCTGCATGTGCAAAAATTTGTATACACCTTCTAGGCCAGCGTTTCTTCAGAAATTAAGGGTATTAACAGGTGTCTTTTCCCACTTTTGCTACAGTATGAGCCTCTTATTGGCAGATACTTGCTTTGAAACAAATGATCAGATATTCGTAGTAGATCAGCAGTTTCCAGTGTCCAGATAAGCAGAAAATATTTGGCATCCTTGCTACAAAATTCATTTTCAACATCTAAATTTGCCTGATGCATTTAAGGAACATGTTCTGTGGACTGGTGAAGTTCAAATAGACATCTTGGAAATGCTAGCGAACAATTTCTCTTTAATGCTAACCCCATAACATGGATAACGTTCCGGTTAGTAAATGTCAGCATCTGCATATAGAGTGGCATGCAATAGTTTGGGAACCCCTGGTCAAAATTTCTGTTACTGTGAATAGGTAAATGAGTAGAATATAACCTTCAGAAGATCTCATTGAGATGAAACATTATTTTGAATATTTGGAGCAAAATTAATGTTTGTGTTGTTTTTTCACACTAAAAAAAGAGCACAATGCAAAAGTTTGGACACCTCAACAGCCCTCAGATAACTTTCTCTAAGGTATCAGATCTTAATTAGTTTGTTAGAGCTGTGGTTTGTTCACAGCCATTGTTAGGAAAGGTATACCTCAGACTTTATCCCAACAGTCAGCAGCCACAGACTCCTTTAATTAAATAATTGATGCCCACAAAGCAATAGAAGACTGTAAGATGATTTTTGAACTGTGAAGAATGGGGAGAGCAGAAGTAATCTTGCTTAAACTGTTTTTATGCAATAGACTATATATTATTATATAAAAAATAGCAATTCTTTTCCAGGATGTTTGATCCTGTGTCAGCAATGGGTATATACACACATATATAGCGTATGTTTTAAGCTATGATCATTGAATGATATATGATAAACAATACAAAATTCAATTATTTGTCATTTTGTCATATTCAAAAATTTAAACAGCCATAACACATCATTAAATATTCTGAATGGTGGGTCTATGCTTTGGCTTACAGTCTCTAGTATGTTTCCAGTATCAAATACAGCTAATTGTAAACGTGGAAGTGCAGAAGGCTGCCCTGTCTGCTCTTGGAAAGCCATGTTCCTTGCAAACTTGGGATCAGACCCTAATCCAGCCCATTTGATCTAACAGATGTCTGACTGAATGGGATATATCGGATTTGGGTTAAATGTGAAGTAGCTCTTCAGGAGGAGGGATTCACAAAAATGCAGCAAATATTTCAAGACTGTAACCAATCTGGTAAAACAGAGGCTGTAATTTGTAAACTACTCTTTAGTGGTGTCCACACCTAGAAATAGACAACAGTACACAGAGTTTCCTACTTTCACAGGTGAATGTAGGTTAAAAACAAACTTTATTCTGTTATAGTTCAGACTAATTCTCAAAACAGCTTCAATTTGAAGATACAAATGAGTCTATTATAGTTTTTACACTCAGGGGTACAATATTCATTAAATTTCATGTGTATTTTACCTTCAGAACAGACGGTGTGTGCAGAAATAAAAACCCTTTTTGTGTGTTTGACAGGACCCCCGCAGTAAACACAAATTTAAGGTACACACATACTCCAGTCCTACATTCTGCGACCATTGTGGATCCCTGCTTTATGGACTTATACACCAGGGGATGAAATGTGACAGTAAGTACACCTACAAAAATAGATGCACACACTCGCACAGAGCTGCCAGAAACAATTATTAAACCCACAATTGCCTTTCAGTCCAAAATCTGCATGCAGTGCTCTCTAGTGGCTAAGGGCATGGTATTACAAGGGGTGCTTTGTCTCTGTGGATCATATAATGTAAATAAGTTTAGAGGAAGTTTATTGTCATTTCAAATTTACACACATTAAGTGCACATTAGAGTGAAATTTTGTTTCATTGGCTCAGGGTAGGTTTTTCCAGCTACAAAGGAGAGATCGATACACTTAAACTGTGAGAGACAGAATAAAAAGAGTCCAGAAAATCACATTGTATGATTTTCCTTAAAATAATTTGCAAGTAATTTTGATGCAATGGAAAAACACAACTTAATATTTGGTACAGAAATCTTTGTTTGCAATTACAGAGATCAGATCATTTTGGGGCTTTCGCTGGACAACATTAAGTTTCAGCTCCCTCCAAAGATTTTGTGTTGGGTTGAGGTCTGGAGACTGGCTAGGCCACTCCAGGACCTTGAAATGCTTCTTACTGAGCCATTCCTCAGTTATCCTGGCTGTGTGTTTCGGTTTATTATCATGCTGGAAGACCCAGCCATGACCAATCTTCAGTGCTCTTACTGAAGGAGGTTTTTAGTCTCACCATACATGGCTACACCCATCCTGCCTTCAAACATCTTTCTTCTTCCTCCAAACATGGTGAGTGGAGTTGATACCAAAAAGTTCTATTTTGGTCTCATCTGACCACATGACCTTCTCCCATTGCTCCTCTGGATCATCCAGATGGTCATTGGTGAATTTCAGATGGGCCTGGACATGTGCTGGCTTGAGCAGGGTGACCTTGCATGCCCTGAAGGATTTTAATCCATGAAGGTGTAGTATGCTGTAATGATAATCTTGAAAGTATTCAAATAAAACACAAAAAAATACATGTACATAAGTATTCAGAGCCTTTGATCAATAATTTGTTGAAGTATCTTTGGCAGTAATTACAGCCTAAATTCTTTTTGAGTATAATACTACAAGCGTGGCACACCTCTTTTTGGAAGTTCACCTCATTCTTTGGAGAACCTCTCAGTAGCAGTAGGCTTTATTAGATCAAGACTTGCTAATCAATAAGAACGAAGCTTAATAAAATGTTAAGCTTGAATTGAAGGTCACAGCAGTACTAGAAGTAAATGTTTGTAGTAAACTGTTTAAATTTAGTCTTAACAATGATATGAACTTCTGGTTTATAGTGTTATCTGAGGCCTGCTCTTTTAAAAAAAGCAGATTGAATTAGGATTTAGGGTCCATATGAGTTATTTAAAACCAATTTTCTTGACAATAAGTGTTTCCACCTGTGAAACATAACCTTATTACAGTTGAATATTAGTTAAAGTAAAGATTTTGTTTGACATTACCCAAGATTTATTCTCCCCAATGTCCCAATATTTGCCACTAAACTCTAAAATATAAAGTTGCTATCAGTGACAAGGGACATGGTGGCATGCCTTCTCCAGGTCCACAAAACACATGTGGACTGGTGGAGCAAACTCCAATGCCCCTTCAAGGACCCTCGCTGCTGGTCAGCCAGCTCGCGGCCAGGACAGAACCTGCTTTGTTCCTCTATTAGAATGTTAATGTAATTTTCACAAGTATGTTTGAGTTCTATTTAAGTTCCTTTTAGGTGTACATGTTTTTTGATTGTATTCCACAAGTCATAAGTTGTCATAAGTAAATGTATGTGTTTACAATGTGTTTGTTTGTTTCTCCAGACTGCATGATGAATATTCATAAACGATGTGTGACCAATGTCCCCAGTCTGTGTGGGACAGATCACACGGAAAGGAGAGGACGTCTGCATATCAGCGCTGATATAAAAGATGGCACGCTCACCGTGACCAGTGAGTGACACTTATTGCAAATAGCTTGTAATGTAATTCATACAGACTTACTGGTTAACAGCGATTAATAGTGTTGCATCTTACCTACTAGTCCCCTTTAATTGATGCTTTATATGATGATTTATTCAGGTTTTGTACATTGGTCTCTTGGCTGGAGATATGAGGCTGAGACATTCACCTCATACTATAAAGTAACCATGAATAGACTTGATTATTTCACTCGACATATATTTCTATAAATGTTATCATTAAAAGACAAATAAACACAATAAGACGATTTGAATTTAAAGGCGCACACCAGCAAATATCTGCTGAAAGTGTTATTTAGGTGAAAGACTAGAAGTATCTTGAAGGTGGGAGAAACAGTTTAGAATGAGCTCTCTAATGCAGAAGGAAGATTGATAGCTGACATTACTGCAAGGACGCTGAACATTGATTAATGTTGACATCAGACATGTTGACACTTTTGTTTTCCCCTATTTCTTTCCAGTGGTTGTATGACTCACACATGAAAGCACTAAAATCATACAGTAACTGAAATTCTTCCAAAGTCGAGAGATGCATTTAAAATAATATATTCTGCACGAGAGTGACATATATATCATCCTCTCAACATACTGTATTGGTTTTATTATTCATGTTATTAACAATTATACTCCATGAAGAATGAAAAATTAAGCAGTATTTTGGCCGTAGGCCTCCCAGCTGACATTTAGCTCATTATTCAAAGTTATTACACTTTTATGAGATGTAATAAATTCACAATTAACTTTAACTTTATTGGAACATCAAGGCACCGTGTCTAATTAAATATTGCAATTGTTACCCCTCACTGGTGACACAGTAACTCATCACAGTGATGGAGGCTAATTTTAAGTCGTAATACCCTTTTAGAACTTTACATGTTTCTTTGTTTTGTCCATTCACCTCAAACGTAATAGTCTTGGCACATGCATTTGGCCATCTGAGCAGTGGTTGTACCATATTGCCACACCAGTGGAGTATCTTTAGTACCTTGCTTAAGGAAATGACAGCAGTGCTTAGCGGTAGGAGTCTTGAACTTGGAGTTCTCCGGTATTCAGTCAATTTACGTTTCCATCATTCTACATCAGGAACCACCCAACATTTATCACGTCATGTAAATTGTTCTTTCCCACAGTCAGTTATAGCCAGTCCTGTTCTTTTTTCATCATAGCCAATTCTTTAATATGTAACTGGGATCACTGTATAATATGTGAATAATATGAATAGTACATTTTATATCTGGTCTACCATAAAAATATGGAATGGAATATGGAAAACATGGAATCACATGAACATAACACAATATAAATGCAACTAATAAAATATAGCACGTACAGTGTTTACAGTATACAGTTTACAATATATGAACATTAATTGATGAATAAAATCAGCTTCTACATAATTAGATGCACTAATTTTGTTTTACTATATTTAAGTTTCTGTGCTATCAATTAGTGGTCCACACATTCATTTACGTGGAGAGTTTAACACACTTGGGTAGGAACCGTTAGATGTGGCCGTTTCAATCAACATTATACATCAGATCTCTAATAATTAGTTAATAAGTATGATTTAAATGTTTGTGTGAAGTTGTAAAGTGTGGGCGCTTACAATGTGCTCTAAATGAGTGTGTGCTTTATAGAGCTACTTTAGCCTGGGGTAGGAACCAACTCCTCTGAAAAACGCATCATGAGATCAATTAGTCAACGATTGCCCCACATCTTTCCCTCTCACACTCACCCACTCAGTCACTTGCCTGTTTGGTAGTTCAATGTACAGGATGAGTCAAAAGTCACAGGACACCCAAAGTCACAAGAAGCCCACTGTCCCCCCCAGTGCAAACTTGCCATAGAAAACACAGGAAGTCAAGGTCATCTTACAGGCAATGTAGGCAACAGTGGCATTATTCAGAGGTCATTTTCCCTTTTGTTTCTGAAATAAAAGGATGTCCTACGGCTTCTGACTTACTGTGTATAGTGACCTCTTTGTATACATAACAGGATGGACATTAGCTTGAGGGACATTCAAAGAGAAAAAAAAAAAAACTTAACATCTACATAAAAATAATGTAGACAGTTTATAGAGGTCTTAACAAGAGCTTTTAATAAAAATAAAAAACCCTGAAAGTTTTTATGCTTATATCTAATTTTTTCATTACAAAAAAATCAACATGGGAAAACCTCTAGGATTAAAAACATTGTAAAATGTATGAATTTTTTTTTTGTAGACTGGCCAAGTATAACCTCATTGTGTGTGTGTGTGTGTGTGTGTGTGTGTGTGTGTGTGTGTGTGTGTGTGTGTGTGTGTGTGTGTGTGTGTGTGTGTGTGTGTGTGTGTGTGTATACATGTATGTATATATATGTATGTGTATATATATATATATATATATATGTATGTAGGTATGTAGGTATGTATGTATGTATGTATGTATGTATGTATATATATATACTGATGAGCAGCTTCTTGGCCAGATGTGGTCTGTCAGGCTGTCAGTAGGATCTCTCAATATAGGGTCCAAAGGAGCAGGTGTAGACTACACTTCAATTACTTCATTTCAAAGCAATGGAAGTGGTATACCTTACAAAAATATATCACTGTCCAAATATTTATGATCTGAATTTATAAAATAACTTTAATGTGTTTATTGCAGCTTGTGGATTCTAGTTTCTGATTGAGAATAAAGAATAAAGTGAATACTATTTTTTAAATATAATGAATATCTAGAATGGCACCTTTTTCTACATTGAGAGTCAAATCTCAAGATCAGCAACTTATAATAAAACCTATAAAATTAAAAACTGCCTGAAAAATGTAGTAGTATATTGTTACTCTCTGACAAAATCTTCCATCTCCATTTTGCCCTGTGAATTTAGTAGCTTTTCTTAACATTGTTTCAACATTTTATGGTAAATGGACCAATAGAAATGCTCCAAAATGACTTCAAGTAAGCCTTCCATAAAACTAGCATTTTGGAATGGACAGTGATATGTGTCTATTTAAGGCAGTGGTTCTCAATCCTGCTCCTGGAGTACCACTACCCTGCTGACTAATTCTAGTACACCTGATGCAATTAATGAACTAACTGAAGAACCCTTGCTCAGAGGAACTTGCAGGAAAACTTTAAAACAAGTAGGGCAGTGATACTCCACGAATGATGACCACTGAGTTAAGGGATTTTAGTTGTAAGTTATAACTGTGTTTGAAACATAATGTGATTTCAGCCTTTAATGGTTCTATTTTTTTGGCATTTTCTACACAACATTTTCTGTTTCTATGCTTCTATATTTCTCATAACAGTCAGGGAGGCTCGAAACTTAGTGCCCATGGACCCCAATGGCTTGTCGGATCCATATGTGAAGCTCAAACTGATCCCAGACCCCAAGAGCGAAAGCAAGCAGAAGACCAAAACCATCAAGTGCTCCCTCAATCCCACATGGAATGAAACCTTCACTTTGTATGTTGAAAGAATAAACTACATCAGTTTGAAAGTACTGGTTGAGCTGCATTTATTTTGAACAATTAGAATTGGTTTTAATGGGTCAAAACTGAAATAATGCAGTCATTCATCATTGTATATTGACTATATAATTATGTATTAAACAGAATAGACACTCATCATCAAAGAAAATGCACCCAAACAGATTCAACTGATCGCAGTGCACGGCAGCAATGATAACCCAGACTCTCATGGAGTCACTCAGAATGGCAGCAGGTCATTTTCAGTGACGGGTCCCGCTTTTATGTAGATGACCAACAAATTTGTGAGTGTTGGCACTGCGGTCAGTGCCTTGATCGGGGGTTTGTTGTTGTCATGTCCAGAAGCCCTGGTGTCATGGTGTGGAGCAATGTCGTGTTTTGAAGACAGATACCATGCCATAGCCAGTCACATTGCCAAACCTGTATGGGACCAATATTCCAACTGCATGGGATGGATAATCAGAGGACAAAAGTCCATTCTGAGATGTCTGGCATTTTATACGTGTCGCCATACTGAGAGAGACTTCTGTTATATGTCAATATATATTGCCCATAAATTTTAATCATTTATTGTTTCTGGTAAGCTTTATCTTCCTTTCCAATAACACTGCAATCCCATACTTCCTTCTGGGGAAGACTATTTGTATTTTTTTTGACAATGAGTGTGTAATAGTTGTGCCTGATATACTGAAAGTTTCATACCGCACCTGTGTGATTGCACTTGTTTGCATGTTAGGTATAATATATCTGTGTGTGTGTGTGTGTGTGTGTGTGTGTGTGTGTGTGTGTGTGTGTGTGTGTGTGTGTGTGTGTGTGTGTGTGTGTGTGTGGGGCACCTATAGTCATCTACGGGAGACAGATAAGGACCGGCGTCTATCGGTGGAAATTTGGGACTGGGATCTGACCAGCAGGAATGACTTCATGGGCTCTCTCTCTTTTGGTATCTCTGAACTCCAGAAAAAAGGGGTCAGTGGCTGGTAAGAGGGCTTCTGATATGACATTTATACAGCTGTTTAAGAGCCATAGAAAGACATACCTCATTTATACTGAAAACTAAAAGTTCTAAAATTTTAGTTGTAACTACAGTGTGTGTGTGTGTGTGTTGTAGGTATAAATTGTTGGGCCAAGAAGAAGGGGAATATTTTAATGTTCCAGTTCACCCAGATGGCGAGGAAGGCAACGAAGAACTACGTCAGAAATTTGAGGTTAAATTAACTTTTCATTAAATTTTATTTTGTCCAAATTATCATCCATTATTATCTGGCACATATCACTTGGTGTCCTGTGTGTGTTTATTCTTGCAACTAGCGTATTAGGTTTGTGCAGTTCCTTTGGCGCTGTAATATTGCATTATTTCCCGTGTTAGGGTGTTAGCTCAGCACTAGTGCTTTAGCTCAATGCCAGTGTGTTAGCTCTACAGTAGTGCACTAGCTTGGTGCTAGATCCTTAACTGCACATTAAAATAAGTGCAGGGGCAAACATAACCACACTCAAATAGCAACCCATTCTGAGTATGCATTGTGGATGTTTGATTTTACTGACTTGAGTGTACTACATACTAGGACACTAACTCTATCCTAGTGGAATTATGCATTAGTGCATTTGCACTGTAGTCTATTATAGTTTAACTCTTTTCTAGTCGTTAAATTCGTTGTAGTGCATTAACTCTGTTCTAGTCATTAACTCTGGTTTAGTTTGTTAACACTGTTCTGGTACATTAACGCTGTTGTAGTGCGTTAAATCTGTTCTAGAGCATTAACACTGTTCTAATGCATTAACTGTGTTCTAGTTCATTACCTTTTTTCTAGAGCGTTAACTCTGTTTTAGTTCGTTAACTCTGTTCTAGTGCATTAGGTCTGTTCTATTGCGTTAACTTTTTTCTAGTGTGTTAACTCTGTTCTAGTGTGTTAGCCCTATTGTAGTGCGTTAGTTCTGTTCTATTGCGTTAACTTTGTTCTAGATTTAATAACAATACAGCTATACAGTGATAGGCTCTGTTCTTGTGCGTTAGTTCTCTTCTAATGCGTTAACTCCGTTCTAGTGACTTAACTCTGTTGTAGCGTGTTAGTTCTGTTCTAGAGCATTAACTCTGTTGTAGCGTGTTAGTTCTGTTCTAGTGCATTAACTCTGTTCTAGTGTGTTAACTCTGTTCTAGAGAAGTTAGATTTGCTGCTGAAGTGTTCTCCTTGTTCTCAGGTCTGGCATTATAGCCTATCACTGTATGGGCTGTATTGTTATTAAATCTAGAAAGGTTAATATTGTCTTGACCTATTGACCTATTTTTAGGTTAGTCTGATGGTACTCATTGTTCCCCGTGCATTAGCTTGCTGCCAGCATCTTAGCTAGGTCTTGTACATAAGCTTGGAGAAGACATGTTAGCTTTTGGTTAATATGCTAGCGTGAATCTAATGTTTTGGAATTAGCATTTAGTGTTCAGTTCTGCAAACTACATGATGATAGCTTTAGCTGTGTTTTTGATTGCTCTTTTTCTCTTCTCAGAGGGCCAGGATTGGTCCAGGCAATAAGAATACAGATAGTTCATCATCCAATGATATCTCCAAATATGATGCAAATGGCAACCAAGATCGTGTGAAACTCTCAGATTTCAACTTTGTCATGGTGCTCGGCAAAGGAAGCTTTGGAAAGGTAACGTACACAGGTGAAACATGTAGGATTTATCTAACACAGGTATTTATACATAGTCACTGTACATTTATCTGGGCTCCATTTATCTGGCCTCTCTGTGCATTAAGCCATATATTATTTTGTCATTGTCAAGTTAAATTAATAATTAATAAAATTACAATTGTATTAAAATTTTCATGTAACTCATGAAAAGGTTAGGGACACAACAAATGCAGGTTATTGCTGACCACTGTTATAAATTGCGACAGAATATCGGTTAATGTGTCTTTCAAGGCTTTTTTTTAATTTACTGTTGATCTGTATTGGCTTGTAGCTCATTAAAACCAGAAATCCAGAATATGAAAAAATATTACTTCAGATTTGAATAGATTAATAATCACAGTATCAACTTTAAAACAAAAAAGCTAATGCAAAATGAAATAATCAAAAGGATTTTTTAGATCCACTGATATATATACAAAATATGTCTACATTTTCAATGAGCTGATGTACATAGTCATTCAGAGTGGGTTTGTATGCCAGTTCAGATTTCTTGATTGTGGTGTTCAGGGAACCCTGATTTCACTCTGTCTAAACAAAGCCACTAGTATATCCGTGTTTGTTTGTATGGTATGTTGATGTGGAAAATCTGAAGAATTAGGTTTTCTTTGGGGATTACAGGGTCTCTCAATGCTCTGCAGGTACTTCTGTACCATAAATGTATTTAAAGAGAAGCCCATTTCAAGCCAAAACCTACTGATAAAATTGTAAAACATGCTCATAGCAGTTATAAATTGAATTGTGTGGGGAAGCTTTTAGAGGTATTAAACGTATGGTTCAGTTTACTACCACTGTCAACCGGTTTCTCTAGAACCACACTGACTGACTTTTTACATTTTAACCATTTGATTATGATATGAGTTTCCCTTTAAGAACATTTTACTTCTTTTAAAGCTACTATATATATACTATTACACTCTCTCTCTCTCTCTCTCTCTCTCTCTCTCTCTCTCTCTCTCTCTCTCTCTCTCGCTCGCTCGCTCGCTTGCTCGCTCTCTCCAGGTGATGCTGGCAGAGCGTAAGGGAACAGATGAACTTTATGCAGTAAAGATCCTGAAGAAGGACGTAGTGATTCAAGACGATGATGTGGAGTGTACGATGGTGGAGAAGAGAGTTCTTGCTCTGTCGGGAAAACCACCTTTCCTCACACAGTTGCACTCTTGCTTTCAGACTATGGTATAGAGCCCTATGCTTTTGTTTTTGTTGGTGTAAATATGATAACAAAGATCTACTTCTGCTTTCAAGTCACACTTGCCCACAAACCCACATATACAGTGGGGTGCGAAAGTTTGGGCAGCCTTGTTAATTTTCCTCATTTACCTTTATAAATCACTGATTGTTTGGATAAAAAGGTTCTGTTAAATATATCATATAGGGGACAAACACAGTGATATTTGAAATGTGAAATGAAGTTGATATGATTTACAGAAAGTATGCAATAATTGTCTAAACAAAATTAGGCAGGTGCATAAATTTGGGCAGCAAAAACAAACCCTTAACTCAATATTTAGTAGATCCTACTTTCGCAGAAATAACAGCATCTAAAACGCTTCCAATAGCTTCTAATGAGAGTCTGGATTGTGGCTGAAGGTATTTTAGACCATTCTTTTTTACAAAACATCTCTAGTTCATTCAGGTTT
Organism: Acestrorhynchus altus; assembly: GCA_034509495.1. Lineage (NCBI taxonomy): Eukaryota > Metazoa > Chordata > Actinopteri > Characiformes > Acestrorhynchidae > Acestrorhynchus > Acestrorhynchus altus. Next base: position 33,103,593 of record CM067502.1, read on the forward strand.
GATGGTTTCCGAGCATGGACAGCTCTCTTTAAGTGACACCACAGATTTTCAATAATATTCAGGTCTGGGGACTGAGATGGCCATTCCAGGACGTTGGACTTGTTCCTCTGCATGAATGCCTTAGTAGATTTTTAGCAGTGTTTAGGGTCGTCGTCTTGTTGGAAGATCCAGCCCCGGTGCAACTTCAGCTTTGTCACTGAATCCTGGACATCGTCTCCAGTATCCGCTGATATTGATTGCAATCCATGCGTCCTTCAACTTTAACAAGATTCCCAGTCCCTGTACTGGCCACACAGCCCCACAGCATGATGGAACCACCACCAAATTTGACTGTAGGTAGCAGGTGTTTTTCTTGGAGTGCTGTGTTTTTTGTCCTCCATGCATAACGGCCCGTGTTATGCCCAAATAACTCTATTTTAGTTTCATCCGTCCACAGCACCTTAGTCCAAAATGAAGCTAGCTTGTCCAAATGTGCTTTAGCATACCTCAAGCGGCTCTGTTTGTGATGTGGGCGGAGAAAAGGCTTCCTCTGCATCACTCTCCCAAACAGCATCTCCTTGTTTAAAGTGCGCTGAACAGTTGAACAATGCACAGTGACTCCATCAGCAGCAAGATGATGTAGGTCTTTGGGGCTGGTCTGTGGGTTGACTCTGACTGTTCTCAACATCCTTGGCTTCTAATTATTTGAGATTTTTCTTGGTCTGCCACTTTGAGCCTTGACTTGACTTGTGTCTGTGGTCTTCCATTTTCTCACAATGTTTCTCACAGTGGAGACTGAAAGCTGAAATCTCTGAGATAGCTTTCTGTATCCTTCCCCTAAACCATGATGTTGAACAGTCTTTGTTTTCAGGTCATTTGAAAGTTGTTTTGAGACTCTCATGCTGCGAGTCAGAGAAGATGCAAAGAGGAGAAAAACTTACAATTGCCCCCCCTTAAATACCCTTTCTCATAATTGGAGTCACCTGTGTATGGAGGTCAAGGGTCACTGAACTTACCAAACCAAATTTGAGTTCCAGTTATTAGTTCTAAAGGTTTTGAAATGAATAAAATGGCAGCAGTGCCCAAATTTATGCACCTGCCTAGTTTTGTTTATCCAAACAATCAGTGATTTATAAAGGTAAATCAGGAAAATTTACAAGGCTGCCCAAACTTTCGCACCCCACTGTATATGTGTAATACTGGAGTTTACTCACATCCTCATTTAGCTTCTTATATCACTAATTTTCCTGCTCTTGTGTTCCACTGTGGGTTGGTGTAGGACCGCCTGTATTTTGTGATGGAATACATTAACGGTGGGGACCTGATGTACCAGATACAGCAAGTGGGAAAGTTTAAAGAACCTCATGCTGTGTAAGTGCTGCACAGATATTAAAAGAGAATTCTCATCACATTTCACATTATTCTATGTTTCTATCACTCAACTGATCAACTGATTGACAAATTTGATACATTTGAAAAAAAGGGCTCTCCCCATAAAACTACGGCACGCCTAAGGGGACATCCCACATTAACAAACATAAGCCATGGCCAAAACTTAATAAGGTCTCCCTGCCACAGTCTTTTTTCACATAAAAAAGGGACAATTTGCATTCAAAATTGGACACTGCTTCTTTGTTTGTAGGGGGTAGTACTTTACAAAAACAAAATTACACTCTAATCCACGGACACCATATTGGCAACACACATCCTGAAAAACAAACCTGAACAATCAATCCTTAATTTATTAGGAACACTATACCTTTAATGAGTACAGCTCATTAAAAAACAGCTTCTATTCTTCATGGCATGAATTCCAAAAGAAGTTGGACACATTCCTTTAAAAGTCTGCTCCATATTAGCCTAACATTTAATAATACATAATAAAAATTCCTGCAGAATTTTCAAGAGCATTTTATGCTGTCAATCTCCAATTCTACCACATCCCAAAAAAGTCCACTGGATTCAAATTGGCATTCAAGTGATGATTGACTGATATTAACAGACCCAAAGTCTGCCAAGGAAACACTCCCAGCCCGATTGTACAACCTTCACTTGTATAGGCAGGTGGTTGAGACTCTGGATTCATCAAGAAATTGAGATTCCTCAGACCAGTCTCCATTCCAGCAGTCTTCAGTTATCCAGTGTTAGTGAGTGTGCATTGCAGCCTCAGCTTTTTGTTCTTGGCTGACAGAAGTGGACTTTTGTAACATGGGCTGTTGTAACCTCAAGGTTGGATGTGGTGTTCCAGCATTGCACTTCCAAACACTTTAAATTTGCCACTGTGTTTGAAAGGTGCCATACAAATTTCTCCAGCTCATACTTGGATGCTTTCCTGCTTTCTGCAGTTATACAGAGTGGTTATCAAAGTTAGTGCAGCCTTCTTACCATTTTTGTTGACCTCTCTCATCAACAAGTTATTTCCTGTGTGTGCATGTGCAGGTTCTATGCTGCCGAGATTGCTATTGGTTTATTCTTCCTTCATTCAAAAGGCATCATTTACAGGTGAGAACCTGCCCCCGGGTTTCAGCATTTATTCCTGATACTATCATTTACTCTTGACTGTGTCAATGCCAATACCATGGCAATAATACAAACTGCTTAGTAACCCAATAGAAACCAGGTTTTATGTTGTGCTTGTGTCCAGCTTTATGGATAACAGTAAAAGTAAGCAAGTAAAAAGATGACCTGATCTCCAAAAGCCATAGATTTACAGAAGATTTACAGATGTGGTGTAGACACAGACATCAGTAATAATGGAAACACTCAAGGGTCTTTCCCTCCACAGGCTAGTTGTTCTGTTTGTGTCCACAGAGATCTAAAGCTGGATAATGTAATGTTGGATTCAGAGGGCCACATTAAGATTGCAGATTTCGGCATGTGCAAGGAGAACATGCTTGACGGTGTCACCACAAAAACCTTCTGTGGAACCCCAGACTACATCGCCCCTGAGGTGGGTTTGTTTATGGGTGTGAACGCATGAAAATGCTAAAAGTCAGAGATAAACAGGACTGACCTACAATGTCATAGCCATACCATAAAAAGTGTGTTTATTTTAATACAGCACTGATAAAAATTGAATTGTGATAATGTCAGTGTCACTGCTGTGCTTTGTGGACCTGTGCACTGAAGAACTGGTTGAAAGGAGGTTAGAAATGTATGCAGAGGAACAGATGGACTTCAATTATAGAACTACAGAGGGCTCTTGTGTGGAGAGTGGAGGTGATGAAATGGACGATGACCATAGAAACAAGTTGTTGTCTTCTATTTCAGATCATTGCTTATCAACCCTATGGGAAGTCTGTTGACTGGTGGGCGTATGGTGTTCTACTTTATGAAATGTTAGCAGGACAGGTGAAGTAATGCTACTGTACAGTGATTTATTATTTTCATTTTTTATTTTCATTATTTCCCCTAAATAAATGACATTGTAATTATTATAAAATTTATGGTTCATATCCCTACAGCCCCCATTTGATGGTGAAGATGAAGACGAGCTTTTCCAGTCCATCATGGAACACCATGTATCCTACCCTAAATCCATGTCTAAAGAAGCAGTGGCCATATGCAAGGGTGTAGGTGTACACACACACACACACACACACACACACACACACACACACACACACACAAATAATAGATAGATTCAACGTTGTCATTGTTCAGTACAAACAACAAAATGGAGTTAGCATCAAATCAAATCAAAATTTATTTGTATAGTGCTCTTCACAAATGATGTCACAGAGCAACTTTACAGAAATAAAGAAAAAGCTTAACAACACAGGAACAAAGGATAAGCTAAAGGATAAACATCAGTCCGAGATGTGCAAATAGCAACAGTAGTGCAAAACCTGAACAGTGCAATGCCATGAATTGAAATGCCTTAAATTGCCATCTTTTACACCAGGAGTGGGGGCCAAATTCCAGCACACTTTGCAAGTTTCCTTGCTCCAACACACTGACTACACCTGATAATTAACCAATGAGCCGAATCAGATGTGCTTGGGCAGCAAAAGTACAAAACCTTGCAGGATTCCTGTCCTCTGGGACTGGATTTCCCCACCCCTGTTTTACAGGTTAAACAGTATTATGTGTGAAATCACTAGAAGCTCCACTGATTAACCAATCCTGACTGCTAGCCTAGCCACTGCTAATAAATACAACTGAGTTAGCATTAACTTTTGAATTCTTACTTTAGACCGATGGAGCAAAATCTCTGGTAAACAGTGATTATACCTTTATTTACTTTATTTAGGTTTAAAAAAAATAGCAGAATATATGGTTCACAATAGCCAAGTAGTAACTTGTAACCCATTTGAGAGCACTCCTATGGCTGCAATTAGATATTCAAGCTTAGTTAGTGAGCTTCCTTCATCTTGCATTCAGTACCCAAGGGGGGAAATAAACACATTTTAAAGCAGAACATCCCCCGAAATCCACTCTGTGATTGTAGTTAGAAGGAAGTTCTCCTAGAGTTAATTGCAGACTACTCTGACAGACTATTCTGTGTCTTTCAGTTGATGACTAAGCATCCAGGGAAGCGTTTGGGCTGTGGTCCAGAGGGAGAGCGAGATATTAAAGAACACGCATTCTTCCGTTATATGGACTGGGAGAAACTGCAGAACAAAGAGGTTCAACCTCCATTCAAACCCAAAGCAGTAAGTAATAACCCATGCACCCTTTGTGTGTGTGTGTGTCTGGTCTCTGTGTGTTAAGATCAGGGCTAGTAGGGTTAAGGGTGGTGTTCGGTTTAGGGGTTACATGGAAATATTTAGGGTTACGTTTAGGACTAAAAGGGTTAAGATTAGGCATAAGATTAGATTAGGGTTAACGTTATTGCCGGTATGGATATAATTAGGATTAAGATTAGGTTTAATAGGGTTCGGGTTAGGTTTATGGTTAGGGTAAGATTAGAGTTACAGTTAGGTTTACATTAGTGTTATTCTGATTAAGATTAAGGTTAGTAGGAATAGAATTAGGGTTACAGTTAGCCTAGGGTTAAGTTTAGTGTTACAGGTTAGAGTTTAGATTATGGTTATGATTAAGGATAGTAAATGTATGATTAGGAATATGTTTAGATTATGGTTAAGATTGGTGTCATTGGAATTAAGATTAGGGTAATGATTGAGGGTCAGTTGCTGTTAATATCAGGGTTACTTTTCGGTTAGGTTTAAGATTAATTAGGGTTAGATTCATTTCTCAACTAAAGCAGTACAAAAACCAGTTCCCACTTCATGTAGTAAAACAAGAATATGTGTATGTATACATTCATGCTGCTATCTGTGTTTCAAATATACTTCACCATTCTGCGGCCACTGTTCTAGACAAGGGCTTGAAGTAATGAAACTTAATGAAATCTACTTCCTCCTCACCACAAGCAGAGACATGCTGTGCAGTTGTCAAACAGGGCTGACCAAGAGGTTAAGGAGAAAACAAGTGTGAGCGAATCACATGCCAGCTCTTGTTAATTACACTGGTGTCGATGATTACGTTCAAAGCTTTGCTTCTGCTTGATGAAAGAATGTGTCCTTCATGAGACAAGATTGTGTATGTGTGTATATTGATTTCAAAAGGTTTTAAACTGAAAAGAGACCAAATGATTTAATGATTTAATTAGTTGTAGATTTTTGTTGTATGTCTTGCAACTTCTATTTATATGATTATACTTGACAGTAATGATTTAGGTTAATAATGCTAATGGGAACAAAACACATTATGCATCTCATCAAGTTACCGTGGTAAGTTTACACTAATATGACACTTATACTGAATACAGAGTGCCTTGTGAAGGTTTGTGTACAATTTACATTTTTCTGGAGTTGCATATTTCTGCATAAGTTTGACCTTTATGGCTAAAAAACTAAATGAAAAAAGTAGATACAGATAAAAAAATAAATAAATAAATGTAGGATGCAAAAAGAAAGAAGCCTGCTGACATTATTTTAAGGAACAAATAATGAGTTTTATTAGTTATTCATTTAATAAAGTGTAAATTAGACATTTCTAAATTATGTGCAATTCAGCTTTATTCATTGGGACCTTCGTTAGTGAATAACTGGTGGTCTATTATGTAACAATATCTAAACATTTCATTATTACATGTAATAATGTAAAGTAAACACACTGTTATCACCCTGTTTTCTGTCAGGTTTACATTTTATTATTCTGTGATTGGTAGCAATTTGATTCATGTGGGTTTTAGTGCCAGGTTTATTGCTTTATGTGAGTTTATTGCATTAATAATATTTTAAGTAACTAAGACTACATCACAAGTGTTCCATATTCTAAAATGTGGCCATTCTCATCATTACTTAGAGAATAAACAGCACTAAATAAGTATTCAAGTTAGTTTGTATCACATATTCAGTATGTTTGAAAAAATGTGTTCTGTACTGGAGTTCAGCTTATTAGTATCTGGTTGTTTAAAAGTGTTAAACTTGTGTTGAAAACTATCCATCATTAATTATCTTTATTGAAAAATAGTACATGAAGCCTGGAGAGTCCCCTAGTGTGAAGTAACTTAATTAGCTGGTGATCAGTCCTGCACTGTGGTTTGGGGAAACTTTGGTCCCATGTTGCTTTGACTCTGATTACATATCAAATCAAATGTATTTGAAAAATTTGTGAACTTCTTAAATTTCTCAGTGGCATGTGACAGATCAATCATAACTCAAAACCACAGGAACTGTCAAGCTGTCTACTAACTACTAACTAATACATATTTATGTGTACAGACAGAGAGATAAGGCAGCCTCTGAATAGTCAGTGAATAGAGTCTCTGACGAGACCTAAATTGTGATGGTTTGCTCACTGGGTCAGAACATCTCCAGACTATCAGGCAACTCTTGTGGGGCATGGTCAGTACCTACTAGTAGTGCCCCCAAAAATGCGAACTGGTGAACCAGAGACCGGGCCATGGCTGCCAAGGCTCACTGATTTGGTCCCACCTTACAACTTATAGAACTTGTAGCATCTGTTGTCAAAGCCTTGTTGTCACAGGACACCTGAGTCCATCCCTCAATGTCTCAGATCTGTTTTGGTGGCATATGAGGGACCTCCACAATATGAAGCAGGTGGTTTAAATGTTATGGCTGAGCTGTATATGTTCTGCGTTAGCTTCTCCTCAAAGTGTGTACCTGATGTTCTGTACTAGTAAAGGTCCCCTTAATGTATGACAGCATCAGATTATGCTTTCACATTTCTGAATTTCAAGGTGAAGGTAAGTTATTTGCATGTTTGCCCTACAAAACCTCTCTTCAGCTGAATTTCTATTATTAGGAAGACTGTTAGTCTTTCGAGGACAAACCTACTATTTCTATTTGGGTCAGCAACCCCTGTGCAGCATGCATTGCCACACGGTATGACTACACATAATGTATTATCAGTTTCTTCGATGAAGGACCTCGAACTGGCTAGTTTTGAATCTAAATGAAAGTATTGTTTTAAATTGCTAAGGGTTTACATGATTACATTATGGAGTATTTATTATAGGTCTGATACTGAAATTGCAGCTAATTTCAAACTTATCCGTTCAAACTGATAACTTGACCTTCTTTCTGAAGCATACATGATCATGACTAGGGGGTGTTTTCATCTGTTCTGAGCTCACTGATACAGATATCAGTGAATAACAAACACCACGCCATACCACACAGATTTTTATTAGTTTCACACAGGGAAATTGATGTGCTTTAGATCGTGATGTGACTTACTTTAGTCTACAAACACATAATAAACCTCTGCACAGAGTTAATTGATGGAATAATGCTATTTACATGGGATTGTTTAAAAGACCTGCCTGATTTGGTCAGGTAATGGCTGTGTTCAATTATTCAGTAATCCATATTTACACATTGTACCTTTAACAATATTTAATAATACTCTACAAAACAAGGCTCTACATATATCTCTCTAATAAAAATAAAATATCCAGATTCAATTCATGTTGATGTTAATTTAATGCTATAATATAATACTTGCTGTATACAACTCTGACAACTCACAAACAAAAAGTATAGTTCTGTGGTTCTAATTTTTTTTGGGGGGCTGACTTGAATAATTTAAATTAATTCATTCATTTTGTTGGTTTTGTTTTTTTTTTCCATTTTGTATTCTGGAAATTCCTCCCTTTATAAACCACAATAAATTGAGTTGAAACGACCACAAATTTAAGCAGTTAAAGCCTTTAAATCGAAGATGTATTGTTAATATCTGGAATAATTGGGATCCAGTAAATTTAATAAAAAAACACATGCAATGTTTAGCTAAGTGGAACCTTCACACCAAGTTCTGAGCTCTGTATACAGGGACTAGAAACTCCATAGCCATCATATATGTCCATGTTTTTCTCTTCTCCCTGTTTGCATTTGCTCTGTTTCATTTTCCTCTTTGACATGAGACAGCTGTGGTTCTGTCAGTTCCGGACTTGGTGTGAAAGACACTTTTGTTATACATATGTTTGTTTTATAAACATCACGTTTTGTTTTTGTTTTGGTTTCTCAGCTGAAAAAATTGTTCTTGTTGTGAAAGTGCTATTAGACACCTTCCAACTTCTGAAACAAATGTCTCCTCAGCATTTGTTGCCTCACATATATTTTCAGTTGTATTTACTATCCTTAATCACAAAAGTATGTGATTACTGGTGGATTTGGGATTAAAACAGAAGATTGTATGTAAAACTGGGTTTGCAAATCCAACCCGTAACTGTGATTCCTCTCTGGAAAATGTTGGAAGTTGTGAATTTGTTTATCTTGATGTTTTAATCCCTATTGGTTTCTGTTGGTTTTCCCATGTTTGCTCTGCAGGTTTCTGTTGGGTTTGTCATGTTTCTCACACTTTTGTTGCTGCCTATTATTTTAACCTCCATCCTCCCATCCCACTCCTCTCTTCTCTCGTCCTTTCCACAGTGCGGTCGGGATGCAGAGAACTTTGACCGTTTTTTCACCCGTCATCCTCCAGTCCTGACCCCTCCTGACCAAGAAGTGATTGTTAACCTGGACCAGGAAGAGTTCCAGGGTTTCTCTTATGTTAACCCAGAATTCACTCAGGAAATCAAGTAGCCAATAACAGCTCTTGACAGGGGGACCAATCAGATCGGAGAATTTGAAAAGACTAAGGCACAATGAGCCGAGCACAAGAGAAAGTACAGAGTGAACCTAAATGAGATTTTTATCAGTGGACCTAGTGTGTTCCCACATTTGCCCATGCACTTGTTTCATGCAACTGATGTTGGTTATCAAATAAATATGTTTTAAACATTATACACACACACACACACACACACACACACACACACACACACAAACAAAACACTGGCCATCCAGTTTTTAGTGGATTCATCAGTTTGAGAGGATTATATGGCTTCTTATATGGCAAACACATCAGCCATTTTTAAAGACTTCTGCATAATTCTGTCAGACAGATGTGAACAAAGTCATTTAGAGTGTTATGATGTGAAGCTTACTTACACACAATTGTTTACAATGGTGGTGAATGAAAACACAATTGTAAACTTACTATTCAGTTAGGAAATGTTTTAAATGCACTTTCTAATCCCTGAGACATTGGTTTGGATTAGTTTAAAAGGTTTTTTATTTCTTCAGATTTTCCACTGTTTTACAGTTTACATATGAAACAGGTATAGGTTCACTGGACTTTATATTTAAGAAATAAATATCTATATTTTATTAGAGAAACATACCGACTCCTGTTTCTTTACAGTGGTGCTGATGGTTCCCACTGTACTAGAACACAATTATAGCCATTTTATTTACTCTCCAAAACCACCAGTGAAGCTATACATTTCTTCTGAGTATATGATGATGATGGTGATGGTGGTAAAATAGTGGTGAATCTGGAATGTTATGCTAGTGCATCTTTTATATATAACTATGAAAGTTTTTTTTATTATTATTATTATTATATTTAAATTGATACATTTCAGGCCTTTTTGTTTTAATGGTGAAAGTGTTTAGCAATTTTTTTCCAAAATTCCAAAATAGAAAATGTGATCAATTTGATTATAAAAGGATTTCTGATTTGACCTACACTATAAACTATAAAATCAAGTAAAACAAAAAGGCTCGAAATGTGTCATTTTACATAATGGGCAGAGGCTCACAGTTTCCAATCCTGGGTCATGCTTCATTGCCATCAGCAGCGGGACCCAGGCTCTAGGTGAATAGAGGGCACTCTCCCCATCAGTCCTACTGTGATGCTGGTGCAGCACAGGTTTCTGTTGAATGATGTATCAGAGCTGAGGATCCAGCAGAGATGCACTAGTATTATACTCTAGTAGATTCCTTACTGTATTTATTGTTGTTGCCTTACAAGACCTAGAATGTATCCTGGTTCCACTTTGAGAGGATTTTAAAAAATTTAGGTCAACAATCCAAATTATTGTGAAACAGTGTCTCAGGTAGCAGGCAGTACTTTCATAACCACTGCACAGTGAGCCCAAAATTTACTCCTACCCCTGTCAAATTCAGCCATACACTTTATTTTGCCCAGAAATGACACCAGCATCTCCCAGAAGATAAGACGATGTACAAGAGGACTGCTTTTTGCATATCTCCCCTGGTGTTTTTGCCTATTCTTCTTTAGCCATGATTGGCTGAGAAACACCCCCAAATTAGGTTCCCACCACCATGTTTGACAGTGGAGATGGTGTTCCGTGGGTCCTTCTTTGTCTTGGCCATAACTACACAAACCAACTGTGGATTGCTGCAGTTTTTCGCCTGTTCGAGTTGATTAAAACAGCTGTTCCCAGTGAATGAGGGTAACTAGGATGCTTTCGAACAGCTTAGACTATTTGGAAAGGAATGTAACTTTGGATTTTCTCATAGATTGTGACCGTTTGCAGAGGTCATTAATAATTTCAGACATGCTGCATTTTGTTCAAATGGAAATAAAAGCGGAGAAATATTTTTTCCACAATGGTGGCTCTTGTACATCATCTTATTATCTTCTGGGGGCTGCTTGTGTCATTTCCGGTCCAAAGAAAATTGCTGGTTGAATAAAAGGAAAGGAATAAATCATTTAGGCTTCACTGTCTGTGTGGGAGATTTGAAAAGAATTAAACTTATGAGATGACGTGTTCCATTCAAAGCCACTGTGAGCAATTCTGACATAGGTTCACACCAAACCAGTCTGAATGACTTTTTAAATTGTTGATTTTTTTTTTAAATACTCAACACCATTACAACTAATGATGCAATGCCTTGACTACATAATTTTGTAATAATTCTAGTCATTTCATTGAATGACTGAATGCTGTAATTTTAATATTCTTTATATGTCTACAGTTGTCTGGGGGACAATGCATACAAATAACCTCAAATGTTTCTCAAAACTCGTGTGAGGTACTGTATATCAAAATCATCACACACACACACACACACACTCACACACATGCTCTCACAACTGCCATGCAGCCTTCATGAACCGTTTAATGTTATTGATCAGGTTGTTCACTAGGTCAGCCTGTTCCCTGTCCTTCTTTGGACAGACATTTTTAATGTGTGGGTGTGGATTCTAAACTCTGCTACTGCTACACGTACGTGTGCCAAATCAAAGGCCAGAGGCGAACGTTTAGGGTTTGGTCATGATGTTTGATGGAGTCACTTTTGTGAATTTGTGAATATTAGACATCATGCATGAACTCGCATCTGCACTGCATCTGAGAAAACTGTACTGGAAATGCATCCTTACTAGAGACCTTGAAACTTCTCTCCATTCCAAAAGTGGTATTATTATTACTGATATGATGATGAAGAGAACATATCTTTTTGTGATTCTTCTGCCAAATATGTGGTGTACTACTTTGTTTAACCAGATTTCAATGCCGTCCAGTATTTGGATGAGATGAACTGTGGACAGACTGTTTCTACACAATGAAATTTCAATTATATATTTCAAATATATTAAGAAACCTTGAATGTCTTGTTTAACACATGATTACACACTGGTTTACTATAGAATGAAAAGCACATTCATACACTGGGGTCTAGAAGTGGAAAGTGGAAATGCCTCTACATTTTTTGTTAAATAAATGTACGAATATCAATTCAGTTTGTAGTCATACATTTTTATAAGCATTACAGTTCATTTTTCAAGTTTTACAAAACTTTTGGGGTTTTTTTCCATTTATTTCTATCGGTTTATTTCTGTAAATTCAAGCTACACAAGTTAACATCAGAGGCCTTGCAAACCTAGACTTGCTCCAAATGGACAATTCCTTTACTATTTTTGTTCTCTGCTAGAATAAACACAGTATGTTTTGTAACATGACATATTTTTCTAGGTTGATGGTGCTTTGATAGTATTTAACTAAAAGTACAATATAAACAAAGAGTAAAACTGTAAACTTCCACGTTGACATTTACAGTGATGCTTGAAAGTCTGTGAACTTTAGAATTTTCTGTAGTTCATGACTTTGTCCGCCAACTTCACACACATCTGAAAAGTAAATAAGAAGAGCCAAATAAAAACATTACGTAAAAAATGTTCACTTACGCATTTATTTATTGAGTAAAATGATCCAGTATTACATATCTGTCAGTGGCAAAAGTATGTGAACCTGACCCCCTATAGCAAAAATTGCTAATTAATTGCATATGGTAACTGTTAAGTTTAGCCCATTTCTCCAGCTCAGAGCTCAGCTTCAGCTCTTAAGCTTTTTGGATTTCTTCCCATGAACTGCATGCTTCGGGACCTTTCAAAATTCATCTTTGTTCCATTAATGATGGCAAGCCATCATTGCCAGCAAAACACACTCAAACCATGGTACTGCCAACACCATCTTTCACAGATGGGATAAGGTTTTTAAGATGGAATGCAGTATCTTACTTTCTCTATACAAGAAATCATTCAACATAGGTTAGTGCTGCTGATGTGACCAGTTTACCTGTGCTTTGAAAACAATTCTTGAATCTGCTGGTCCTGGCTCTGATGTTCCTGTGTTCACCAGGAGCAGCATTGCCATACCAGACTAATGCAGCTTGACAAGATATGTTCCACAGTAAATCTGTTGAAGTTGCTGGGAAGTCTTCCTCCTCAGCCTTCGGAGGGAGTGGAAGCATTGTTGGAACTTTCTGATAAAGTATGACATATTGTGTGAGCGACCAGATCCTCAACTATATTAACAAAAATAACATGACAATGTCCACCGTTGTCCTTTTGCTCGCTCAGGTGTATATGTACTCAGCAAGGAGCTTTATTCAAGTCTGCAAACTTGACCTTTTAAAGCCTAGCCCAGTTTAGTGGGATGTTTGACTTTTATTCACCAAAAAGAAAAAAATGAAAAGTGTTTATAGGAGACTCGTGTTTATTCATAAGAGATTATTGACAGATACTGATATTGTTATTCTACTCAAATTTGTCTTCATTGGAGATTAAAAGTTAAAAGAATTCAAATATTTGTATGAATTTCATCATGTTTTGATCACTCAGAGCTAAAAATGGAATCATTTTGATGTTATTTGTAATTATTATATGGACATATTTACATATTGGGATATGTACTTCTTCAAAATATTTGACAGTGGTCCAAAGTCGAAGTTTGCATGCAGGTTGAGCATGTAAATGTGGACAGAGCATTAAACGTGCACTGGAAGCTCCTTTGGCATTTAAACTAGGATTTCATTAATTTGCAAACAAGTGAATTTTAGCTATTGTCAGAGCTGGTTTACACACTGATAATTCATCACACAATGATGAGTCTTCTCATTTGTTTTATGTGTATCATATCTGTAGGTTACTCTGATCCTGACATATGAAGACTACTGGCATGTAACTGCCTGTAAAGTGCAGCTCTTTGGTTCTAAGAGTTAATGATGGTGTTGGAGCTCAGTTTAGCTCTCATCTCAAAAACACCTGACTCTAGTCTTGCTTCAAATGATCTGCTATTCCTACAGGTTCACGCACATTTGCCACATGTACAGTATGTAAAATTGGGTCGTTTTCCTCAATAAATAAATGAGTGTAATGTTTTTTGTCTCTTTTGTATTGATTTGGTACTCCTTATCTAGTCTTAGGACTGATTCATTTTTAGGACAATTTATTTTGCAGAAATATAGAAAATTCTACAGGGTTTACCCACTTATATATCCTGTCTTACTGGCAATCAATCAACTTGCTGGGGCATAATGATGCATAGAATTTACAGACACCTGGTTCCATCATCATCTGGATCCTAGCCACCATTTCTTATCATCCTGAGGGGCAATGGCCTTCACCAGGATACCCTGGCTGACAGTGTATATTGATGGCCAGTTTATACTGGTGTCACTGATATCTTAAGACCTAGATAATGTAAAAGGTCTTTAATGCAGCTGAAATGTAGCTATAGCCAAGATTTTAGATCAGATTTCCCTTTATATTCGTCTACATAAAATCATCTTTATCCACTCTCCTACTTCAGACGTGGTCTGTGATCATTTCACACCAGTCTCATGGTTCTCTTATTGAACAAGCTTTGGGCTTCTTCTGGTTAACTGAGCAATCTCACTGACCCCCTGATAAAAGACCTACTGGAATAGTACCCACAGGGTACAGAACATCTGAGAGCAAGATATATGTCCTCAAGAAAGGCAAGTTCAGTGCTGATTTTGTGAGAACATCATGATGCAGTTATTATCACAGGGACCAGGCCCTCAAGTGAAATTCCTCCCCAAGCGCACTCAATCCTGTTGTGAGGTTGAGGGTGGGAGAACCCCTCTTGGCCTCTAGCTGAAGGTAGGGATGAACAAGCGTTCTATAAGCCTTTGTGTCTTGCCGTTCTTGGTGTTTTGTGCTTTCTGGAACATGGTCTGTCGAGCTGTTTGTCTTTGTACCGACTGTGAACATGAAGGACCTGTCCTACTTGTGTCTTGTCCAAGCTCTTCCCTTGAAGACAAAACGTCAGGCCAGTCAAGTTTAGGTGTTATTCTGTATGTTCTTTGTGACTCACATAGTGCTTCCTCTTGTTCAGACAGTCTTGTTCTGCTGCGATGTTAATCCATCAGCTCTCAGCTCTTTGTCACCTATATCATTATATGGACTCTCACTCTCAAAAGTCTTTTCACACTGTGCTTGCTCATAGCTCATTACTGCTCTGTGTTTGATCTTCTTCTGTGATGCTCCTTTTTCTGTCAGACACTGAAGCAATATCCCCCGGCACTGGTTTTCTCTCAAAGCTAATTCTGATTGTGGTGAAGCTGCTGTGATGAAATCTGGTGGTGTGCATGTAATTTGTGGGTGTGATTGCATGTATTGGTGTTCTTTCTTTAATTCAAGAGCCTAATAGTCATTACTAAATAAATTACTGGGCTAAATCGGACCAGGATATTGACTTTTGGAGGTAAGCCAGACACCATTTAAAACTAGAACAAGATACTGTATTATAGGCAGTGCCCCCTCAGTAGGACTATTGTGCCCCCTCTTTTGCACCCTTATGTTGAACTGCTAGTTAGGGTAGGTATCCTGATAGCACAAATGTTATGGCCCACAGCCGGCACACTCTCATACACAGCAAAAAGGGCAGAGTTGAACAGTGCTGGGTTAACTCTGACCTGATCAACTCTGTCAAATAACTTCAACATTGAAAACCATTTAAATCTCGGTTTAAATAACACTTTGAGAGCAAAAACATCTCAGAAATGTTTAACTCTGAAATTTCAACTCTCCAGTTTTTGCTGTGTACATTTACCCTTTCACACGCAGCCATGGAATAGAAATGGACTTAATAGACATGAGAAACCTTCAACTTGGAAGTTAATACACTTGTGTTGGCCATAACGGAAAAAGTGCCTTAACTGCACCATTTTGCCCCACAATCACCAGTTATATTGTAGTCTACCCTTCAAAATGCACCTCCAAGTAATACTTTAGAAGCATGTACTGTAATCTGTAATAATATAATGTCTTGAAACAACAATTAGAAGATACGTTGAGGTCTCAGTAAACACATTTTATGAGAGTTCAGTAGAAGTAGAAGACTATTTGATGGTAAATTACAAGACAGCTCTACCTTCTTTGATAAATTCTGCGAATAGGCCTGACTGTAATCTATTTCACTCTCCATGAAAGATCTTTTGTTACCTTTACTTTGTGAAGGTATTTATATTATATTATTATATAGGCCATTTAGGAACTTCAAGATCCTTACTCTTTTACTACTTCAATTTTAAATAACAGTTATAGTATACTTCAAATCAGTTTACAGAGTGGTTGGAGCACATGTGACGAGTAGAAATTAACTATTTTTCTCTGTATTGTGTTGGTATGATTTGAAGAATAGCTTTGTTTAATGAATCTGAATATGGGAAGTCTGTAGAAACAAACTCTTCATGAAAGCAGAAAATGTACCAATCTGCTAATGTAGAGATAGTCTTGTAGCAAATTTTAAATAATTTACAACTCAACAAATTTGAATACTGTGAAAAAGGTTTTTGATAATTTAATTAAAAAATGTATTTTATCATTTTTTTATTCATAACTTTTAAAGTGATATACATTAAGCTATTTTGTTTAAAAGTTGATACTGTGATTAGTAATCTATTCAACTTTGAATTATTTTTTCCATAATATCTTGCGTGTGTTGGTATATATATATATATATATATATATATATATATATATATATATATATATATATATATATATATATAGTCCACCTGGAAAGTATTCATAGCACTACTAATTTTTGTCACTTTTTGAAATGTCAAAGCCTTACTTCAAAATGGATAAAATTCATCCTTTCCCTCAAAATTGTGCACACAATAACCCAAAATGCCAAAGTGAGAAAGGTTTGTTTGAAATCTTTGCAAATCTATTAAAAATAAAACACAAAAATATAATATGTACATAAGTATTCAAAGCCTTTGCCATGACACTCAAACTCGAGCTCAGATGCATCTCGTTTCGACTCGATCATCCTTCAGATGTTTCTACAGGTTGATTTGACATTGGATTTAGAAAGGCACACATCTGTATACCCTTGTGCTCAAATGTTTACATACCCACAAAGTATTTTGTCTATAATATGCCAAATAGTACAGAGACAAGCCTCAAAACTTCTGGAACAAGGTCATTTGGAGTGATGAGACCAAAATCAAACTTTATGGCCACAACCATAAATGTTATATTTGGAGAGGTGTCAACAAGGCCTATGATGAAAGGAACACCATTCCTAGTGTAAAGCCCAGAGGTGGATTGCTGATGTTTTGGGGATGTGTGAGCTACAAAGGCACAGGAAACCTGGGCAAAGTTATCAGTAAATACTGGAGGCACATTTGCACTCATCAGCCCGGAAGCTGTGAATGGGAGATACTTGGACATTCCAACATGACAACAATCCAAAACACAAGGCCAAGCCGACCTGTCATTGGCTACAGCAGAACAAAGTGAAGGTTGTGGAGTGGCCATCTCAGTCTCCTGACCTCAATATCATTGAGCAACTCTGGGGAGATCTCAAGCATGCAGTTCATATAACACAGCTCAGGAATTTACAGGAACAGGAGGCTTTTTTCCCAGAAGAATGGGCAGCTTTAGAAAATAAAGAGTCTCATTCACAACTACCACAAAAGACTTCAAGCTGTCATTGATGTAGAGGGGGCAATACACAGTATTAAGAACGGGGGTATGTAAACTTTTGTTCAGGGTCATTTGGATGTTTTTTGTTGGTATTATGATTTAAAAAGTAATAAATGGCTTCACCAAACCACTAACCATGAGTGGAAAAAAGGTTTTTGTGTTACCATTCATATTCTCTGAAAAAAGGGCAAGAAAGCAAAAATTATGCTGGGGTATGTACATTTTTGAGCGCAACTGCATATAAGGTCCCATAGTAGACAGTGCATATCAGAGCACAAATCAAGCAATGAAGTCTGAGGAATTGTCTATAGACATCTAGAGACAGGATTGTATTGAGATACAAATCTAGGGACAGGAACAGAACATTTCTGCTGCATTGAAGGTTCCAATGAGCACAGTGGACTCCATCCTCTGTAAATGGAAGAAGTTTGGAACCACAACTTCTCATCATAGACCTGAGTGCTTGTGGTAGATGGGCCTTAGTCAGGGAGGTGAACAAGAACCCAATGATCATTCTAACAGAGCTCCAACATTGCTCTGTGGAGTGAGGAGAAACTTCCAGAAGGACAACCATTCCACCAATCACTCCTGTATGGTAGAGTGGCAAAGTTCTCTCAGAACATGAGAAACAAAAACAATTAAACTTTTTGGGCTGAATGCCAAGCATCATGTCTGGAGGAAACCAGGCACTGTGGTGACAGCATCGTACTCTTGGGATATTTTTCTGCAACAGGAACTGGGAGGTGATGTACAGGGACATACTCAATGATAACCTGGACCTCAGAAAGGGATGAAGACTTATCTTGCAACAGGACAACAATCCTAGGCAGACAGCAAAAATAACAAAGTGGTTTAGAACAACTCTGTGAATGTCCTTGAGTGACCCAGCCAGAGCCCAGACTTGAACCCGATTGAACATCTCTGGAGATATCTGAAAATGGCTATGCAAAGACCCCATCCATTCTGATGGAGCTTAAGAGGTTCTGCAAAGAATGGGAGAAACATCCCAAAAGCAAAGTATGGCAAGCGTGTAGCATCATGCACAAAATGACATGAGGCTGCAATTGCTGCCAAAGATGGTTCAACAAAGTAATGAGCAAAGGCTGTGAATACTTATATACATGTTGTATTTTTGTGTTTTATTTTTTTATACTTTTACTAAAATTTCAAACTAAATTTTCTCACTTTGTCATCATGAGATATTGTGTGTAGAATTGTGAGGGGAAAGAAATATTGAATCCCTTTTTTCAACTGCTTCTGACCAAATAAATTGAGTTCATAATAATCTAGTTTAGATGCACTTGCACTTACATGCATATCAATTCATTTTAAATGCATGGTGTTTGTCATGTACACAGATTCAACAAACAGGAAGTGGAAGTACACGCAGGGTTGAAGATTATTAAACAGACCACATAAACACTAACCATCACGACTATCGACAAGACTAGACATGTTGACAAGAAGACTGACAAAGACAGACTGAGACCAAGGGGCTTATATACACACATGAGAACATTAGACAAGACTGGAACATGATCATGATGGGGCAGGGTTACAAATCAGACACAACTGGGAATGGGCGGAGACAGGACATGTGCTCAGAAGCAGGAGGGGAGATAAACAAAACAAAGACAAGACCAGAGATGGACAAGACAGATATGTGATATGTGTTTGATTCAATTCAATTCAATTATTTAATCAGTATCTATGTGAAATATCATGCCCTAGGTTGGTTCATGGTTCATATATACATACATACATACATACTAGTGCAAGTTACAATATCATGAAAAAAATAATTGATTTTCAAAAGGTGAACTATAACATTTTATATTCACTGCATGTAAAGTAAAACATTCAAGCCTTTTTTTGTTCTACATATTTTTAATTTGGAATTTTTAACTTAAAATAAATGATGAATCACACAGTATCAGTTTATCTTTCTGAATTAAATTATAAGCAAAACATTTTTTTACAATAGTCTCATTTTTGAGTTGCACATATATAAGATAAGATAAGATTTAGTTATCGTCATATAAAAACATCCAAAACCTCCAAAAAGAGGAGAAAATGTATTATTAACTTTCAGTGTAAAAAATGTAAAAACAATTTTATTATTATTATTATTATTATTATTATTATTATTATTATTATTATTATTATTATTATTTTATTTGTTTTGGAACACTCATTGTTCCATTTATCATTTTGACTCACAGTGCTGATATGTAACTCTGTATGTGAGAACAAAAATTGATGCTGGTTGTATACTGGTAGTATCCTACTCTGGTACTAATGTGGTAGAACACTTTGTATCTGAATGTACATCTGACTGGAATATTTGAATGATGTGACTCTCGTCTTCTTCCTCCTCTTCTTTATAAATCTGTCTTGTAGAAAAATCAACGTGATGCGGGGAACTTCGATAAAGAGTTTACCAAGATGGCGGTCGAGCTGACTCCAACAGATAAACTCTTCATTATGAACTTGGACCAGAATGAGTTCCAAGGCTTCTCCTACACTAACCCAGAGTTTGTCATTCAGGTTTAAGCCCAGTCTGGATTGTTTTTCCCTTTTACTGCAGCATTAAGGCCCATCCTTACTGGTGCGAGAGGTGGTCTGAATTTAGTTTTTTGTTTGTTTGTTTGTTTGTTTGTTTGTTTGTTTTCAAATCTAATGCATTTTGATTGTCCTCTCTCCATACTTGCTCAAGGCCGAACCAGTCTAAAGCAGAATCTCAGTATCAACTGGACTGGACAGAGGGGAGAGAACAGTGATAAATGACTGTGTTCATAGTCTCCATGAGAACGTCTTGTCTCATCATCTCCATGAGAATAATCCTACCTCTTTCGCTTTTCTTTTGCCACTTGGTCAACCCCTCCCTGCATCTTACAGTATCATAATAGAGCTATGTGATGTTCATAAAGTCAGGTTTCATACAAACTACATTAGGCCTCAAAGCTAACATTTGTTTTAAATCAGAACCTAAAACAGCTACTGCAATACTCGTAAATGTGTACCAGTCTAATACCATTTAGCAATACCAGAAGTTAATGTTCTACTGATGTTTTAGTTAGCCATGAGCATTGGGGCTCATCTCAGAATTGAGTTGATGTTCATATATTACATCCATGAGCTGTACAGTCTTAGAAATAGCATGCAGCTACTTTTTTGCTATTGATAAAAGACTGAAAATAGCAGTATGATTGGGCTCATAGAATGTCCTTCAAATTTAAACAATGTTTAGTTGTAAGAATGTGAAAAGTGAAAAAGTGGACAACAAGCGTCATCTTGGCACATATGAAGAACCTGTTATGACAAGTTGTGCTCAAACAAATTTAGTTTGTCTTTCATGTGGTTAAATACCGAATTGCATAATCCTGGAAGCATTAAACTTAACATAGTACCCAGCTGGCACATGACCAAACTTCAGTGTTGAAACGTGGTTGAATTTGTTGCTTAAACCTTGAAAAAACTTTTAAGTAAAAATGAAATAAGAATTAAACAGTTATGAAACGTTTAACAAAACTATATATGTATATCGATGTTGAAATTAAAATTTATGAGTTATAAAATCACTAAAAATGTTGAAATAATTTTAAAAGAATGCTGAAATAACATTGCAATATCAACAAGTTCCAAAATCTAAACATGATTCAACATTGACTCAACAATGACCAAGACATAGTGAAACAATAGTGAAAAAATGAGGAAAGCCTCATAACATTTACATGAGAGTAAATTGTTTTAAACAGTAAATATCAGCTAACTTCAGAACCTGAAAATGCTGAAGCAGATATAAAAATTCTAAATTCTTACATATTATATGTTTTTTCATGATTGAAGCACAATTTAATCACCATTTATACATACAGTATCCGTATGTGCAAGACGGTCTAATTTTCCACTTGACTCATTCATTTTTGTTTACTTGCCTTATAAGTGCCATATTTTGCCACTTAGAACCTGAGTGGAACTTATATGATATGATTGTAGAACCTTTCAGACTGAGGCAAAAAATGTTTTTAAACTTACTACAAGCTATACCTAAATAGTCACTTTGACTTGGCTCTAAATCTCTTTGTTTTTAAAATGACATACTGACCATTTTGTGTGAACATAGTGTGAAAATCTAAAGTTAGCTTATTTTAAATTGCTGCCTATAGGTTAGTAAGCTAACTAAGATGGATTCCCAGGATAATGTAAAATAAGGTAAAATTGCATAATACCTATGTATTTATGAATATATATATATACATATATATGTAAATTTCACAAAATACTATACAATACCAGTCAAAATGGTCATATTTTATTTTGCAGATAGCTCCACAACAAATGTAGCTATTAGGAAAGGTGATTGGATTTAAATAAATTTAATGCAAATGTTTTACATTTAAATTTAATAAATATTTAAGACAGATATTGTGTATTTTGTTGTAAAATATGTTTCTGGAACAATTGTTAATGAAACAATCCAGTCTATAAGTCCAGTACAATGGATCAAATATCTACAAGAAACCTGTTTTGATTATACAGAAGAAAGTATATGAACAAAGCTTAACAGATGGCTGGAAGCAAAAACACAGTAAACAGAGCAGAGATTTAAAGAAAACACCACCAAAATGGCTACTTAAGAGGAAGAATGTATTCCAAAAAAGTAAAAAATTGCCATTTTTATATTGTTATATCAATAACAGTTTATTGAAATTGGGTGTCTTTGTGTGAGAGTTGTTGTTGCAGAGGTATGTAATGAAATCTCCAAAGATATGTGAATTTTTTAAAGGAACGTTTAAACAAGCCTGATGCATTTCAAGTTATGTGAACTGATTAATTAAAATAAGTCAATACAATTTTGGGGGAACATTTCACTAATAGAGGGAAGAATGGGTTCAATTAAATAGCAGCAAATTCTGGAAGCAAACATAATAGAATCTGTAAAAAAAAAAAGCTCAAGATAAAAATAGCAAGAAAATGGTACCCCAAAAGGATTACCCAAGAGGAGCAAGCTCAAAGAGCAGAGCAGCATCTTGAAACTTTAAAATATGGAAGTTTAAAAGTAATATTTTAGATGTTATTAAAAAGAAACAAAAATGTAACAAAATCGGATCTTTTACTCACTTTACTCAACTATTCAACTAATAACAGATTTTTTGACCAACATTTTTACACATTCACAATACTTAATACAAAACAGTAAGGACAGATGATGAGCAGTATCAGGACTGAAAATACACAGCAATGGAGAAACTGATGCCAGTTAATCACTATTTTTTCACACTAATCACTATTTTCTACAGTGTAGATATGATTATTAAAAGCAAAGTAAACGGGTGATTTTGTCTAATTTAACATTTGTCATAAAACTATATATTTAGAATGGAAGATGATTCCATAAGTCAAGATATATTTATTTTCAACATCTTAAATTTTGACTGGTGCTGTATAAAAATAGATAACACATATCTTCCATTTCAACAAAGGAATTGAAGAAAGTACCTTTTACATACTGATCACTTTAGCACAACTCCTAATGTCATGAATTTTAAAAATGTCAAATGAATTGGATTATTTCAGTCATTTGATTGACACATGGTATGATAATCTGAGTGTTAGTTTCAGGAAAATGAATAAAGGCAATTTTCTCAAAATGTTAATTTCACATATTTATGATTGATTTTTCAGTTTGTCGTATATGTGGTTGGATTGGGAGGATACTATTGACATGACTGAAATCTAGATTATAACCGTTCCAGAAACCTATCATTTGTAGTATTTTGGGGACCTCACTATGTGCCATGTGTCTGAGTAACAAAAACTCCAGAAGGAGTCGTAGCCCACCCTATGCATGCTTCACAGAGCATTTGCTCTTTTAACTCAGTGTTGATCTATCTATTTACCAAACGTGTTGATATGGTGGTTGGATCTGTTGTAGCATAGATCCTTAAGGGTTATGACATGTTTTGTTTATATGTTTAATTTTTTGTATATATATATGCTGTACAATAGAGAAATATGCATTCTAGTCTTCCATCTGAAAAAAGCATTGTGAGATCATGTAAATGGTGATAATATAAGTGTCCTGTTGTCTTTGAGTATGATAACACGGAGAGATAAAGTATCGATGGGAAATACAGACAGACAAAGACAGCCTTCAGGTTATAGGAAGTTAAATTTGTGTAAACAAATTTGTGGTTAACATGGCAGTTAACATCCCTTCAGAGATGTCAGTGGACAAGGAATGAGTGAAGGGGTAAACACACAGTATCATAACTTGTACTGGAATGAATATTCATGACAGCTACCTAGATAAAAGTCTTCTTCTTTGTTTGTTTGTATGTTGGTTTGTTTTCTGTTTACGTTTGTGTGTATGTGTGTGCTGCATGCACACAAATTAGAGTAAAGAACTTCAGTCTGTCTTAATCTGAATTTTAATAAATTATAGCTTCAAAGGGCTTCCTTTACCTAACCCCCCACCCCCACCCTCCTTTCCCATATCAAGGACTTTTTACTATGCAAGACAGAGGCATGTCAACAACATAGCAACAAATAAAGTACATCCAAATAAGAACAGCGAATGGCTGCAGCCTGGCTGGAGCAGGGAAGGGGTCTCTCTGATGATGGCGAGAGATATTTTGCATGTTCCTTATTCATGGTATGTATGTAGGATATATTAAAGCTGAAATTTCCAAAAACCCACGCCTGTTTGTCCATCTGTTTTTGATTACATAGTATGAGTGTGAGAATGAGTCCACAAACATGAACTTATCAACAGAACCCTCACTGCTGTTTGAAATTTGGGTTCAATAAAAAATTCAGAAATGATAAGCTTGTCCACAACGATAAACACAGCTATAGGTGTTTCTACAATGGCTGGTTGAATTTGGAATATTTTTTTTATGTTCCATATAGTAGTTTGTGCTTCCAAAAACACTGATTAAATCATCTGAAATATATTTTGGTTTGTTGTTTACCTCAAACAAAGTCAAAAACATGATGTTTTTTTGAACATTACTTGCAATTGTTTGCAAAAGTTCTAATTTTATTTATTTTTATTATTTTTACCCCAATTTCCTCCCACAAATGTAGATATGCCAATTCTACACATAATACCCCACAATTACAATGTGAGAAAAGTTTGTTTGAAATATTTGGTAATTTATATATATAACAAAAGGCATTGTGTACATATGCAACATGTACATAAGTATTCACAGCCTTTGCTCAGTATTTTTGTTGAAGCACCTTTGGCAGCAATTCCAGCCTCAAGTCTTTTGAGTATGATGCTACAAGCATGGCACACCTGTATTTGGGAAGTTTCTCCCATTCTTCTTTGCAGAACCAAGCTCAAGGATGGGGATAGTCTGTGCACAGCCATTTTGAGATATCTCCAGAGATATTCAATCAGGTTCAAATTTGGGCTCTGATTGGGCCACTCAAGGACATTCACATAGTGTTCCTAAATCCACTCCTTTTTTATTGTGGCTGTGGGCTTAGAGTCATTGTCCTGCTGTCCTGCTTCACAACTGTCTGTTCTCCTCCTTGACTAAGGCCCTTCTACCAGCTTGTATGTTTGGGATCGTGAGCAGATCCTTTATTTATCCAAACTTTAACCTTTCCACCACATTGATAAAGGTTGATCATTGTCTCATTAGTCCATAAAATGTCTGAGGCTTGTCTCTGTACTTATTGGCAAATTTCAGCCTAGCCTGGCCTGTTCTTCTTGCTAATTAGTAGTTTGTGTCTTCTGGAAAAGCCTCTGTACTTTTGTTCATGAAGCAGTAGATTGGGTTACCTTCACTCCTGCCCTCTAGTGGTTGTTGCTGAGTTCAGCTGCTCAGTTTTTATGGTCTTTCTCTAGCACGAACATGGTTTCTGTCATCAACTTCAATCAAAGTTAATTTTATAGCACTTTTTATGACAAAGGAGTTGTCACAAAGCAGATTTACAGAAATTCGGGTCCAAGCTGCAATTGAGCAAGCCAGCAGGCAACAGTGACAAGGAAAAACTCCCTCAGACTAGAAGGAAGAAATCTTGAGAGGAACCAAGGCTCAAGAGAGGAACCCATCCTCCTCTGGTCAATGTTCCATCTTCTCTCAGCTTTGCAATTGCTGGTTTTTCACCAATAGACAGGTCTGTGCTGAACAGACAAAACCCAAATCTAAAACAAAACATAGACATTCAGTGCTATTTATTATGTGAATAATCAGTGTAATAGAACACACCTGTCAGTCACATGTTTCAATACTTCTGCTAACAAGACAAATGGGTGGGTTCAGACAAAAGGTGCTATCTTCTAAACTGTGCATCAGATCCAGATGTAAATAGCTGGAAATAAAACCTGACATTTTGATCTTTTGTTGCTTGTTCTTTTAACGTCAAACACAAATGTTTTCAGTATACAGCAAATATAAAGTGATTGGTTCCAATATTTTTGGAGGGGAATGTATAAAGAATATATTTTCTTTATTTTGACTTTCAGTAAAAGTAAATTTACATGAACTTTAAATAATAAGCAATCAAAATGAGAAAGAATGGGCATGGAAAAGTCTGTGGTGAACAGTCCAGCACATGGGTTGCTTTCATTCACAGTATTGAATCACTGGAGGGGGCGGTCACTGGTGATGAAGTGGCCTAAAGCACATAACAGTTGCTTGATCTGCAGCTGTGCCACAAAGAGCAGAGCATTCTATGGAATTATTTGTGTCTTTCCTGAGAAATACTATGAATTATGGTCCAGCTCTCCCCAATTATGCCTTTGGAAGGTAAGTTGTTCAAGCATCACCTAGCTTTTTGGATGAAGTCTCTCAGTGATGGGGATATCCTTGTGAAGAATGGATGGATTTTACATGGGATATTTCAGGTTGATTAATGGAATGAGTTTGTGGCGGTGGAGGGTATCTGCAAAACTGGTCCTGGGGACACTTCTGGTGCCTTCACATCAAAAGGTCAGAGAGAAGATCCTTGTTTAAGTGGAGGAACTGTGCTGTCTCTTGGATCTGAACTCGTTACATTTCTCACCCCCCAAGTCAATGCAATGGGGGGCAAATGCTTGCATGTCTCAACATTAATGTTCACTTCTGTGTGTGGCAAAGACCAGAGGTCACTGCTGGTCCCAAGTTGAAAAATGAGATGCACAAATGACTGAAAGGAAAACATGAGAGTGTGTAATCGTGGAGCGCAAATGCTGGTCACCACAGCAGGGGCTTTTGCCGCTTTCAGCCTCATGACCATTGCAGTTGGAACAGACTACTGGCTGTACTCGCCTGGGGTATGTCGGACCAAGGGTGCCAGTGACAATGATACAAGCCGGAAGAACGAAGAGGTGCTAACACACTCTGGGCTTTGGCGCCAGTGTTGTATGGAAGGTAATGATGTAACAATCCCTTTCTGCCACTGGCAGTATCTGTTTACACTTGTTTATACTTGTTCATTTTAACACTGATGAAATGAAAAGAGACCTTTTTGTAAGTTTTTAAGTTTTACAAACTTCATCTTCACCTCCATAGCTTCCATGCCCTTACTATTGAATACTCCTTTTTAAGTTCTTTGTTTCTTTTTCAGTAAGCCGTGTATTTAGTCAAATAAGCTGTGGCCTGGTGGTTAGGGAACCAGCATTGTGACTGGAAGGTCACTGGTTTGAATCCCTGAACTGGCAGGACAAGACTGAAGTGCCCTTGAGCAAGGCACTGAACTCCCCAGCTGCTCCCTGGGTGCTGAGAATAGGGCTGCCCACCGCTCCGGGCACATGTGCTCACTGACCCCTGGTGTGTGAATTCACTAGAGTGTATCACTGTGTGTGGATGGGTACAATGCAGAGGTCTAATTCCAGTGTGTGTATAACACAGTGGGTCAAATGAGTATAGTTATAATCAGTTAATTGATAGGGAAAGTTATTTATCAGTTATTAAGCTCTTACTCAACATTTACCTGTTATGCCAGTAATGAATAAACAATTACTTATGAACAACATAAAAGATAATTTATGAGACTTTATGTAAAGGGTTATCAAGTATTGTGAAATAACAATTAAAGTAGGAGTAAAATTAATTGACTACAGTAGTAACTGTAGAGATGCCAAAATGGATCTTTAAATTAAACTATTTTTATACACTAAATTAAAATAAATTTTTCATACACACCACACTATTCCATTAAATTGTGTTATTTTCTTAAGATTTTGACCAATGTTTTCAAAGTGATTTACCTCCCTCTCTGTTTCTTCCAACTAATTAGGAGTTACTTACTGCATCTAATTTTTTTGCTTATAATACTAGAACATTTTTCCCCCAAGATCTGAACCTATTTTTTCCAAAATGATGTCCATCCAAATAATAGTCATCCAAATTCATCATCATAAATGTTATGGCACACCTTTGACTGGAGCGGTTGCTGTGCTGTTGTCCAGTTTTTTCACCTTCAAGCATAGCATGTGTCCCTTTTGCTTTTCGACCCAGCTCTT
Organism: Acestrorhynchus altus; assembly: GCA_034509495.1. NCBI lineage: Eukaryota > Metazoa > Chordata > Actinopteri > Characiformes > Acestrorhynchidae > Acestrorhynchus > Acestrorhynchus altus. Next base: position 33,131,605 of record CM067502.1, read on the forward strand.
CCAGTCTCTCCCACTCTCTGACCTATATCAGTTCTGCATCAATTCTTTTAATGGAAAGTGTAATGAAGCGTTCAGACTGTTAAAAGGGCGTCAATATGACCACGCTTGCCCAACGTGTGTGTGTGTGTGTGTGTGTGTGTGTGTGTGTGTGTGTGTGTGTGTGTGTGTGTGTGTGTGTGTGGGTGTGTGTGTGTGTGGGTGGGTGTTTGTGAATAGCTGCTAGTATGAAAGAGAGACAAAGGTGATGCTTTATATAGTAAAATATAAAATACATCAGCTTGCCCACCCACCCTCCACCACCTCAACTTCAGAGAGGGGAGGGACCTCTCTGTCCTGCCCAGCTTCACAGATGCTGCTAACATCGACATACAGGCCATTACGCCCACAGAGGAAGAGATCTATTCTGTACATCGATGCAGCACAGGCCAGGAACATTTCTATACCAACATGTGCATGTACATACTCACCACTGTGCTCCGCACCAGTTTTCCACTAGTTTGTGCACGTGGCCATTGTATTCAATTACATTATAAAGTGTACAAATATTATACTTTTACTACTTAAATAGTTAGATAACAGTCACATTTGCAGTTATACATTGCTTGCCACAGTATGTATTTTCCAATGACCAATTGTGCTGTTTAAGGATGAAACGCAACTGCTAGTGTAAAACAAAATTTAATCAGCTCATGATTTCTTACTCTGTATTTGAAATATATTTAAATCTATAAATGCACACACCAGTATGATCACTCTGTACAAGCTTTAAAAAGTCACATATAGACCATATGTTGTCCTTTATTATTGATTTATATGTTAAAGAGGAGGACTCAACACAGTGGATCAATGGATTAAATCCCAGCTTCCATTGCTAATGTGTGTGCATCTTTTTTGGTGCCATTGCTTTAAAAGGGGTCAATTTAGTTAAAATGGTGACTTTCTCTCTGGTTTTGAAACTTTCTATTACATTTTATTACATTTTTTACACTTAAAGTTTTATGAATTTTATTAAACAATGACTTATTCTTATTGTTACATTCCCCATTGTGCCATCATTTTGGGGGATTTTGTCCAGGATTTTGAAAAAGTTATTGTCACACTGGTTGTCGTATTAAATATTGTTGCATCCTAAGCCATTTATTTTTGAATTTATATCTAAAATTGAACATTTTACCTAAACGAAATTATAAATGTCTGCTTTACATTTGTGTTTAAAAGTTTCTACCACATATTCACCCACTTACTATCTAGAACATGTTGTTTTTCAGTGTAATTTATTGGAACGTACCATCATTATACATTGTACTATAATTACTTAGTACTTTAGATTTTGTGAAATCAATACTTTATGGACTGTAAAAGCCATAAAGTGTCACAAAAATTTGGAGATGAGCTCTACGTAAAGTATTAGTATTGACCATATACTCAAGCTACAAAACAGATTTTTGAATGAACTGCAGCTTTAATCTTTTGTAAGAATATTATGTAAGTCTACAATGTTAAGCCTGTGTTCATCCCCTCAATTTGTTTACCAGTTATTAGTGCATGATAGGTCTCCCCCGTTCACAGGATGTCAGTGGGCACATTTTGACAGTGGAACGCTGAGAACTCATGATCACCTCACACTTCATTAGCAGCAGTTAGACTGCAGGGCCACTTTAAAGCTGTGAAGTCATACTATATAAAACTGAGTAAATTTACCTCTCCATTTTTTCGTGGAGATATGTACATGTTTTCAAAGCTCTAGGGTGGCACAACTGTCTAGCTGCATGCTTGTGAAGTTTAAATCCCCTCACTGCAACTCTACATGGTCTTAAGTCTATGAATAGGAACGTGACCCCATGTGACAGGGAGACTCCTAACCTTCAGATGGGAATAAACATTAAAACAAACTGATGGGGAGGAACATAGACAAACATACTGTCTAATCAGACCACACCTCTAATCATTTACATACCTAAATGTATGCCATGTTTTTATTTTTGCAGTTTCAGCTCATTTACTAATGTTTTTAAGACTCAACATGTACTGTTGACATTTACAGCATTTAACCGGCTCTCTTTTCCAGAGCAAATTACAATGTTACTCATATTACAGAGGAGTGCCAGAGTAGTGTAAGGAGTCTTGCCAAAGGACTCTTATTGGTGTAGCACAGCATTGTAGCACAACCTCATTCTCCCACATGGTGTATTGGCTCACTGTTGGTGTCATCTGTTGTGCCACACCAACATATGTTTGACCAAATTCAGATGCAGAACTTTTCAGAGAAGTTATATCAATTAATAATTGTAATCAATTACTGTGTCACTTCAAGTTAACCTGACATTTGTTTCTGTTGTCTTCTTCAGCACAGAGCCGAAATGTGTGTGTTTGTCCTAATATGTATGCTGGAAGGGGGGGAGGGGGTCTAATTACTTTAAATAGATATTGATCATTAATATCTAATAATAATTAATAGTTATTAACAATTAGATTAGATTAACACAGTAAAGTAGAAAATGGACTTTCTGCATTATTTGGCTGTGTGTTCATTTTAGTGTTTCTCAAAGGCACGTTCACAGGTGTTTGTAAAAACATTGACCACTTCCCAGAAGATGCCGACTATGAACAGGATGCAGCAGAATACCTGCTCCGTGAGTACCTACAACCCACACTCCTTATATGTAATGTACTACACAAAGTCTCAAACCAAATCAAATCAAAAATGTATTTATATAGTGCTCTTCACAACTGAAGTTGTCACAGAGCAACTTTATAGAAATCAAGAAAAGAAAAGGGGAACAACAGATGAACAAATGATAATAGATAGGCCACCTAGTGAGCAAGCCAAAGGGCAACAGTGGCAAGGAAAAACTCCCTCAGAGCTGGAGGAAGAAAGATTGGGAGGAACCAGGCTCACAAGGGGGAGGACCCATCCTCCTCTGGTCAAATTACTTATACACTATAGGGGACACTGGACCCCCACACCTCTGTTCTAATACTCGGGTTTACTGAAGTAATGTTAGTTCGCTGGTGGACATAATAGTAACAGTAGATTTCTACAATTGGTGATTGTGGGTGAGCAACTAGTCCATGGCAGGGTGGGAAACTAGTCCAGGTCCTGTAGCCAGAAGGAGGAAAACCAGTGTGAAGTTGTATCAGGGGAGCTTGGGGTCCTTCTCAGATGGGGCAGAGCAGTTTGAGGTTAGGACCTAATCAGTTCAGGCCGGTGGGTCATCATTAACTTGGAAAAGGTACATAGATTAATTAGTTTGATGTTTAAATTTAAAGAGAATAGAGAATGTAAACATTACCAGAGTGTGGAGAGTGACTCTGGCAGATCTGATTATAACAACCTAACTAAGGAGAGAACCAGAAGGTAACATAAGCATGGGAGCATCCTGAAACATTGGCGTCTAACCGATCCACCGTCACAAACCTGAGTGATCGTGTGAAGGAGTCAGACGGCAGCACCAACATCCCAGTTTACCATAAATCCCAGTGTCCATGAACCCCTGGATCTGCAGCCTGTAACTAAAACTAGAAAATTTGTCCACATCAGTCCAGTACTATCAACACTGTACTGGCTTCTGGTCAAATTCTGTATTGATTATAAAATCATTTTACTTAGATATTAAGCCCTACATGGGCTCACTCCTGAATACTTACTGTACATGATTTCATTTACCTTTATGAGCCATTACGCTTGCTCAGATCACAGGGTGCTGGCTTCCTATTAGTTCCCAGAATTCAGAAGGCTTCAGAAGGGGAAGAGCCTTTTCACACAAAGCCCCCCCAAGCTCTGGAATAACCCAGATAATGTTTGGGACTTAAACACAGTCTCAATCTTCAAGTCTAGGCTGAAAACTGACTTGTTTAGTGTAGAATTTGGTCATTAATGTCTTAGATTTGTTTGGACCCTCAGCATTTTGAACAAACTGAAGTCTTTTTAGGTTCCCGCTTGAACATCCTGACAATAGTGCATTGCAGTAATCTAACCTTCAGGTAATAAAAGCATGCACTAGTTTTTATGTATCATGCAAGGATAGGGCATTTCTTAGCTTGGAGACATTACAAAGATGACGAAAAGCTGTCCTAGTAATATTACCTATGTGTTGGTCAAACAATAAATCTGAATCAATTATGACGCAAAGATCCACAGAGTGCGGGTTCATGTATGTCCAAATTTTTGTGGATACCTCTTTTAATAAATGTATTCACCTGTTTTAAGTAGTATTTATGAGGGAGGGATGAGGTGTGCTGTTGTACATGCTTGTTGAATCAAATCCTTACAGCAATGCACCAAAATTTAGTAGAAAGGTTTCCCTGGACAGTTATTCCAACAAAAGCAGGATAATCCCTTTTTAGTAACCTTGATTTCAGAAGAAACAACAAATAAACAGGCATATAAGGGAAAACTGTACAATTAAAAGGAGGATCTAGTGTTCTGTTGGGCCTGTAGCCTGGATACAAGATGAGATACGGTTGGGAATGGAGGCATACAGGTTCCATATGGCATCCTGCAACACTGTTGCCCACAAACTGGAGTGTTGCTTATTGGAGACATTCGTAGGAAGCCATTGTTGTATGCAGGAAGACATTATCCTGCTGATAAATTCCAGTTGAAAGCCCTGCCATGAGAGGCAATTCATGTGGCTGCAGGAAGTTCCTTATATCACTACAAGGTGATACAGATGATCGCACCGGTAGTTGGGGTAGTGTGTCACTTCACAGCAAAGGCAGGATAGAAATGCTCACCAAGAAGCCTCCATACTCAAAACTGACCATTTTTGGATCCCAAACAGAACATGATTTCAAGACAATACAGTTCAGGTTACTTGTTCATGGCATCGCTGCAAACATAGGCAACAGTGTCTGGCTGTCAATGGCAGGACACATAATGGGCCCTGCAACACCAAATTTTTCTTCTCTTTTTTTTTAATGAGCATGTCTCGCAGTCAATAATCTCTCCCATACACATCTTACAAATCAGTAGTAAGCAGTAAGAGCCCAAATCAAAAGAATAACAGTTGCCTGACTCTATCCAAAGAGAAATCGTATGTTTGGAGAGAAAAAAAAACTACATTTCACAAATAAACACACCTTGCCAACTGTGAAGCATATCATGCTTTGAGATTGTGCTGTTGCCAGTGTCACTGGCAGTACTGTATCTCTGGTGTATGGCAATAGATTCTGCAAAATTCCATCACATTTTTTACATAATAATATTAATTAATACTAATTTCTATATACAAATATTATGTTGGTGTTACAATGTAGCAAGTAATTAACAGATAACTCCTGAAAGTTGACAGGTAGAGCACTGACTGATAGGCTGCTGTAAAAAGCAAAATCTGAGCTTTCACATTATTAGGTGAATGGTTTCACTGCAGGTCACTGTTGCCCTTTTAACTGATGTGTTATAATTGAATACTACTGATTTTATTGATACTCATAAATAGGTCATGTTTGACATTTCATTTGCCCTTTATATGGATGTACTAATTATATACTGTTGTTTGTATTACAGGGGCAGTCCGTGCCTCCAGCCTATTCCCCATAATGAGCGTGGGGCTGCTGTTCATTGGTGGTGTGTGTGTGGCTGCCAGCGAGTTCTACAAGAGCCGGCACAATGTCATCTTAAGCGCAGGAATTTTTTTTGTCTCAGCTGGTAGGTTTATGTGGACATGCATGAAGGAATAGGACACATTCTTATGCTGCCTGTGAAGGTTTTCAGTCATCCAGTCCAATCCATTGATTGTTTGGTCAAGGCCACTGGACACTGGTTTAATCACAGAGATTTATGATTCCTAAACCAAGGCCAGCTTCATACTGATAGATAATACAGTGCCTTGCAAAAGTATTCACTTCCCTTCGCATTTCATGTTTTGCTACCTAACAACCTGGAATTAAAATTGATTATTTGAGGGTTTGCATCATCATTTCCATCTTCCCCTCGAGCAGAGGCTTTTTTCCATCCACTTTTCTGCAAAGCCCAGCATAAAGAAGTAAATGGCTTATTGTAGTTGTAATGACAGATACTCCAGTTTCCAGAGTTACCTTTGGGATCTGATTAATTCCCTCTTTGCAAAGTCTGAGAGTTTTGGTGGATGGCCTTCTCTTGGCAGGGTTGCTGTGGAATCATATTCATTCCATGATATCGGATTTGATGGTCCTCTGGGAGATCATCAGATATTTGTTGTTGTTTTTTAAACCCAACCCTGACTCTGTACTTCTCAACAACTTTGTTCCAGACTTGTGTTAACATCTCCTTGGTCTTCATGGTGTTGTTTAGTTAGTGATACCTATTAATGGTGTTGCAGCCTCTGGGGTCTTTAAGAAATCACGAATATACTGACAGATCATGTGACACTGGTGGACTTCATTTCACTAAGCATGTGACTTCTGAAGGTAATTGGTTGTACTTAGTGTACTTACTTGTATTTAGGGGCTTCAGAGCAAATGGGGCGAATACATATTCACATGCCAATTTTATTTTATTTTTTATTTCCAAATATTTTTATATATTATTTTCTTCACAAGTTCTTCAGATTAATTGGCCCATTATTTGGTCGGTATATGTCAACCAAAGAACTGTCTCCTTAAATTTCTCTAGCAGGCCTGGGTTTATGAGTATGGGTTGAGGGGACAGCTCCCTCACATCCTTAATATGTTTCATTAATCTCATGACATTTTGTAGGTGTGGCTACTTTCTCTATAGACCAGAAAAACATGAAACCACAGTTTCTGTACACGCGATTTTTCTGGGTTATAAATTATTCTTTGTTTTTTTGTTTTTAAGACAAACCCTTAACATTCAAATGCTGTTTTGCAAAAGTCATCAACCCCTGTGTTCTGGAAGTTCAAATTTTACTGTAGCCAAGTTTACATTCAGCCTAATAATCTTTTAATAGTTGGATTTACAACTATAGAACTATGGAATAGAATATATCCATGTATCCATGTATACACATCAATTGGAATACATTGGTCGAACTGAGGCCATTTCTAAGACAATCTCTATACAGTTGAATGACATGGACAATCCTTGAAAGAATCAGATAATAATAATAATAATAATAATAATAATAATAATAATAATAATAATAATAATAATAATTTCCATGTAAACACCTATCCAATTAAATTGGTTTGTTTTTTCGGATGGCTAAAAAGAATACTATGCTAAAAAATATATCTAACACTGTTAATTTGTCAGCAAAGGCAAAAGACCAACAACTTCAGAAATTTAGTGTCCCATACATATGGCACATATCATGCCTCGCTTGAACTCCAATAATTGGCACCCTGCCATGAGTGCCATCATTTTTTAATGAATTATTGTTTAATAGTGTCTGCAAAAGGGCCAGTGAGTGTAGTACACAACAGCAGCCCAAGTATGAAGATGTAGGAGTTCCTAATTTGGTGACATGACACTTACTACAGGATGACGTACAACTTCCAAGTACAAATGTGTGTCTGTGTTACTATTTCAGGCCTCAGCAACATAATTGGCATCATTGTGTACATCTCATCCAACTCGGGCGACCCCAACCAGAGCGAGTCCAAGCGGAGTCACTGGTATGGCTGGAGCTTCTACTGTGGTGCACTATCCTTCATCATTGCTGAGACAGTGGGTGTGCTCACAGTACACCTCTTCATTGACACGCACCGTGCCCTGCGTGCACGCTCCCGCCGCACACTTCAACCCCGCTCTCGCCAATCCTCACTGCAGCGTCGACTTTCCTCTGGCTCCTTTCGTTCACGCTCACGAGATCTCACTCTCTACCCACTTGCAGCCACGCCCCCGGTGTTGGCTCGTAACTCTCTCATCTATGGCCGTGGCAGCTTTACACGCTTCCACCATGCAGCCATTGCCGATGAAGGCTTGGCCTTGGTCGGCACAGGAGTGGCCATGGGGCCCCGGGCACTCCTGCCCCAGAGTACTATCACACCACTGGATAATGGCCTGCCTCCAGCGCTGCTAGTGGCCACACACGTTCGGGGCCCGGTGGAGGTAGATGCCAGTCTGGAGCACTGTAAGCAGAACTCAAGCCAGTCTGCTGGTCAAAGTCAGCAGCACACATCAGATCCATCAAAGGAGAGCACACTCTCACCTCCAAGTGGCACAGCTACGAGGAGAACCACACCAGTGTGACTAAGACTCATGATACTATGCAAGATGTTTCTGGGCCTCAAATGCAACCACACCAATAATTAGCATTCGAGAACATTCCCACAATTCCAGTTCGCTTAACAGAAGTAAAATGTTCCTCTGATGTTATTCTAAATTTTACATTCCTGATCTCTATTTACACCCATGAAGCAACAGTGGGATCACAGTGGTGAGATCATTAAACTTTTAAATCTTTCAGTTGTGGGTTGTTCTAGTCATAGCCAAAATATTGATGCTTCTTCACTTCTTTCAGTTCTCCTCCTTCTGTATTTCATGTTTTGTTTCAAGGTTTTATTTTTTTTACATGAACAACATAAAAACGCTGAGAAAATAAAGTCAGAAATTGACTGGACAAAATTATTGACACCTTCAACCTAATATTTTGTAGCACCTTTGGAAACAATAACCAGTGTTATGAATGAGTTTCTTAAACCTCTCTGCTGGAATTCTGGACCACTCTTCTTCTGCCAGCTAATCCAGGTCTTTCATTTTTAAAGTATGTCTTCTCTGCTTTTGTTGTTGTTGTTGTTGTTGTTGTTGTTGTTCTATAGGACTTAGATCTGGACTAATTGCTGATCACTTCAGAATTCTCCAGTGTTTTCTCTTAAACCATTTCTGGGCTCTTTCTGAAGTATGCTTTGGGTCATTGTCCTACTGGAAGACCTATGTCATCTAACTAAGACCCCACTTTCTGACACTGGGTCCTGCAATGTGCTCCAGAATTCTTTGGTCTTCATATTTCATAATGCCAAACACAAGGTCAAGACATTCAGCGCCAGGAGCAGCAAAACATCATCTTTAAACCTCCACCATGTTTGACCATAGGGACTGTTCTTTTCTCTGAAGGCCTGATTTTGTTTTCTGTCGATGGTACAATAATGTGCTAGTTAGTGCAAGTTGACACTGTTGTACCTTCTGTCTGCAGGTCAGCTTGAATTTGTTTTGAAGTTGATTGAGATTCTTTAGGCACCATTCAAACAGTCCTTTACGGGAATCATCCATCAGCACAAGAACATTAAGATCTCTGGAAATGGACTTGTGGAATTGGATTAGTACTTTCCACTGTTTTGGTTCTCACATCTTTGGACAATTCTCTATTCTTTTTTTTTCTCCATGTTCAGTGTGTTTAGTCAATGTTTCTCCATTTAAACTGGCTCAGTGTCTGATTTCTATAGTGCCAGAACCTGTTACTCAAAAACACACATACAAATACATATTAAAGGAACATTATATGATGGAAATACATTTTTTATTTGAGAAGGTGCCAATAATTTTGTTCTGTGTGGAATGGAGTTCAGTGTGGAATGATATCAGAGTTCACATTTCTACTGTTTTATGTTGTTCCAATGCAGACAAAAGAACTAAACATGTGAATAAAAAGTATTTGTAACTGCAATAACATTCTGAAAGAAGTGGAAAAGCAGGGGTGTCAATATTTTTGCCCATGAACAAATAATGAAAATGCAAGTACGGTTTTATGCAAATGCTTGGGCATCTTTGACCAAATGACACAACTTGTTGTTGTTGTGCAGCTAACAGTATTCAGAATGCTGTGCTGTGGAATGGTGCACCATTTGACATTTTTAGGTTCTAGGCAGTCATATGGGGCAGTCATGTGATTTCTCTGTCTTTATGAGCAGTTTATGAGCAACTCCAAGCATTTATGTGATCTGCCGGATCTGAACTTGATTTCAAAAGTTCCAGTGACCTCCCCTCAATTTTTTATAACATTCCTCTCTCTAGAATCTCCAAGCTGAATTTTTTGTAGCTGTCCCCTGCCTTGTGAGCATCAATTACATTTGTTTGAAGATCTTTAGACAGTCGCTTAGAGTATCAGCACAACATTTGAGAAGCAGAAGAAGATTTACACAGTTTAATCAGCATTTGCGATGCTTTTTGTGTCCAAAGTTTTTCATACATTGAAGATTTTTTAAATGATGAAATACAGAATAACTGAGTTAGGATTGGTTGAGAATATGGTGTTTGTTGTTTGATTCGCTATAGAGGTTGTGATTACTACCTCTCAATTTAAAAAACTCACATCAACATTATAAAATACAAAATGTGTCATTTGGCAAATACTTACAATCCACTTTCACACACTACAAAACATCAACAACGAAATTGGGCTAATTTTATCTGAGGAGGTCATTTGAATGATTACTAATGACAGTTTTTCCCAAGTTCAGGGTCTTCCATAATTTGTCAAACCCAAAGCTCCCTTTCTAGTCCTGTCTGAAACAGTCTCATTGAAATGTAGTAATAAAACCTGATAAAAGACAAATAAAGTCATTCTGTAGTTGGTGTAGTTGGAACTGATGCTGGATTTATGTGAAACAGAAGTCAATGGGGTTTTCAAAAAAATGTAAAACATTTTAAACCTTTTCTACATAATCTTCTATATATCTTCATCTGAATTACGAGGTGTGGATAACCAGTCAGGAAAAAAAAAATCAGTAATGGTGCCAGAAGACTGAGGACACTAAAATACCCCACATTAGTAAAGATGTTTTGGCAGTACTAGAGCACAGTTTGAGTAACTGGTCTGGAAATATGATAGTGCTTCCAAAGTTTCTTTAAATGGCATGATATTGGCATCACATGACTACAGAATGACTGCACATATTTTGTTCTTAAATTTGATTACTCTTCAATATACGTTCATCATAAAAAAAATAGTTCCAGAAGCACCCCCCCCCCATGACACCATTGCAGTCAATTGATTCTGGGTCCAACTATTTTTTGACAATGATTTTAATAGGCCTAACTAGAACAGTGTATCTTAAAAGTACCTGTTTTGGTCTTGTTATAAAGACCTAATGCTGTGCTATCTGATATTAAATTGAAGTTTTTACTTGGACTGGTTTCTTTTTAGCTTTATACATAAACTGGATATTTTGACAGAATATCCATGTAAGGGCTAATGGACCATTTTGGGATTGTTAGGTGGATAATTTTAGGGTTTGAATCATTTCATTTACAAAACATGCCTACAACTTTGAACATTACATTTTTTTATTGTGAAGCAAACAACAAATAGGACATAATAACAGAAAACTTAACTGTGCATAACTATTCACCCCCTAATGTCAGTACTTTGTAGAGCCCCCTTTTTACGGCAATTACAGCTGCAATTCATTCTGGATAAGTCACTTCTTCAAGTCTGACCACAGATTCTCAATTGAATTAAGGTCTGGTCTTTGACTAGGCCATTCCACTACATTTACACATCTCCCCTTCAACCATTTGAGTGTTGCTTTGGGTCACTGTCCTTTTGGAAGGTGAACCTCCATCCCAGGCTCAAATCACTAACAGACTGAATCAGGTTTTGCCCAAGAATATGCCTGTATTTAGCACTAGCCATCTTCCCCTCAAAGTTTCCCACTCCCTGCTACTGAAAAACATCCCCAAGGCATCATGCTATCACCACTGTCTTTCATTATGAGGATGGTGTTTATGGGGTGATGAGATGTTTTGCTTTTTCACCAGAAAAAGTTTAATTTTGGCCTCATCTGTCCAGATAACCTTCCTCCATACATTTTGGCAAACTCTAAATTAGCCTATTCCTATTTGTTTCTCTAAGGAAAGTTTTTTTCTTGGCCAATCTTCTATAAACCCAGCTCTGTGAGCTCTATAAGTGCCCTCATTGACAGGTCTGAGAGTTTTGATTTAATTCCACATTTACATTGCACACAGATGGACTTCATTTCATGTTTCATTTCAGCATGTGACTTCTGTAGGTAACTGGTTGTACCAGAACTGTTTAGGGGGTGCTTAAGGGGGTGAATACATAAGTACATTGGCTAAAATATGTAATGTCTAAAAGACATTTTAGTTTCTTAAAAAAATCAAAAAAAACTACTAAAATTGGAGACTGAGATGCAGGAGAGAGAAGAGGAGACGCAGCATAATAAACTCAGAGAAAAGTGACGGTAAAGTGGCCATATTCTGTAAACTGAGTCTGCCCGACAATCTCCCATAACTGTAAATCATCCTCAGAGTGTGCTTGTGTGTACTTTTAAGGAGTTTCCAAACAGAGCTTTGTGTAAAGTATATCTGTATTTAGCTCTGAACTATTCTGCTCCAGAGCCGCCATGTCCGAACACACACAGACTGCCAGACTCTCCATCTCCAAGCATGCAAAGAGACTGACCTGCTCCAGACAGCTCTGAGTCTGAGGGGCTCAGAGTTCCTCTGGCTCTGAGGGAGGGCAGAGCGTTCCTGATCCAGCTGCTGTTTGCTGAGTGACTGATCACTGAACACAGGCACTGAGAACCCTTTTTTTTTGCTCATTAAGAGTAAAGCAGCCAGTATGTTTGTGGACTCTATGTTCCCGTGCACCAAAACAGGCCTGCACCATTTGTTTATTTGCTTTTGTTGTTTGAGGTGTAAACTGTGGGTCCACACACCATTTACAAAAAAACTAATACAATACTATTTGTGTATCTTAATCTATGTGTTACCTTTTCTCTTACTGCTTCCATCAGCTTAAAGAGCGGTTCAGGGCACTTGCTTATAGTGGTGTGTGTGTGTGTGTGTGTGTGTGTGTGTGTGTGTGTGTGTGTGTGTGTGTGCGTGTGTGTGTGTGTGTGTGTGTGTGTGTGTGTTGAAAAAGATACTTCTAAGATTCTACCCATGACTTATGGACTTATTGTAAAGGTGTAATTCTCAAGTGTTGACACATGAGAGCAGCAGAAAGCAGCAAACGTCCAGCAAATATCACTCCTTGGTCCAAACTTTTTTCACCCTTGTTTAATATGTAGATGTTTATATAATATAAATGTCAAGATTGCTGCCATACAGTGCCTTGAAAAAGGGCTAATACACCTTGAATTTTTTCAAAACGTTTCATGTTACACTCACAAATTTTTATTTATTTAATTGGTAAGTAGCAAGTATTTGTGAAATGAAAAAATGAAACATAGTTTTCAAAATTTGTAATAAATAAAAATATGTGTGCCTTTCATTTTCAGAACTCTTACTGTGATACCCCTAAATAAAATCAAGTTAAAAAAAGAAAGAGAACCTTCCAGAGAGGGAAAAGAGTGAGTTTATGTTGTATGTTTGTCTGTCTAAAGGTCTACTCACAGTAGCTGAGGTTTTGCAACCTTCAAGGTTAAAAGTTGGCCATATTCATAAGACCATACATCCTATGGTCATGCCTTCAGATGTTTTCTGAAGAAGTCTCAGGTAAGTGCATCATATGTCCTTTGCCTTCAAGCTTTTCACAGGTAACCCGCATCATACATTCTCAGATTTGACTTCAACATTCATTTCCACCAAGCTTTTCAGGTAAATGCAATGTTTTCAGAATAGCAGCAAACACCCATTTCCTTCATGTTTTTCTCAAGTAAAATGCATCATGTGATCTCTGTGCAAACATAAATGTCCATTGCCTTTGAGGTGTCTGTCTTAAGTGTTTTTTCTAACTTTGGAAATTGGTGAACAGACAAGGATGATTTCCTGGATTCCCAGAAACAAGTCTGTGCCCCTACCAGTTCTGTGCCTACACATACAGACAAAGAGACATTTGCAGGCAAACCTGTGAGAAAGTTAGATCTGCTATGCTTGAAAAAGTAGCTAAAACTCTGTCAAAAAGGGTCAACATCTTATATGAGTCAGATGGGACACAGGATCAAAGTTTTACAGCCTTAGGAAGACGCGCAGAGAAAAAATATTTTGAAGGAAGTGTCCAAATTTTTTGTCAATGGCACGTGGGCTTAATGTGTGAACAATGTGAACACAATGCTAGCTTAGAACAAGAATGTTGCTAAAAACTCAGAAAACCTGTGAGAAGAAATTACGTTCTCTATATACCCTCCAGGTGAAAGGTGAGATGTTTGATGAGCAGGGGAAGAATTCTTTCAAGCAGGCTAAAATCAAACGTTACCCCTCTCTAAAACAGTTTAAAGGTAAGACTGAAGCACAATTTTCTTCAGGTGACAGAGACCATGTCTGTGGTAGACCTCATAATACTGGATACTGCACCAGTACAATTAAAGCAAAAGAAGAAAAAAGGGAATGAAGAAGTAAAAGTAACTATCAATCAAATCCCTCTAGGTCTGGATATTTTTTAATTGTTAATTTCCAGTCCTGAACAAATGGGCCTCAATACATTTGTGACACTGATGATGAAAAAAATCAGACTGTACTCCTTGCATCCACTGGATGTCATGGCAGTATGTTCCCAAATATTAATGTGAGATCAAGTGAGATGGCAAAGGTGGAAACATATTATCAGAGATGCAGTGATGAGTTAGAATCCCCAAAGGATATAAATGACTATAATAGAGGTCTGCTTATTGCACTGTGAGAAAGTTTGGGGTCTGTGTCTGTAGGTCTGGTTTGCTGAAGGTTTCATGCTCCATGGTGCTCAAACACATTGTGCAACTGTAAAAGCTGTACTATAATAATAAAGTGGAAGTTGCTCAAAGAGCTGATGGTTTGACACAGGAGACATGAAGGGTTCTACCTATATTAGAGCCTGAATGGCAAAGCTGTATTTTGAGTGAACTGTGTGACAGCATTGAAAGAGATTCCAAAGTGAAATTACACATCTGCAGTACTGCAAACTGTCTCAGCAGACAAGTGGTAAGACACCTCAAGAAACACATGCCAAAGACTGTCAATAATGTGGCAAGCAAGGTCATACGGTGCATTACTACAAAAAGAAGTGGTCTGATGAAAGATAAATAGGTCAGTGGAATGATCAGGCAAACATAAGGGGTAAAGGAGTGTCACCAGAGGTCACAGGTCAGCTGTTGAAACTCATCCAGCAGGCAACCCAGATGTCTGCCTCCCCACTGATCCTCTAAACTAGAAGTGTGCACTGTAAAAGTTTACTTGTAGCCAAATAGGAGAAACTCGAGACACTTACCAAACAGAACTTGTATGTGTTATGTTTGCTCATAAAACTCCAATAATGGTAAAGCTTCCATTAGTGGTGGCTCCAATTAAAAAATTTTAGGCATTGAAGCTATTTCTCAGGTACACATGCATTTGTTTTATGAAGCAGAGAAACCCAAAGTCTCTGTCCTTACACCTACATACATTGATTGCATGTCACCACTGGTAGAGATTTGTGATGGTGTTCAAAGTTCACATACTGTATTCTCAGGTGTTGATATGGCTAAAGGCTTTTTGCATCTTCCTCTGCGTCCAGAGAGTCAGCCCTGGTTGGCATTTCCATTTGATGGTGAAATTTATCAATGGAGCCATGGAGTCTTGTTTAGTTAAAAAGTCTGGTCAACACACTGACCCAGTACATTGATGATGTTCTCCTGACATCACCTGATATGGAAGTGCACACTTGAATTTTTAGTATTGCTAACAGAGGCATAACATCTGGCAAAAGCACAAATAGCCTTCCCCCCAATTCAGTGCTTGGGTCAGTTAGTGACTGCAGGGCAGAGATCCATACTCCCTGATTGTGCAGCTGCCATAAAGTCACTTCCTGTTCCAACGACAATCAAAGGCTTTAGATCATTCATGGGTCTGAGTAATTACTGCCACCCATGAACTGACACTGCACAGACACTGTACAATTTGCTAAAAGGATCTCCCAGCGACACAGACAGCGATCAGCTATCAGATATTGTTGATGATGCATTTAAGGGGTTTAAAGCTGCTATTACTTCCACACCTGCACTAGGATTTGTCCAACCAAAACTGCCATTCACATTATATGTACATGAACATGATGGTTTTATGACTGCATGTCTTATGCAAGAATGTGGTGCTTAACTGTGTGCAGTAAATTATTATTTGGCCAAACTAGATATCAATTCTACAGGTTTTGGCCCATGTTTACAGGCTGCTCAGGCTAGACAGTAACTACCCAGAGATGGAATGCTATGCTTACTGCTCTTACAGCACCTAGCATTTGCCTGCAAAGGGTTCAAATCTCGAATCCCTAATTATTAATAACGACTGCATTGTCTGTGCTTCTGATAGAGACGATAGCAATGATCATAATTCAGATTTCTGAAATTCCTCTTGAAAATCCAGATATGATTTTGTTCACTGATGGGTCAGCACAAGTCCTGAATGGTTGCAAGCATGTTGGTTGGGCAGTGTGTTCACCCCATGCTGCTATTGCCCAGGGCTGTCTTCCTGATAACTTCTCAGCTCAAGCAGCCGAGATGGTGGCCCTGACTAAGGTTTGTGTTATAGCAACTGACTTAACAGCAACTATAATCATAGATTTCAGATACGTCCATGGAGTAATTCATGATTTTGGTCAGCAACAGCTGCTGGTACAGCCATTATCCATGTCACTCTTGTCTCTGAGCTTTTGTCAGCCTGTGAACTTCTGGCAAAACTAGCAATTGTTAAGGTCAAAGCTCACAATAAATCTGACTCAGAACAAAGCAGAGGCAATATGTTAGCTGACACAGCTAAGGAAACTGGGAAACTGCTATTGACACACAAGGCTGAATGATCTTCAAAATGATGACTGAGGAGACTGAGAAGAGCACTCAAATAAAAATCGTCTCTTCCCTCATCACACCTCCTGACTCTTGCTCATCTGATGGTGAAAGGAACTTCTCAACAGCACTAATTACAGAAGCAGCCAATAGGCCCATGGTCACTCTGGAAAAGCTGCAGAGATCCACAGCTCAGGTGGGAGAATTTGTCCACAGGACAACTACTAGTTGTGGACACCACAAATCTGGCCTTTAGGAAAGAGTGGCAAGAAGGGAGCAATTTTTATACGTAAGAACTCCAATTTGCCATTTGCCACAAACCATGTAGCAGATATAGCAGATGTGTAAGAAGGTGCTCTTGTCAGATGAGATCAAAGTTAAACATTTTGGTCTAAATACCAAACACTATGTGGTGGAAAATAACACCACACCTCACACTGAATACACCACATCACTAAAACATGGTGGTAGCAGCACAATGCTGTGGGGATGTTTTTATTTAGGGTTTCATTGTAGTTGAAATATACAAGATCCCTGAATGCATGTTTTCAATAGAAATAACGTAAAAAAAAAAAAAAGGGGGGGGTGCAAGGGTTTGGCTACCACTAATTTAAATGACTGTTACTGGGAACAGTTAATCAAATTAAAGATAAAAAGGCATAAAGTTACTGATAAATAACTAATTAAGAAATATCAGTTAACTGGAATACTGGACAAGACAAGGTCTGGACAAATTAAGTTACAGTTACTTGTAGAATTATTTAAAAGGCTGAGGAGCCAACACGCTCTGAGGAAAGCACTGGTCCCCCGGCTTTGATATAATGGATAACAAATGCCTGTGCTGACCACCATCACACAAGAGGTGTTGTGGGTAGAGAGTGCCATCTACCCACCCAGTGAGATGATGGCCAATTGCAATGTTCAGATCATAGATCACAGTGCTACTGCATTAGACCAGTGAGCCACTCTCATCTCTGAAAAAGACTAATAGATTTTAGTCCAGGATATTTTTTGAAAAAGTTGACTTATTTCAGTAATTCCATTCAAAAAGTCAAACTCATATATTATATTCATTCATTACACACAGACTGATATATTTCAAATGTTTGTTTTTTGTTTTTTTTTGTTTTTTTTTATGATTGTAACTTGACACATTTTTGAATGGGTTTTGTTACACAATCCTCTCCAGGGTGTGGTTATCCCTATTGCTTGTACATTTTTTTCTACCACATATTTTCCTTCTCTTCACCTCTCTATTAATGTGCTTGGACACAGAGCTCTGTGAACACCCAGCCTCTTTAGCAATGACCTTTTGTGTCCTGCCCTCCTTGTGCAAGGTGTCAGTGGTTGTCTTTTGGACAACAGTCAAGTCAGCAGTCTTCCCCATGATTGTGTAGCCTACAGAACTAGACTGACAGACCAGTTAAAGGCCTTTGCAGGTGTTTTGAGTTAATTAGCTGATTAAAGTGTTGCACCAGGTGTCTTCAATATTGAACCTTAACATTAAACCATCAACATTAAAAGAAATAAACATTTGAAATATATCAGTCTGTGTGTAATGAATAAATATAATATACTTCACTTTCTGAATGGAATTACTGAAATAAATCAACTTTTTCATGAAATTCTAATTTTATGACCAGCACCTGTATGTGATGAAAAACACATACAGAATATGAAAATTAGTATTGGTAATATTGGCTCTGACTGTTCGAGGATGCTTTTAAAAGGAAATGGTAGAGACATGCATATTTGGTGACACAGTGTGGGTAGCAGGTATATGTTAGACCAGTAGCGATAGGTGCTAGATGAAGAGAGGCGCCTACCCAGGTTTGCAGTGCAATGTTATAACCCCAGTTGTTAGGTGCAGGATTTTACCATCTTCCAATTTTATTTAAATCCTGTAACAGATCTGATTCATTGTTTATCATCTTAAGCAAAGATCCCATACATCTTAGTAAAATATGTCTTACGAGGGCTGCAGCAGATCTCTTGCACTGTACTGGAACAGCAGCAGACCTGTACCAACAAGAGGTGAGATCATCATATACCAAGCCAGCATCTTTCAGTCATTGTATCAGAGCTGGGGATCCAGCACCTTCCTGTGAGTGCATTGGCTGCCTAGCAATGATACAAAATTGCAGTTTGACTTCACATGTATTGGAGGTGGCATGTGGTCCTAGTGTCAGAAGCATCCCATGTGTTAGTGCAGTTGGCATCTACAAAAATTAAGGTGACATATTGGGAAACATTTAGGGGGGGGAAGCATAGCAACCCATGTACCCAGCCAGCTACCAGGCTGTTTTTACCTCATTTTTCAGGATTGTTGAATGGTGTTGCTCTCCCACCTACAGTCACCCCACATATTTCATACACCATTCTGTAACAGGTCTTCAATTCCAGAGCCCATCTTTTTCTCTGCATAGTTTACTAGCCCCTTTTGACTATTCCAGTGTCACTGCAGAGCTGAGAATGAATCACATTCCAAATAATACCTGCTCTGTGGTGGTCCTCTAGGGTACTGACCATTGAAGATGGGGTGGAAGACAGGGTGAAAGGGGGATAGTATGCAGAGAGACAGAGTGACTACAGTCTGTAATTAAAGAACAACAAAGTGCTCCTCTATTGTTAAAGGATACTGAGTGTAGAAACAATGGTGCTTGAAAATGTTTTATTATTCTTCATAAATTTGACCTAAAATTTAATCAGTCCTATAAGTAGCCAAATCAAGCAAATGAGACAAAAACATTGGTTATTCTTTTATTGGGGAAGATGGTGCAGTATTACAGATCTGTGAACAGCAAATGTATCTGATCCAGTATCAGTATCTGGTGTGACTCCCCTGTGCAGCAACAACAATTGCAATTAAATGTAAATAGCTGTAAATTGCTGTTTGGTTTCCTCCCACAAACTGCTTGCTTCAGGTCTTCTATAACATTTCAATTGGATTAAGATCAGAATTTGGAGTTGGCAATTCCAAAACATTAACTTTATCCTTCTTTAACCATTCTTTGGTAGAACAAATTGTCTGCTTCAAGTTCAAATCTTGCTGCATGACCCACATTCTCATGCTCACAAACAGATTTATTTTGCTGGTATAAATCAGAATTCATTGTTCCATCAATGACGGCAAGCCACCCTGGCCCAGATGCAGCAAAGCAGGCCAAAACCATCATACTACCACCACTACATTTCACAGATGGGATCTTTTTTTATGCTTGACTGCAGTGTTTTCCTTTCTCCTAACATAACACTTCTCATTTAAACCAAAAATGTTTTGGCCTCAGACATTTACAATATATTGTTCCAACAGCCTTCAGGTTTTGCAGTGTTCTATTTGGAGAGACTCTACACACCAATGACATTTTCTCTCCTGATGATGGCTTCATAACATTACATTAGCCAATGTGAGCAAGGCCGTTACAGACTAGTACATGCCTTGCCCTTGGCATGATCTTTGTTGGTGGACAACTCCTGGAGAGGGTAATTATGGTCATGAATTTCCTCCATCTGTACACAAAATGACTGTGGATTGGTGGAGTACAAACTTTTTACAGATGGTTTCTTATCCAGTCTGATGAACAACCTTTCTCCTCAGAAATCTCCTTTGTCTGGGTCATGAAACACTTCCACAAAGAGTGTGAAGTGAAGATCAGACTGATAGATCCCTTTTCTTTGCTCAGACCTGATTGTCATCCTATTGATTAAAAATACCTCACCTAATGAGGTCACAGATATGTAATATTAGGTCATTTTAAGTGTAATATTAGGATTTGTGTGAATATTTGTGAAGTTTTAGATCCAATTTACATCTTTGTTGTATGTGTGCTTATTGATGTGGCTGATCAGTCAATGTTTCTTCCATTACAGAAGCATATCTTATAATCTGTATTATGCCAAAAGTCCCATTAACTGCAAACTGTATAACTCAATAAAACCCTATAACCTGCGGCTTGCTTGACACAATATTGCAGAAATCTACACAAGCACCAGTGAAAAGAGCACTTCTGTGTTGTGACACATTCATAAAGTTTTTAGTTAGTTAATTATTGAATTCTTTAAAGTTAGTACCACATTTGTAGCCAGATTAGGTTCAATTCATTTAGCTATGAAACTAGATAAAGGATAAACCACTTGCCTGGAAAAGCCACATTATCCTTTGAAATTGTGATTTGAGAATTAATAAAGAGCACAAATTAAGTCCTAATTCAGTTACAACTAGCTTCTCTTCTACAACCAACCTGGTGCAAAACCACAGCAGAATGATGCCACTTACCTTACCTTACATGTAGCTACAGCTGTTAGTAACTTTCTGTTTAGGTATGAAAGATCAATTTATAGAGCTAATTCATGTAACTAAAAACATGTCTGATTATTATATCACAATGAAATAAATGTGAAATTATATTCTTTGATGCTTTAAGAAAAATATTGCAGGATTAGGAATGGAAAACAATTAAAGAGCAACACTAGTGAAAATCCTGAAAAACAAGGCAAACACAGAATTTCATTAAAAAGCCTCAGTTTAGTGTTGGGTAAAATTCATGTGACACGATGTAAGCTCATATTGGGGTCCGGCTAATAAACAGAATCTCCATGTTAGTGATTCTGGATGAGGGCTGCAGCTGGTGCTCGTGTAGCTTGTCTGAGCAGGCTGGTAGTGATTCTGGACAACAACTGTATACCATGCTGGTGAGGATTTATCGTCAACCATAATCAATGTTAGCTTTATTAGTCCCGCAATGGGGAAACAATGTTATTCTGTTTGAGTAACATCTATAAGTCTGGGGTGGCAAATGCAACCCTCTATGCTGTCGCATGCTGGGGCAGGAGGAGGGTAGCAGACGCCAACAGTCTCAACAAACTGATCCATAAGGCCGGTGATGCTGTGGGCATTGAGTTGGACTCTCTGATGGCAGATAGGAGGATGTTGTATAAGGCCATTATGGACAATGTCTCCCACCCACTCTACGAAACGCTCATGAAACTCATTCCACAGAAAAGCACTACAGAGCACCACAGGAGGGCATTCAGACCTGTGGCCAACAAACTCTATAACTTCTCCCTAAATGGGTGACCAATATGAACCACTACCATTCATCTGTACAATTACCTTTACATTTACATTTACATTTGCGGCATTTAGCAGACGCCCTTATCCAGAGCGACTTACAAAAGTGCTTTGCTGTTTACTTAGAACATCCTTAGCTAGTAGACAAGGCTGGAATCTAGAGATTCCACACGTTTAGACCGTGTTGAATCAAAGGTCTTTATGGAGTTAAATATTCCTGAAACAGATGAGTCTTCAGTCTGCGTTTGAAGACAGTGAGGGACTCAGCTGTTCAGACTCCCAGGGGAAGTTCATTCCACCATTTTGGTGCAGAACAGAAAAGAGTCTGGATGCATGTTTACCTTGTATTCTGAGGGATGGTGGGTCAAGCCGAGCTGTACTTGAAGCTCGAAGGGCTCATGGTGCAGCTCGAGTTTTGAATAAATTAAATAAATTTAATTTATTTATTTGTGCAAAATTTTAAACTACTTTCCACAAGATGTTTCATATTTATTTATCGTAGCCACTGTCTTTTCAGAAGAATTTAACATGTATATATGTAAATACTGTTCATTGTTTTATATTATTATTATTTTTTTTATTTAAATGAGTGCAATTGTAATAATTGCAATTTTCCTCAGGGATTAATAAAGCATTTCTGATCCTGATTCTTTCCATGAAATGACTCATTTGTGATTATTTCAACACTTACAAAGGCCAATCACCAAGAGAAAGGAAGCAGTGCTAAAAGGCTACTGGTGTGGCTCTTTAATGGAAGGTACACAAAGGACCTAATGTCCTGGTGCCAAAGCATACCTCCTGAGATCTTGTGAAGTCCTTGCCTCAACATATCATAGCTATTTAAGTTTCATTAGGGGGATCTACACAATATTAGGCAGGTGGTTTTAATCTTATGGCTGATGTGTACAAGAACACAGTATCAGATTTGGTATTTGCACTTCCGTTAAAACGTTTCAAAAGTTTGAATCCAATGTTTTTCAAAATCCCATTTATATTTCCAATCATTTGGAGGACACAAGAAATCTAAAGATAACCATCTTTAGTCAGAGCTGTAGATTCTTCTGGAATGACTGATAAAACTCTGGAACATCAAGACTGAGGTTTTAATGTATAAGGAAAATACCTCATATGTCAAGATTGGGGATCTCTTGTCATGTCAGTACCTGGTGATGCCAGAGTTGCCAAATGACTCTACATTGGCCTCACCCCTCTAGGTGACCTGAATGGGCAAGCTCTGGCACTTCTAGGAAGTTCTCCAAGCATGCGGAGCTGTCCAACATTGCATTAGCAGCAATTTGAAAAAAAAAAAGATGTTATTGGATTCATGTTCTAGCTATTAGTGTAAATGGACAGACCTACATTTAGGAGATGTCAGATGATTTCATAATCAGAATCAGAGATTCCCAAATCTAAAAGCCATCACTTTATAGCTACTTATTTTTCTCAAAATAGTTTAAATAGCAAACAGAGCAAACATCTGAACATAACCATTAACATGTGTTTTATAATATTAAAATATTATTCAGAACATTAAAATCTATTGTAATAATTATTGTGTACAAAATAACAAAAAGGAATGTTTGTACTGTAGAGCAAACAAACCCAGAGAAAGTTCTTGCATGTCCATCAACAGACAGTGAGAGTATACTCACATCAACAGCAATATTTAATCAAAACACTCTCAAGACATGTTACAGTCAATTCAGTCTGGCTGATCAAAGAAGACGTCTCTCCACAGGAACAACAGTCACAGCTGTCCTTATTCATTCTGCTGTCCTTCAAAATTTCAAGTATCTTGCAACCAAGTCTTGCTTGTCCTTGGTCACATCTTCAGTGTTTGTTAAGAGTTTATGGCACACTTGTGAGTCCACTTATGCTGTCCAGCTTTTTTCCAGGTCAACCAGCTCCATACCTTCACAGTAAGAGCGAGGACGGGATGCTTTGACCTGGAGTAGGGGGATGGGGCAGGGAAGAGGGTTAGCCTACCAACATTTGAAAGGACAACAATGCAGGAACCTGAATGTGTGTGTTTTGTGTGACTTACTGAAGCTGTATTTCTGGAGAGTTGCTGTAATAAAGGGAAAGGTGTCCACTGAATTGGTTCAATTGGCCAACTACATACAGACAGGTCACTGGCCTTTCCTGAATCAACCACACCATCGGCAAGGCTATAGTTGCTCAGATCCCAGCGATACTGAGAACTGAAAGAGTACATTCAGGCAAATGTATGAGTTTTAGTTTTCCACTACAACACTGCCCTACAAAGGGAAAGAAGGGTATTACAGCAGGAGTAGTAAAAACACTGTAGATACACTACTTTTAAAGGATCAGTCATCTAAACAGTATGGTGGTATGCTATCATATCATCTTTGTACAATATTACAGAATACGGTACATAAAATAATCAAACATATATAATATATATATATATATATATATATATATATATATATATATATATATATATATATATATATAAGCTCCACATGACAGTAAGAAATGGGTGGGATTGTTTTTATGATTACATTTTTAATACTGGTATTAAGCAAATATAGACTGTACGATAACCATCAATTTTCATACCATGGAATATTGTTTCTTCTGTAATCAAGGGTATTAAAAGAGTGTATCCTGCTTTTGGAGAAACTGCCTCTACTCTGCCTAGGGAAGGCTTTCTAATAGATTTTAGACCATTGCTGTGAGGATTTGGTTGCATTAAGCAACAAGGTTGTTTGTGAGGTGAGGATGTTGGACAACTCCCCAACTCATCCTACAGTCATATGAAAAAGTTTGGGCACCCCTATTAATCTTAATCATTTTTATTTATAAATATTTGGGGGTTTGCAACAGCTATTTCAGTTTGATATATCTAATAACTGATGGACTCAGTAATATTTCAGGATTGAAATGAGGTTTATTGTACTAACAGAAAATGTGCAATATGCATTAAACCAAAATTTGTCTCCATCAGTTATTAGATATATCAAACTGAAATAGCTGTTGCAAACCCCCAAATATTTATAAATAAAAATGATTAAGATTAATAGGGGTGCCCAAACTTTTTCATATGACTGTAAATGTATGGGATGGAGCACCATCATTCCAGATAACACAGTTCCACTGCTCCACAGCTCAGTGCTAGGCATGGTGCCAATAGGTTCATGTTTATCTCCTCCAAAGAGTCCTATTCATTTGGCAGTACTTCTCTACAGGGATTAGACAAGCTGTGCATGCATTTATACATCTGTGTCAGCAACGGATGCTTAAAGTAGCTGAATGCATTAATTAGTAGGGGTGTCCACAAACATTTGGACATACGTATAATGTATATAAATAATAATACACAACATCATCCAAGTATTTTTAAATATCAACAAAGCATAAAAGGCAGACTCTTGCCTTTGCCTTTTTAAAACTGGAAGAACTGATCTGGTAACTCAAAAGCCTTTGTTCTACACACTTAAAAATGATGGTTCTTCAAGGGTTCTTTAGTAAAGAAAATGGTTCTATGTAGAACCATGTACACTCTTTGCATCAGGAAACGGTTCTTTAGACTTATGGACAGTGTGTTCTATATAGCACCAAAAAGGGTTCTGCTATTGTTGTGCTATTGTTGTATTTTGGCGTCGTATTTGTGGTGTGTTTTTAAAGAACCGTTTGATGATGCAAAGAACTCTTTAATGAGTCAGTAGTTTTTTTAGTGTTCATGGTTCTAAATTGAGCTAAATAGAATAGCTTTCTAGCATCATAATTGATTCAGATTTATCGTTTGGCCAACACATTGGTAAAATTACTAGGACAGCTTTTCTTGATCTTTGTAATATTCGTAAGTTAAGAAAAGCCCTATCCTTGTACGATGCTGAAAAACTAGTCCATGCTTTTATTACCTCAAGGTAATACAATGCATTATTGTCAGGCCTTTCAATTAGGAACCTCATAGACTTCAGTCTAAATTCTGTATTGATTATAACATTTTTTACTTACATATAAAGCCCTACACAGGCTTACTCCTGAATATTTACAAGACATAATCTTCCTTTATGAGCCATCACGATTGCTCAGATCACAGGGTGCTGGCTTCCTATTAGTTCCCAGAATTCAGAAGGCTTCAGCAGGGGAAGAGCCTTTTCTCACAAAGCCCCCCAGCTCTGGAATAACCTTCCAGATAATGTTTGGGACTCAGACACAGTCTCAATCTTCAAGTCTAGGCTGAAAACTTACTTGTTCAGTGTAGCATTTGGTTATTAATGTCTTAGCTTAGTTACAGGCTGCAGATCCAGGGGTTCATGGACACTGGGTTTTATGGTAAACTGGGATGTTGGTGCTGCCGTCTGACTCCTTCACACGATCACTCAGGTTTGTGACGGTGGATCGGTTAGATGCCAATGTTTCAGGATGCTCCCATGCTTATGTTACCTTCTGGTTCTCTCCTTAGTTATGCTGTTATAGTCAGATCTGCCAGAGTCACTCTCCACACTCTGGTAATGTTTACATTCTCTGTTCTCTTTAAATTTAAACATCAAACTAATTCATCTATGTACCTTTTCCGAGTTAATGATGACCCACCGGCCTGAACTGATAAGGTCCTAACCTCCCCTGCTACAACTTTACACTGGCTTTCCTCCTTCCGGCTACTGGACCTGGACTAGTTTCACACCCTGCCATGGACTAGTTGCTCACCCACCATCACCAACTGTGTAGAAATGTACTGTTACTATTATGTCCACCAGCGAACTAACATTACTTCAGTAAACCTGAGAATTAGAACAGAGGTGTAGGGGTCCAGTGTTTCCTAGCTGTGTAAAAGTAATTTGACCAGAGGAGGATGGGTCCTCCCCCTTCTTAGCCTGGTTCCTCCCAAAGTTTCTTCCTCCAGCTCTGAGGGAGTATTTCCTTGCCACTGTCACCCTTTGGCTTGCTCATTAGGGGGTCTATTTCTTATCCTTTTTTCCTTTTTATTTCTTGATTTCTGTGAAGCTGCTCTGTGTCAACTTCAGTTGTGAAGAGCGCTATACAAATAAATGTTGATTTGATTTGATTCTTTACTTAAGAACCCTTGAAGAACCCTTTTTTTAAGTGCACTGGCTTTGTCATTGTAATTTTGACCAGAGTGTTACTGTGCTATCGTGGAACAGCAGAAAGTACACGACCATAAAAGTGTGTTTGTGTGATGAACACATACCTCTGAGGATACACAGTGTTAAGGTGTGAGACACTGCCATGATAGGTGGAGGTGATGGACAAGGTGTCGTCATGGTAACAGCAGGTGCGGTCCAGTGCTCTCATGTGCAGGAGTTCGTCAGAGCGGGTGAAGGCAGGATTGTCCAGCGAGTCCTCCGAGCCTGGCCAGGACCTTCCCCAAAAACGAGCCGACAGCTCGTCAAAGTGGTTAAACCTGCGATAGCTTCTCAGACGTGCAAACATACACACACAAATCAGTACAATTGTGTCTGTGGCCCTTTAGACTAGTATAGCAAGCACTGAGCATACTGATTATTGGTAGATGAGCTAGAGGTCATCTAACAAGTTCCTGGTTTGCTTAAGTAATTCCATTACTTAATTTACATTGGCTAATGAACAAGAAAAACATTGATTTAGGCATAATTTCTATATCATCATCTTGTTTTTCCTTAAAGCCTGTGTCTACTGGTTATAAATATCTAAAATAAAGTACTTGATAATAAAATATGCAACAGAATATGCATTTACCAATGTTATATTCAATATGTAATTATGTAATAATGCAGTGTAATCATAGTAAAATAGATCAAAAAATTGTGAGATGCAAATGTAAGGGTATGTCAGATCACAGAATTATTGGCAGAAAACTGCTAATAACTGTGCAGACAATGTTAGCCCATGAATCTTTTTATTACTATAGCCATTTTTTGCACGATTTTGTATGACATTACATACTAAGCACAAGAATAACTCCTCATTGGTCCAGCTGTGGAAATGTTCCCAACAGAACATTTTGACACTGTTTATGCCTGGCTCACAGGATAAGTGGGCCAATTTGATTATTCAGGTCAATTTGTTGCACCTGACAAATGTAAAAGGTCTTCAGATTTCAGGTCATATATATATATATATATATATGTGACATAGATAGATTGCTGGTTCAGTTCTTTACACTGGGCTACATTTAGTCCTGCCCAACATAACTCCAGTAGACAGTCTCTACAGAAACAATATTTTGAAAAATCTCTCCAAACAAAGACCAGCATTGTTTTTCCTCTTCCAGTTCACAGTAAAATATAAAAATTACAGATAATAGTTCCAATATAATCATCATAGAATCAAAAAGTAGATGTTTGTATTTAAAAGCACAAATTATTAAGAGTTTATGTACCAAAAACATTTTCCAACCACTCTTTATCCTTTTAGGATTAATCAAAGTGTTTATGTTCATTGGGACTTACGTCTTGGAACTAATATGTAAATGTGCTCTGTGTTTAACAACAGACACATTCAAAAATTAGCATAGGCTGAAACACTCCTTAAGTTTAAGAGGGTGGGGCTAAATTGTAGTAGGCCAAATATGTTGGCTTGTATGATATTGCAGAAACAATACATTTAAAAGTGACTTCATGGACAGGGGGTGAGGGGTACATACTGATGTTTCTATACTTTTAGAAGATTCTTGTCCATCCATTGACAATCAGCAATTTGTATAAGAGTGTTATCATATTAGTCTCTTCAGTAATGTTTGAGCCTGTGGAAATGTAGGATTATTTACACTATATGTTTTTGGACACCCCTTATAATGAATGCATTCAGCTACTTTAAGTTCCACCTATTGTTGACACAGATGTGCAAATGCACACACATCTTATATAATCCCTATAGAAAAGTACTGCCAATAGAATGGGACTCTCTGATAGAAAGCAGATAAACAAAAATTTATTGGCACCATGCCTAATGCTAGCCATGGGCTAGAAAGCACCCAGTACTGAGATGGAGCAGTGGAACTGTGTTCTCTGGAATGATGGTGCTCCAGATTTGGATGAGTTGGGGGATCATCCAATATCCTGACTATTCTAACATTCTTGTAGCTGAATGCAATCAAGTCCTCACAGCAATGCTCCAGAATATAGTAGAAAGTCGTCCCTGTCTTCCAAGCAAGAGCAACATTAACTCTTTTTAACACCCTTGAATTCAGATGAAACAATGAATGAAGTGTTTCGAGATGTTTGTCATCTTGAGTGTAAAATGATTATGATAGACTAAGTAATCCAGGCAGGACAGACCTCATTACACATATCAGTCTTAAATCACCCTGTTATATTTTAAGGGATTAAAGGAAGAGGATTAAAAATGGAGAATATAATACAATACAAGAGAAACCTAGGACATGACCTTTTTACAACAGTTATAGTATAAAGATTATGATTACACCCAACAGAGGATTCAAAATAACATTGCTGACCTAGACCTGTGTGTGTGTGTGTGTGTGTGTGTGTGTGTGTGTGTGTGTGTGTGTGTGTGTGTGTGTGTGTGTGTGTGTGAGTGAGAGAGAGAAAGAGAGAGAGAAACTGTGTGTGCCAATCAGCCCCTCCCTTGTGTCACTCTTCTCTCACTGCTGTGTCCTTCAAAACCAAGGTTTGTTTAAACTGTCCAACAATTTCCTGCAAACCCTTTCCGATAACAAAGTCAGGATAATACCTCACAGGCGTGAGTGTGTAGGTGCACTCAGATCAACAGAGTTCTCATTTCTATCAAATAGAGGCAAAGAGGTGTGTGTGTGTGTGTGTGTGTGTGTGTGTGTGTGTGTGTGTGTGTGTGTGTGTGTGTGTGTGTGTCAGAGAGAGAATGAGAGAAAGACATACCTGCTGCGTGTTTGGTCCACTTTGGCCTGAACAAGTATGGTCTTAAAACGGCGAACAGCCAGATAAGACAAAACAGCCATCAGCAGGGCTACAGCAAACAGCACACCAAAGCACACACCAACCAACCGCTGTCGGGTCATCCGTAGGTCACATCGCTGGCCCATAAACCAGAAGTCTTCGCCCACAGGACACCTACCATGCACAGAACATAAAGGCTGGAGAAATCAATGAGCAAAACCCTCACAGAGTTGTCTAATGACTGAAAATTGCTGGAAAAGTAAGTTGTGTTAATGACTTCTCCAAGAGTTAATTGACAAAGGGTGTTGAGGTTGGAACTATGGATGTAAAAGGTGATTTGATCATTTAATAAGGACACAAATACATACTTCTCAAGAATGAATGGCTAAAATGAACACTGTCTCAATGAAAAACCACTTTCAGAAGATCTCAGAAGACATGTATTAAGCTGAAAAGTCTTGGTGACCTGGTTGTACATCAACCGATGGTGGAGAGAATGTACGACCAAAAAGCAATAATAGAAAAGTAAGACCCAGACCGAGTGGATGATCCATAACACTTCTGGAAGAATGTCCTATACATAATTGAGAACTTTATTGCAATAATTTGCAATGTTATGTTTAAAGGAAAAAAGCACTGCACACAAAAACATTATCTCTGTGAAGTGTGGTGGTGGGAGCATTATGGTTTGTGGCTGCTTTGCTGCCTTAGGGCCTGGATGCCTTGCAATTATTGAGGAAACAAACATTTGTTTTATGTATCAAAACCTTTTACAGGAGAGTGTAAGGACAGCAGCCCATGACTTCAAGCTGAAAAGACATTGGATGATACAAATAGAGTAATTAAAGTAAAGTAAATTAGCTTAAGACTGGTTGGAAAAGAAGTAGACTTGTGTTTTGGAATGACCAGGTCAAAGTCCTGACGTTAACCCTATCAAGATGCTGTAACTTGAGGAGGGCTGTGCATGCAAGGCATGCCAGGAAGCAAGAAGAATGGTCCTTCTCAATGTTGTGCAAAACTTGTGTGCAGCTACAGGAAATGTTTGGTGGAGGTGATTTGCTGCTAAAGAGTGAACCACAGGGTATTAAATTTAAGTAGTAAACCTACGCCTGCACTGTGGACTTTACAACTGTGTGTAATTAGTTTAGCTGCATTGTTTTTGTCTATAATTGTGACTTAAATCATGAAAAGACCACATTTGATGATTAGAAATCAATGCAAAAATCCAGGTACTTCCTTTTTTTTTTTCAAGCAACTAACTGTGCTTATTCCACATCTTGTAAGTGACATGATTCGCTGCTCACTGCAGATGTTTCAGAATTCCGTGGAATTCTTTCTTTAGTGCCTTAATTGGATGTGCACTATAAAACAAATTGATAGCTGATGACTTCACTTACAAATATGACCTGGAAACACCCTGAGGGTCGGTTCCTACACCAAGTCTGGCCCAGATTAGTCAGATGCTTGGCCATGACTGGTCCAAGATGTGTTTACTCCAACCATAACCTGCCTCTAAGGAAGGTTTCCATGGTAAAAAAGTAAAGGTTTGATCTGGTTGTTTTCTGGTGTGGTACTCACTGGCAGAGGGGTTGTTGCCCAGACCGGTGGACACAGATACCTTGGTGTTTACAGTACTCTGAGTGGCAAAGAGACCGGCAGCTGGCATTGCCTTCTGAAGACACACACTGGAATCCAGATGGGCAGGTAAACAGCCATGAGCACACATCAGTGTGCAAGCCTGACAGAAAACAATTGATACAATTGTTACATCTTATATAAAAGAAACAAGTAGACACTGTCTTCAAGACAGTTTGAGCAGGATTAGTTTAACTGGGAAATACAAATGCCTGTGGTAATTTGAGGGAAACTTATCTGAAGTGAAGAATGCAGCAGTCAGTGTTGTCTTTTAAAGCTTATCCAGCTTCAAAGAGTGCTTGAGCAACCTCATGATTGGATGTGCTTTCTGTGTTGATGCCTTACCTCCTACAGTGATGTTTTTCACCCTGGCTCCACCGACAAAAATCCCCTCTCTGGGAAGTGGACTTAGACCTGCATCATGCAAAAGAGACTCCACCCTCCCCAGCCAGGAGAGGGCCTCCACTGTGTGGAAAGTGACCACTGTCTGCAGCACTGGACCACTAAATATCGACAAATCAATGAAACAAAAAACACGGTTGATTGCTGAGCTCATTTACAAATATTATCATTCAATCAAACAGTGAAATTGTCACACAGCGACAAACTTCATGTCATTACTGTCCCTAAAAAGCATGTTTCTCCAAAGTGAAGACTTTACAAGTGAAGGCAAAAACGTTATTAACTGTGATTGGAACTTCACGTAAAATAAGAATTTATTCTAAGTAATGTTAGAGCAATTCTATTGGTCCGTTAATCCACAATCATGTACCGAGTCTAAAACAATCTAAAACAATCATGTACAGGGTTCGAACAATGAAGAAAACTGTAAAAGAAAAATAATGGAGATACATGTTTTTTCTTTGGACATGACAGTTAACTGAACATCTTACTGCCTTGAGTTCACAACTGTCTTTCTTTCGTTGTCTCTCACTTGATCACTCACTCACTCTTGCATCACACTCTCTTTCTCTAACTTGATTGCACTCATGCACCACATATATACACACACTTTTTCACTTATATGCTCTCAGTTGTAATCTGCTCCAGCTGCCTTTCTGTCCTTAGGTTTCCAACTTCTCAAATCAGTACACACAAATACACACAAAGGTTTGAGGAATACACTAAAAATGTATTTTTATTAATGTCTGCTTTGATGTCCAAAGCATTTGACCCATTGCTGTCTGTTGGGTGAAGTTTGCTATGAAATGTAGCTCAAAAGTGTCTCAGACCACCTCCTGCATGCATGCATGTCTTTGGACCGTGGGGGAAACCGGAGTACCCGAAGGAAACCCACGCGAACACGGGGAGAACATGCAAACTCCACACAGAAGAACTCCAGGTCGCCCCACCCGGGGATCAAACCCAGGTCCTTCTTGCTGTGAGGCAACAGCGCTATCCACTGCGCCACCATGGCAAGAAGTGTAGTACTAATTGCTAATAGCTTCCTTCATTCATTCATTCATTCATTCATTCATTCATTTATTTATTTATTTATTTATTTATTTATTTATTTATTTATTACTTACTTACTTACTTACTTACTTACTTACTTACTTACTTACAGTGTAAATATGTGTAAATTGTATAAATTTGAATTTTACATTTAAAAATGAAAATGACCCCAAAACATAAAACTATCTCCATGGCCTCCAGTGAGCATTAGTACACTACCAGCACATGACAAATTTTACAAATGTTGTTCTCCTACCTGTGCCATGTGATTTGCTGGCTCTGGTACCCTGATACTCTTTGTAGAAATGGCTCCACCTGCACCCAGGGAGATTTATCAACCCATATTAGCAATTTGTTAGTATGAAGAATTATCTTATATATTTAGCCTCCAGTTCTCCAAGCCATGGCGTAGTAGGCTACACATCTTACAATGAATGTTTTTCAGTCTGTGAACATGCGGTAACAAAAATATGGCCAATTGTGGTAGTACACACCCACACATTTACATTGCAAATGTGGTTGCAAAACCTTGCTATTATTAGTGTTTACTGAATCTGCTTGAGCCTGGAGACCAAGGAGTCACTGAAAATTGTATTAATGTATATCTATGATACAAATAAGATGCCAAAAACCAACCAAAACGTATTTTTACCTCCACCAGTCCTACATATGACAGAGGGCTTCCTTCCAGTACCAACTGTAGCAGCACTTGGAATGTTTCCACTAAAGCACAGAATATCTTATTCATTAAGACAATTCATGCTTTGTTTTCCAAATGTAAAGGAAAAGAAACAACTACAAGCAAGTACATAAATGGAAAATGATGTTCTATTTAAGCCGAACATACACTCATTGACAAATAATAATGCTTTCAGACAGAACTGCTGCAAAACTTGGCTTGCTGTTAAGTGTCAAGCAAATATGTAAATGATTAGAAGTGTGGCCCCTCACTGGCCTATAAAGACTCTTAGAGGCTACTTTTGGGTAGTGTGTCTCTTGGTTGACAGACTTTTAGAGAGCACACATCATTAGACTGAAGAGAACAGGAGTTTGGTGTCACCATGCTCATTACGTGTCCTGCCACTGACAGCCAGCTACCATCACCTTGCAGTGGTGTTGTGGAGTGACACACTGCCCCAACATGTATTGGATGATCTGGGGACCCACTGCATACAACAGTTGGTAGTTAGACTAGTGATACAAGGGACAGCCATGTGTTGCCTTTCATGGCAGGTCTTCCAAATGGCATTTTCAGTACAATAATGTTCCCACACACTGAAAGGTTTTCCCAGGAACAACACTTCCTTGGGTTTCGTGGTTGCCCGATTTATCAAGCATTTATGGAAGCGGCTGAGACAGGATCTACAGACTCAGCTGCAACATCTCTGCATAAATGTGCCTCCATACCAAACTGTATCTCACCTTGTATATAGGCCTGAGGCCCAACAGGGTACTAGAGCCTCTTTTCAACCGTAACGTTTTTCCCTTATAGTTCTTTGCATGATTCAAACTCCTTCTTGCATATTTTTTGTCAATGTTTGTATTTGCTCTAAAACATGTTTTCTACCAATAAACATATCAATTAACTTGTATTCTAAGATGAAAATGACTGGTGCAATCTGATACACTTGTAACAATACACTGCTTACCTTTGATACTAGCAGGCCGATCCTCTACAACATAGATCCAGGCCTTGTTTGGCCAATCTTTGTCAGTTTTGACAGTGAAGGGATGGATTCTAGATGTCGGATTGTGCATGAGTGTTGAAGGGGTGCTTGATCCAGTCTGATACGAAATTGAGTTTGTCTGTTTGGTACTGGGCTGTAGTGTTGGAAAATGTGTTTGGAGAACCGTATTGCCACTTGAAGTGAGATGGTATGAGGTGGATGTAGGAGTTATTCTTGCCCACTGAGTAGTCAGTAAAGGAGGGTTCACCACTGGAGTCTTGTTTGTACCCCAGTGTGAAGGTATGCTAGTACTAACAGTGTCTCCAGCTGTGCTATTTACAGGACTATGATTTGTAGGGGTCACAGGATCATTCCTTTCAGGTGACGGCTGGTCAGCAACACTATGACCTGGTGCCACTGATCCAGTTTCAGTGCTAATAGACGGGGAAATGCTAAAAGGTATCATGGGACCTAATGAAATGCCACTCTGAGAGGAGATAACATGACTAATGTCATTAGTGCTGTCCTCTGTCCAAGGGAAATCAGTGGACTGAGGGATGGCAGTGGTGACTCCTGTGTTACGTGTAGTTGTGGAGATAGGAGGTCTAAGAGTGTGTGGTATGTCTGTTTGATGTTTGTGGGTGAAGGACTGGGTTCCTTGTGGAGACTCTGTGTCAGAATCTCGTTCACTTGTGTTATATAGAGGCTTCTCTGTTGTGACTGTACTTTGCATCATAAGATCATGAGACACTGTAGAATAAATCTGATCGGTTGTGAGGACAGATGGAGCGATAGAGTGAGATGCAGATGTAGTGGAACTCATCTCTCTCGTGTCGTTCTGCCTTACTGTATTTGGTGAAGGTGAAGTCGAAGCAGGGTTCGAAGTTTTGCTTTCCTCAGTTAGTTGCTCAACTGAGGTAACAGAGCTTAGAAACAAATCTGAGGGTGTTGACTGCATGACTGTTGGGAAGGCACTGGAAGAGCCAGTGTTCAGTTTGGATTGGTTAGTAGTGCTAGGCACAAATGTTGAACCTTGATCAACTGTAGTGCGCTTAATACGTATAGTGGTGAAGTCCAGAGAGGGTACACTTGGGGTGGGCTGTGTGGAATGTTCCAAGTGTGTGGTTGGAGGATCTGTGTTTGGAGATGGAAATGTGTGCTGCTCTTCTGTACTTGTTGTGGGTGTCCTCAAGAATGGACTTTCAGAAGCCTCGGAGAGGCTGGACATACCAGTCTGATTAGTAGTAAGAACAGCAGGAGTTGATGAATGATCAAAAACTGTGGTTTGTGTTTGATCAAAAGCATCCTGGTTAGGGTGAGCTGATCTCACCCTACTGGTTTTATCCGTTTCTGTCCCAGTTGTTCTGCCTTGAGATGGATTTGCAAGCGTGGTTCCATTAGGCTGATTGACTGTCACCAAGGAGACAACCTCATCAATGGAGGTTGTCATGGAGAGGTCACTGTTAGTGACCCTATAAAAGTCCTGCATTTTGGGGCTTGCTTCTGTAGGCTCGTTATCCATGAGTGAGTCAACTGTGAGACCAACTGTGTGAGAGCTGACTGAAGTGGTTAAATTTAATAGAGTGTCCTCAGTTCCATTGTGTAGTTTAGAGTATATTTTTGTACCTGTTTGTTTGCTAGAGTCAGTGGGCAGAGATTTATTTGTCAGTGATTGTGTCTGCGTGACTGTATATGCATTGTCAGTCTCTCTATTCAAACGTGAGCTTGTTGCCATGGCAACATC
This sequence comes from Acestrorhynchus altus, assembly GCA_034509495.1. NCBI lineage: Eukaryota > Metazoa > Chordata > Actinopteri > Characiformes > Acestrorhynchidae > Acestrorhynchus > Acestrorhynchus altus. Next base: position 33,167,605 of record CM067502.1, read on the forward strand.
ATCATGTCCGGCCAATGTGTGTGCCAAGGTTTGTGGCAAATTTGCTTTGGTACTTGAGAGAGGCAAAGGGAAGACAGTGTGCGAAACCTTTTGTGTGTAAGAGAGAGCTGACTGAGTGTGTGTGTCGACAGGCCAGGGTGTGACGGTGTGTGCAAGGTCAGAGAATGCAGCTCCAGCCTTTTCCTGTCTATTGTGTATGCCTTCCTGTGGAATAGGGGGTCCAGTCTTATCGTCCGACGCAGGCACGCCTACGCCCTGCTGTACACTCACACCTTGGAGGGTATGTACACTAGGGGACCTTCTGCCAAACCCGAGAATATCTGATGCATGGGTCACCCTGTTTGGAGCGTCTGGTGAGGGAGATACAGGGTCATTGTCAGAGTGTGTGTAAGGAACCTGAGCTGGATTGTGACCGTCCTCTGACGTGTCCCATCCTGAAACACATACACATACGCAGAATTTAGTGGAAACAGGAATTTCTTGAACACTCTGGGTAGAAAATTCCAGAACTAGAGGAAATGCTTTTTTCCAAATGGCCATTCCAATAAACAAATCCTCCAAAGAGAAAGACAATACATACATAAAATTTGGTATCTGCATCTTTAAACCCAGTATATTAACCCTCTGTTTAAGTTGAGGCAAAATTGAAGGAACTGTTTCACACTCTACTATGCTGTACTTAGTAAAATACCCAGCTTTTGGCAAGAACAATGCCCAAGATTCTTTCCAGGGGGTTGTGAGAATTACTAATCACTAAGTACTAATCTCAGACAAAGTCATGCAATAAAATAACAGAAAATGACCAAAACTAAGCAATTGCATTAAACAGTCACAGTGTAATTAACATATATACACCTATAGAAAAACATACATTTCTGTCAAAACATAAATTTCACAAACAGTGTTACACAAACAGTGCTCAGACAAAGTTAATTAAGACACTCTTAATTAACTAATTAAGATGTTATGCCTGAGGCACAATCGTTTGAATTTTACATTCAAATCAGTTTAGTTTATAACAAGAAACACATTTTATCATAAAGTTTGAAATCCAAAAACTGCCCAATTCTAGCTGACAAAAACCCTGGCCAGCTTAAGCTGGTCAAGCTGCTAAATGGTTTGTTTTCATTAGATTGTTTAGCTGATATAAAAGCATGATCAAACTGATGAGCTTCATCAACCATCAATGTGGTTGACCAGTATAACTAAACTCAAACAAACCAAGCTGGTCCACCAGCATGACCAGCCAGACCAATCTGGTTGGCCAGCATAAGCAGCATGAGCATGATTAAAATCAAATACAGCATACACTATGTTGACTAACAGTTGGTTAACCTGCAACTTTACTTATCTGACCAGTTTTTTAACCACTTTGAATATTAAAGCTTAGATTATTTGAAACCAGCTATCATTTATAATTTATATAATTACTAGCATACACAAATACTGGTTAATATATATTTAGACTGGTGTTTGATGTATGATTTGAAGATTTGCTTATCAGACTTACTCAGATGTAACGTTCTCAGCACTTTGGTGCCATTTCTCCAGCTCCACTCCAGAGTTGTCCTACCGGTGCCTTCAAACACACCTTTTTCTTGTCCCTTCACAGTCGTTTCATTGATAGATTTTATCCGCAGAATTGTGTCCTCGTCTATGTGAACAACATTTATCCAAACGGTATGATTCTCCTGTGCATTTATAATCCAGGTACAGGTGGCATTTGACCCTTCTTCAGTACTGTCATTGACAGTCACATTATATGTAAGGTTGTTTGACTGTAAATCAGCAGGAAAAGAGTACTGAAGAGAGCCGCTCTTCTCTCCAAGAATTTCTGCACTCCCACCACAATCTCCTCTCACATCAGAGAGGAAGTTACCTGTAGAGAAAGCAAATATTATCTGAAATTAATCAAATAATGGTGTGTCAAAGGTAAGCTGTATCTAGCAGCTCTACCAGCATGACCACCTGACCAAGCTAGCCAAACAAAATGACCAGACCACTCTGTTTGAGCACCATGACCAGCCTGGTGCTGATCAATGAGTATGACCAGCTTAACCACACTGGTCAGAAAGTTTTACTAAATTACCTAAGCAGAATTTCGAACTGGACAACAAGCTTGGTCAAGCAGGTCATGCAGATAGACTATCTCATCCATCAAACCCAAATAAAACATAACTAAGTCAGTGGGGGTGTCAAAAAATATTGATATATATTGAAGGACCACAATATTTTAATTAACAATTCAGTATCTGTTGTCAAAACACACTATCAAATTTTAATAAATAAATAATAATATTATGTTATCTTTAGACCCTACTGTGTGTTTCTATACTATGAAAAAAACGTTGCTTACAGTACCACAAAATACCACAATATATTTAATCATAACTCGGACTCAGCTTTAACTCCTGTATTGTAATACATATCATCAGGTTCTTGTCAATATTAACCTATTAAACCTCTATCCCTATTAACCAGACAGATTTTCAACTGGACCACCAGCTTTTCAATTTAGACCATGTGAAACCAGCTACCTGTCTTGAGCAGAGGTGGGTAATCCAGGTTCATACTGGAAAAATCCAACAAAGGATTTCATTCCAACTGGGTAAACAGTCAGAGAAGCAATTCTGGATATTAACTGGATTTTTCAGTACAATGGGTCTTTAAATAAATACAAATTGAACCACAATCCACCAACTTGGACTTTTATTATCACATCCAGGAAAAACAGAAGCTAACAAATGTCCTATGGAGAAAGATTCTGCAATCAAATGAGGAACATCAGAATCAGAAATACTTTATTAATTCTTTAATAAAATTTAATAAAATGCAAATTATTACAGACACACCCATCTCTTTATAATAATAATAATAATAATAATAATAATAATAATAATAATAATAATAATAATAATAATAATAAACAGAGTAATATAATTAATAATCATAATAAACCAAACAAGATTATACATGTTAAAACATGTAAAAGCCAATGGCTATGATAAATAAATATGAACATCTTGTGTAATGTAGTTCAAAAGTATTATTGAGAACATTCTAGTTTAATAAAAGTGTAATTAATGTATACTTTATCCAATTGCATTTACAGATTTTTAACATTTTCTTCACTTCACTTTCTACTTGAGACATTCCCTAGATTCACTAAATTTAATCTACTCCTCCATCCCTCTGTGGAGATTTCCCAACCCAAACAGCTCTGTTCTCAGCTATGTTAGATAATGTTTACTGCCAGCTGTACTGTACTCACCTGTTGTGAAGATAAACAGAAAATGACAGGCGAAAAGACGCATTTTGTGGCATGAAACATTCCCCTGAGGAAAAGGTCTGCTGAGTCAGGTCCATAAATGAGCATGAGGAGACTGAGAGCTCCGGGCTGGAAGGGTCGTTAGAGACTGGCTGTGATAAGAGCATTAGAGAGAGAAGCGACCACTGGAGCCATGACTGTTTCTGACCTTCTCTGGAAAAGCTGCTGAAGCTCAACCCCAGCCTGCCAAATGAAATGCACGTGTGTGTGTGTGTGTGTGTGTGTGTGTGTGTGTGTGTGTGTGTGTGTGTGTGTGTGTGTGTGTGTGTGTGAACATGTATTTAATTCTTTGTGGGGACCACAAGAGTCAATACAGTCAATACTGCCTCTATATGCACACACTATGTGTCCAAATGTTTGTGGATACCCCATAATAAATGCATTCAGCTCATTTAAGTTACACTCATTGCTGACACAGATGTGCAAATGCACACACACACACACACACACACACACACACACACATGTAGAAGAATAGGGCTTGAGCAGATAAACATAAACACACTGGAACCATGTCTAATGCCAGGTGTGGGCTTGATGTGTATAAAGCCACCCAGCATTGAACTGTGGAGCAGTGGAACTGTGTTCTCTGGAATGATGGCACTCCATCCAGTACTTTCAGATTTAGCTGGGGAGTTGGGGATGAGGTGGGGTCAGGTGGACATCCTGTTTTCATGAACACTCTTGTTGCTCAGAACAATTAAATCCACACAGCAATGCTTCAAAATCTAGTAGTAAGCTTTCCCAGGAGAGTAGAGAAAGTTACACAAAAAAGAGGGATAACTCTGTTCTGTTTTGCTGTCCTGTTGTGTGCCTCATTCAGGAGATAGTCTGGACTTGAAAAGACTGCTTTTAACTGGGGGTGGGTGGGGCTAAACTGTGGTAGGCCAAATAGTGTTATTTTTTGTGGTATCATCAGGACAGTGGAGCTCTTTTGAGAGTTTATTTTGCACTTTGGACTGAGCGGTGAATGACATTTAGAAACTTTAACAATTTAGCAAACTCTAACCTGTAAGTTGAACCCTTAGATTTTCTTCTGAGAGCTGTCACAGTCAGTTTTGTTTGAGAAAACAGCTGTTTTGTACTGATCATTTGCTTGTGTATTGATTATTAAAATTAGAATACTGCAAAAAATGTTTTTAAACATTTAATAAGTTGTATATGCATTACATTTAAAGTGATATATTTCAAGCTTTTTTGTTCTAAAGTTTATACGATGATTAGTAATCTATTCAAATTTCAGTAAAATGTCTGGTTTTCAAGAGCCATACTGAGCAACATTAAAATAAAAAAGGTTTGAAATGTCGATTTATGTGGAATGAATATAACATATGACAGTTTACCTTTTTGAATGAAACTGTGATCATGAATGAGCTTTTAAATGACAGTATGATTTTCTGAGATGCACTAGTATATGAACTTGCCTGAGGAGACTGTAGCTGGGTTCACTTTTAGCCTTGCCCCCACTCACTTCCCTAGGTTTGGCTTTCTTGACTTTGGTTGTCAGCTGATTGTCCAGATTGTTTTTGATGGAGTGTATCAGGGAGAGAAGAGACAGTGAAAACTAACATTAGCTCTTGGCCTAGCACTGTCCAGTCCGCTTTCACTTCATCATGTGAGCAGCTTGAGGTTCTCTACTGCAGACACTGTAACAGGAAAAGCCACGATTACAAGGCCTGGTTCCAGTGTGAGCCCATATCTCACTCCCATAATGCACTCAGCTTTAATTAGAGCTTTCTTTAGTGAGCAGGGTATCACTAGAGAATTTTGGGGTGTGACAATACAGAGTAAAGACCGTTACATAACAGTTTTGGGGTGTTGGGACTGGCCTGGTTTAAAGCTCTGTTTTGGTTCTGCTGGACGTACTTTTAAAGAAGCGTTTGAGGTTCATGGTTTGGCAGCTCCATGTACTGAACTCTTGTTATTTAACTCTGCCCATATAAATACAGGTTGACATTCTAGGGTGCCTTTAAGTTTAAAAAGTCTCCTGTATACAAAATACAAATGCAAACTAGTTGAGTATATACAGGGGTTGGACAATGTAACTGAAACACCTGTCATTGTACTGTGGGAGGTTTCGTGGCTAAATTGGAGCAGCCTGGTGGCCAATCTTCATTAATTGCACATTGCACCAGTAAGAGCAGAGTGTGAAGGTTCAATTATCAGGGTAAGAGCACAGTTTTGCTCAAAATATTACAATGCACACAGCATTATGGGTGACATACCAGAGTTCAAAAGAGGACAAATTGTTGATGCACGTCTTGCTGGCACATCTGTGACCAAGACAGCAAGTCTTTGTGATGTATAAAGAGCTACGGTATCCAGGGTAATGTCAGCAAACCACCAAGAAGGATGAACCACATCCAACAGGATTAACTGTGGATGCAAGAGGAAGCTGTCTGAAAGGGATTGTATCCAAAAAATGTCATTCCCAAGACGAATTGACGCTGTATTGGCCACAAAAGGAGGCCCTAGTACACCATACTAATACATTACTGTGGTCTAAAACCAGGTGTTTCATTTTCATTGTCCAACCCCTGTATGAAGTTTATTCTAAATGGCCAAAGAAGAAAACCTGTGTTTAATGCACTGATTTGTTTGTATAGTAAAAAATGTGGCTGTATTTGCAATATACTGAGGTGGTAGGTTTCCATACAATACTCATTTTCACACCAAATTCACTCTGAACAATGTTGGTTACATCTCAACCACTAAATTAAGCTGAACCTTTAAAAACATTCCCCTTTATTGGACAAACAATGCAATGCAACACAGAGTGAAGCCAAATATCAGCATTTAGTACTCAGGGTTACACTAGTCAATGAAAAAAAAACCACAATAGCAGGAATACAAGCATTCTGTGTGTATGTTGGCTGTGTAGGGCCACAGTGGGGTTTCATGCAAGCATCTGACTGCTATTAGCACATCACTTCAGGGGGCAAGCAGTCAAAACTCCAGGCCGGAAAACAGTTCAAAGCTAAAAGGAGAGGCAGGAGAGCAAGAGGGTGGCAGGGTTAATAACACTGTGTGTGTGTTTGTGTGTGTGTGTGTGTGTGTGTGTGTGTGTGTGTGTGTGTGTGTGTGTGTGTGTGTGTGTGTGTGTGTGGGTGGGTGGGTTTGTGCTGACTTGAAACTTTTTTAACAGTGTAATTCACTGCATTAGAGAAAGTATGTTGTATCCAGTACAGACACCATAAAAACATTACAGGTCTATCTACTATAGAATGAAGATAAGTCCAGTACTAACAGAGACTCAAAGACATAAAGACTTAAACACTGTAAAGAAATGTATGAGCATACTGACAGATATTTTATCTATGTATTAAGAATATATATTCAACACCCAGTTCTCTCTTTAGCAACTGCGACCAAACACTTTCTGTAGTTCTAAATAAGTGTTTAATATAAAGGAGGAATTCTGTCTCACTTCAGGACCCCTTTCTTTAACTTTCTTAAAAAAATAAAATTGTTCAAAAAAATTGTTTTTCATAATTCGATTCAAAATGTTTAACTGTCGTATATTATATTCCATGCATTTAAAGTAACATGTGTAAAGCATTCTTTTATTCTACTTTTGATTCTGTCTGATTAGTCATTTAGTCATACTTAAAATTAAATATTCTAATAATTTAAGATCCTGGATTTCATGAGCTATAAGCCTGAATATGTCAACTATAATGAAAATAAAAGCTGACACTTTTAACTTTTTGTATGAAATTCATTATAAATGAACAATATTCCAATTTTTAGAGATGCACTAGTATATATGTGTGTTTCAGCAGGGTTTACATCAAAAGTTTGACCAGTTCATTCCAAAGCTCAGAGCATCCCTCCAAGGCCTCTTGTCATCACAGTGAGAGCTGAGCATTCAGACGTCCAGCAACACAGAGGGAGGGAGAGATTTTATGACACCTCAAAAGGAAATGTTACCCAGGCTTAGTCCTTAACATCCATAAGTGGAAAAAGAGGCTTCCATTATTCCTGGCTTCAACACACCTAAACTCAACCATTTCACATATTTAGCTCCGTCCAAACTTCAACAGACTAAACAACACTGTGAACAAGAACCCATTTAAATACCTTATCCAATGCACACTACAATCCTCTTTTAGTCAAACACAAAATGCTGAAATGCTGAAAATACCATCAAATTAAAATAATTCCAGTGTGTCTCACTACTAAATCTGTACTATGTAGGACTATACATTTCATCTCTTACACTATCCTGGGTTTAGATTCTCATATAAATTGTACATTGAAACATGAAAGCATGAGACATGAAGCATTTAGCTCTGCTTTGCTACCAAAGAGAGCTTATAACTGGAAAAGTGCATTTTCTAAAGGAAACACAGAATGCCATGATGTTGCCAGGCTAATTGGTTGCTATGGTATTCTTTGTGGTTAGTATGGTGTTGTTAGGTGGAGGATATGGTGCTGCAAGGTTGGTATGGTATCCCAAGTGACTGCTAAGTGTATGTTATGTTGTTAAGTGGGTAATATAGTATCTCTGGTGCTTGCTACTGTGTTGCTAAGTGGTTGCTAGGTGGTTGTTATGGTGTTGGTAGGTGGGTAATATGATATCCCAAGTGCTAGCTGCAGTGTTGCTAAGTGGTTGCTAGGTGGTTGCTAAGTGCGTAATATGGTATCCCAGGTGCTTACTGTGGTGTTGATAAATGGTTGTTGGGTGTTTGTTATGGTGTTACTACAAGGATGCTGAATGGGTGCTACAGGCAGTTGCATGATGTTACTTAGTGGCTTCTAGGATGTTGCTAGGCAGTTGCTATGGCATTCCTGGTGATTGCTAAGGGGTTGCTGTGGTACTCCATGTTAATGGTTGGGTGTTACAAGTGTATTTATATCTTTGTTATGTATAAAAGGTGCTGGAACCTTTGCACCCTATATATTCCCATGGGAAAATGTATAATAAAATAAGATTACTTTTAATATTGCACAGGGTGAAATTTGAATATACAGTAAGCAGATAAAGATGCACATTATACAAAATAAAAAAAATATTTTTTGGATATTGCACAATTTTGAACAAGTAGTGACTAGATATTGCAGAGAAATGGAAGATATTGCACAGTTATAAGATGGTACACAGAACTTATGAATGTATTGCACTTATTGGTCCATGTGGTGTGTTTGTGAGTTTGGTGTGAAGAGAGAGTTCAGTGTGATAATAAAGTGTAATATGATGATCGAGTGAGGTGTGTGTCCATACTGTGTTTATGACAGAGACTTTCTGAGTGTCTGCTTGGGGAGGTTTTGATTGTACAGCCGAACAGCAGTGGGCAGAAAAGAGCTGCATTATCTCTCCTGTCCGCATCGCAGGTGGAGGAGCCTGTCACTGCAGGAACTGCCCAGTGCTGCATCTGCCTCCTGTAGTGGATGAAAGGTGTTGTCCATTATGAACGCAAGCTTGGCCAAGAGCCTTCTCCCCACCACCTCCCTACTGGGTCCAGTGCACAGCCCAGGACAGAACTTGCCTTCCTGATGAGCTTGTCCAATTTCTTCTTGTCTGTGGCTGTAATGCCACCTCCCAAGCAGACAATACCACAGAAGATGGCTGATGCCACCAGAGAGTCATAAAAAGAGTGGATAAGGTCACCCTGTATTGCAAATTACTGAAGCCTCCTCAGCAGGTGGTTTCTGCTCTGGCATTTCTTATACAGCTCTTTGGTTTTACCTTTGTTATTCTGTAAAGACCCTTTTAACACTTCTGTATTCGCTTTCATCAACGTAGTCAACCATGGCACAGACATCAGAGAATTTTTGGAGCTGACAGGTTGAGAAGTTCTGGGTGAAGTGTAGAAGACCAATGGGGCCAGGACTGTTCACTGTGGGGACCCTGTGCTGCAGAGCAATGTTCCTCACACACAGACCTTCAGCACTCAATAGGTCAAAGAACATTTGATTCTAACAATGTTTCCCACCTTTTCAAGATGAGAGAGGGTTCTGTGTAGTAAGTAAGTTATTGCATCCCTCACTCCAATGCCTGGCTGGTGAGCAAATTGGAGAGTACCTGTAGCCAGTCCCTTCAATGGACAAAGATGAGCAAGTCTTTCCAGAGTCTTCATCAGATGAGATCAGTAACCAATCAGATCACTGAAGTGTGCAGTCTTTGGAATCGGTACCACACAATGTCTTCGAGAATACTGACATTCTCTCCTCTTTCAGACTTAGGTTTAAAATGTCCTTTACTATCCCACACAGTTGGTCTGAGCAGTGTCTCAAGATCCCCAACCTGGTGTCTGTACCTGCTGCCTTTCTCACATTCATCTTCATCAGTTCCCACCTCGGTTCTCTGTGTAGGACAGAGGAACACAGGGCTGAATGTTGGGTGCTAAAAGCAGTGGTTTGAGCTGGATTGATACAAGATCAATCCTGTTGAAGAAGGAATTATGGTCATTTGGCAATTGGCAACAAGCTACCTTTTGGACTCCTTAAAACCTGAGGTGATTCCAGTCACATTATTCAGTTGCAGCTAGCCTTCCATTCTCTTCCTATACTGGTCTTTGCCCTACCTGATTATCCTTTGCAGTTCCTTCTGTACTCTCATCATATCCTCTTTGTTTCCAGATCTAAATGCCCTCTTATTTTCTTCCAGAAGTGCCTTGAGATCTGGGGTTATTGTTATTGAAAAACACTGTACAGTCTTGATGGGTTCAAAGCAGTCCCTTGTAGGCCTTGTTGGACCAACTTCTCACCTGCCTTGTATTGACAGGGCACCTGTGAATGTCAGTGCTGCTAACTCATCCACTTTACTGGAGAGCGATGTTACATTCCAATCATTACCGAGCACAATGCTCAACACCAGCATGTTTTCCCTTTCTTCATCAACTCAACTCACATGGAAAATAATAATAATAATAATAATAATAATAATAATAATAATAATAATAATACCCTTTAAAGAACAAAGGAATATATGTATTGAGTATTTGATGAGCTATTTTATGGTACTTAAACAGTATGTGACTTTGGTTGGGAGGAAGAGTTTTTTTTAAAAAAACCACCTTGTTTCTTTATCTCACAATTATGTTTTGTTATGGAGGGCTTGTTTATACAGGGGTTGGACAATGAAACTGAAACACCTGGTTTAGACCACACCACAATAATTTATTAGTATGGTGTACTAGGGCCTCCTTTTGCAACCAATACAGCATCAATTCGTCTTGGGAATGACATTTTTTAGATACAATCCCTTTCAGAGAGCTCCCCCTTGTGTCCACAGTTAATCCTGTTGGATGTGGTTTGTCCTTCCTGGTGGTGCTGACATTACCTTGGATACCGTGGCTCTTGATACATCACAAAGACTTGCTGTCTTGGTCACAGATGCACCAGCAAGACGTGCACCAACAATTTGTCCTCTTTTGAACTCTGGTATATCACCCCTAATGTTGTTTGCATTGCAATATTTTGAGCACAACTGTGGTCTTAACTGCTAATTGAACCTTCACACTCTGCTCTTACTGGTGCAATGTGCAATTAATGAAGATTGGTCACCAGGCTGCTCCAATTTAGCCACGAAACCTCCCACACTAAAATGACAGGTGTTTCAGTTTCATTGTCCAACCCCTGTATATTGACAGTCAAATTCACAGCCAGAAACCGTTAATGCAGTTTTTTTTCTCCAGACAACCTCACAGACTATTTTGAGTCTGTTGTACTGTTTATTCTATTTGGCTGTGCACATTTTAGTGTTTTCCCTGCTCTGTATACCCACAGCAACTCTGTGTTGGGAGAAGGGAAAGCAATGTGTAGGGCAGGGTGCCTCCACTAAACACTGATTTAGACTTTACAAAGTATATAAGTATATTTTATACAATACTGAAATATAAAATCTGATGGACCTGAAAGAAATTCTGCTTAAAAAGTAACCTGACCAGTGACTACCATCTACAGGCAACAAGGTGTAACTGCGTTATAAATGGAGGCATAAAACTGCAGCTCTTCAGTCAGACATTATTGGGGTGGAATAGTATCTGTGAACACAGTCCAGAGAGTTTATATATATATATAGTCCCTGTGTGAATGTGGGTGTGAGGAGTGGTGGTGGGGGATTCAGCTCAGTCTCTGTGTGTTGAGGAGTCTGACTGCCTGGTGGATGAAGCTGTTGCAGAGTCTGGTGATGGAGGCTCTGATGCTCTGGTATCTTGTGCCACACGGCATCAGAACGAAGAGACTGTGTGAGGGGTGGGTTGGGTCTTCCACAATGCTGGAGAAATGTAGATGTTGCTGATGGAGGGGAGAGGAACTCCAATGATCTTCTTGGCTGTCCTCACTATCCGCTGTAGGGTCTTGCGATCCGTGATGGTGCAGTTCCCAAACCAGACAGTAATGCAGGTGCTCAAGAGGCTCTCTATAGTCCCTCTGTAGAACATGGTGAGGATGGGTGGTGGAAGGTGTGCTCTCCTCAGTCTCTGCAGGAAGTAGAGGTGCTGCTGGGCTTTCTTTGTTGTGGAGCTGGTGATGTGGGACCAGGTGAGTTTCTCTGCTATGTGAACACCGAGGAACTTTGTGTTTCTCACAATCTCCACTGCAGAGCCGTTGATGTTTAGCGGGTGGTGGTTACTTGGTGTTGTCCTGAAGTCAACAACAATCTCTTTGGTTTTGTGAACGTTTAAAGATAAGTTGTTGGTTCTGCACCAGTCCGTTAGCCACTGCACCTCCTCTCTGTATGCTGACTCATCGTTCTTGCTGATGAGGCCAACGACAGTTGTGTTATCAGCAAACTTGATGTAGTAGTTTGAGGTGTGCTTTGCAGTACAGTCATGAGTCAGCAGGGTGAAGAGCAATGGACTGAGCACACAGCCCTGGGGGGCACCAGTGGTCAGTATGGTGGTGCTGGAGGTGTTGTTTCCAATCCTGACTGATTGAGGTCTCTCAGTCAGGAAATCCAGGACCCAGGTGCAGAGGGAGGAGTTCAGGCCCAGCAGGCTCAGTTTTTCAATCAGATGCTGAGGGATGATGGTGTTGAGCCAGGTGGAGTGCAGTTGAGATGGCATCGTCTGTTGATCGGTTCGGACGATACGCAAACTGCAGTGGGTCCAGTGAGGAGGGGAGCTGTTTTTTGATGTGCCTCATGACCAGCCTCTCAAAGCACTTCATGATGATGGGAGTAAGTGCAATGGGACGGTAGTCATTGAGGCAGGACACTTGAGATGTCTTCGGCATGGGAATGATTGTGGAGGTCTTGAAGCACGTTGGCACGGCGGGAGTGCTCAGAGAAATTTTGATGTCTGTGAGAACATCTGCGAGCTGTTCTGCATATCCTCTGAGCACTCTGCCAGGTATGCTGTCAGGTCCAGGGGCTTTTCGTGGGTTGACTCTGAGTAGAGTTCTCCGCACATCAGCTGGGGACAGGCGCAGTACCTAGTCATTTGGAGGTGGTGTGGTCTTCCTTGCTGCAGTGCAGTTCTGTACTTCGAACCTTGTGTAGAAGGTGTTCAGCGCATCTGGGAGACGGGCATCACTATTACAAGCAGGTGAAGGGGGCTTGTAGTTGGTGATGGGCTGTATGCCCTGCCACATGCACCGCGTGTCAGCAGTGTCCTTGAAGTGGTTGTGGATCCTCTCTGTGTGGGTGCGTTTTGCCTCTCTGATGCCCCGGGAGAGCTTGGGTCTAGCTGTTCTGAGGCCTGCCTTGTCCCCTGACTTGAAGGCCTTGTCCCGGGTTTCTCAGCAGCACACGCACCTCTGCAGTCGTCCACGGCTTCTGGTTGGAGCATGTTGTGATGGTTTTGGAGTCAGTAACATCATCAATGCACTTGCTGAGCACTCCAGAGTGCTCTGGAGCAGGTTATCAACATTTTTCTCTCAACCCTGATTAGTCTTCCAGTTCCTGCTGCAGAACACCATCCCCACAGAATGATGCTGCCCCCACCATGCTTCACTGTAAGAATAGGATTGGCTAGGTGATGAGCAGTGTCTTGTTTCTTCCAGACATGACTCTTGGCACTGAGGCCAGAGTTTAGTCTTTGTTTCTTTAGACCAGATCATTTTCTGATGGTCTGAGAGTCCTTTAGATGGGTTGTCACATGCCTTTTACTGAGGAGTGGCTTCCATCTGGCCATTGTACCACACAGGCCTGATTGGGGGAGTGCTGCAGAAATGGTTGTCTTTCTGTGAGGTTCTTGGTCAACTCCTTAAGGCCTTTCTACCACATCCAGCTCTAGGAATTGTCCTGGTGGTTCCAAATGTCTTCCATTTACAGATAATGTTAAGCTGAAAAATTCCTGTACCCTTCTTAATATGGGACATTATATAAACAGGTGGGTGTATTTCCAAAGTATGTCCACAACTTTATCACAGGTGCCCAATCAAACTGTATTAACATTTGAAGGATGTTCAGGAGAAACAAGTTGCAACTGAGCTCAATGTTGAGTGATCTTGGCAAAAGCTGCGAATACTCACGTACTGTTATATTGTTGTTGTATTTTTCAAACTTTTATCACTTTGTCATTATGGTGTATTGTGTGTAGAACTCTGACAGGAAAAATGTATTTAATCTATTTTTGCTGTAACACAAAATGTGGAAAAAGTGAAGCACTGTAAATACTTTCCAGATGCACAGTATATACATGTACCAATTGCATGTTCACATCTTTTCTGTCTCTCCACCTTGTTTTGTCTCTTGTTCTTACATTACCAGCCCAACACCATGTTTGCCAGCAGCTGCCTTCAGATGGTCTAAGCCAAACTCAAATGAACACATAGGCTAAACTGAGTAAAGTCTAAACTGATGAGGTTACACCAGAGGTCACCAACCCCAATTCCAATCCTGCAATTACCTTCTTGTAGACTTTAGATTGAACCATAATCCACCCACCCGATCCAACAAACTACTGCCTTCAGATGTTCTTGTCAGAATGGAGTTCATTAAATTTGGTAAAGCTGAAACCTGCAGGAAGGTAACTGTCCAAGAGCAGTGTGGGTGACCCCTGGTCTAAGCTCTTCAGTTTAGCTTTTACCCAGCTTAACCTGTGTTCATTTGAGTTTGATTGACTTTGATCAGCTTAATCACCCGACTCATTTGGGTATTCTAGGTCATGTTTGTCAACAAAGTATATAATCAAACCCAGATGAAAATATATCCTACAGTAGTGAGGGAAAGAGCTGGTCAACCAGCACAACCAGGTAGATGAGCCTGAACTAAGCTGTTTATTTGTCCATTTTCCATTCATCTGACAATACTGACATTAATGCAAAAATAGTGAGACTCCGCAGAGAACGGAAGTTTAAGGAACACACAAATGCTAATAAAATGTTCTATGATGCATTCTTACAGGATAAGCCAGAATATTATGACCACTCATAAATAAACATCAAGGCCTATGTCTAGAATATGTGTTACACAGTAACTGAAAAGTTCTGAACACGCTGGACATGAATGGGCAGACATGAAGCCCTGGGCCACCCGGACATGGGACAGATCATTAAAAAAAAAATGAGTGGAATTGGCTACAAAGCAGCAAGTTTTGTGCTAGCAGTCAACAGCACCCGTTAAAACGATTAACAGCTTTGTGTCAGAGATCACATATACCACCTTCAGAAGTGAATAGCCAATCCCAACTCCAAGTCCCTCCAAACTCCGCAATGGTCTTTAGCAGCCTCTGGTTTAGATCCCTGCCATCAGGTCTTTCAACATCTCATTATTTACATGAATGGAAATACAGAAAACTTGGGCCATACAGTTTTTAATAAACAGATGCAAGTGAAAGAAAGAAAAATTATCAACACATGCTGTGAAATGTAAATTAGGGGTTTAAAGATTTTATTATAGTAATATTTATATGAATTATCCATGTATGAACGAACTTTGACTGGTAACTGGGAGCATTCTGCAGTGTCTGAGGCAGATTCTGCCAATCACAAAAAGCAAAGAAACCAAAACTGGGATTACAGATTGATGCTTTGAATAAAACAAACAGTGCCCTGGATCCTTTGCCATGATTCACGTCTCACCACATGAAACTCTGTACCTGGAAAAAAATAAACAGTATTAACCATAGCAATAAAAAATAAAGAAAAATATTTTTTTAATAAACTTTATATATTCATTACAGTTATGGTTTACAGTTTCTATAGTAAAAAATTAAAACTAAGACAAAAAGAAAAACATTGTTTCCATTACAAATATTGAGAACCAATGTAGTTGATCTTTCAAAAATAACTAACTTTTTAAATAACTTATTTTATTGCTTTTTTTATTATATAGTATAATATAAATAGTATTGTTATTAGCTATAACATTACCATCACTGTTCCTGCTCATTTCATGAAAAAATTGCAGCATTATTTTATTTATTAATTAAACAAAGGAAGAATCAGTAACTTTGAATACATTAATTCAATTGAAATATCTTTATTTGAAAAACATTTAGTAGGTTTTATACCCAATATGATTTCAACTGGTGAACTTTTGCTTTGGTTGACTTACATGAAATAAACATCTATTCGTAGACATCCTTCTTGTCTGCGATGTACTGAATGATTTCTTCAGGCGTCATCAGCTTTTCTGCTTCTGCATCTGGAATCTCGAACCCTGCACAAAAAAAAACACAACCAACATTAGAAAATTGCACCAACAGTCATCAGAAAATAATTGAAGGTGAGTGAGGTCTGACCTATACTGGAAGTCACACAAGAGAAGGAGAGAATGACCATACAGAAGCAAATAGCTAAGGCTATCCCCACCAGAGAAGGAGAAAATGACCATCCAAAGGCTAAAAGCTAACGCTAGCCCCACCAGAGAAGGAGAAAACGACTGGCCAGAGGCTAAAAACTAAAGCTAGCCCCACTAGAGAAGAAGGACTGTCCAGAGGCTAAAAGCTAATGCTAGCCCCACCAAAGAAGAAAACGACCTTCCAGTGGCTGAAACTAATGCTAGCCACACAACTGAAGGAGAGAACAACCGTCCGGAGTCTAAAAGCTAATGCTAGCTCCTCCAGAGAAGGAGAGAGAGCGACCGCCCCGAGGCTAAAAAATAAAACTGACCATCCAGAGGTTAAGAGTTAACCCTAGCCCTGTGAGATAAGGAGAGAACAATCATCCAGAGGCTAAAAGCTAAAAGGACCATCCAGAGGCTAAACGCTAACACTAACCCCACCAGAGAAGGTGAGAATGACTGTCCAGAGGCTAAAAGCTAAAAGGACCACCCAGAGGCTAAAAGCTCATGCTAGCCCCACCAGAGAAGGAGAGAAAGAACACCAAGTCAGAGGAAAAGCTGGTGTTGCCATAGGATTAAAATGCTAAAAGCCATAACTAACAGACTAGCTACAATATCAGCTGGCTAGAAACACACTGCACCAAGTTTTTGTTCTCATCACAGCTTCGCATAGCTTAGAACTAGACCCGGTATTTGTGGACAGTATCTGTGACAAATCAGCCAATGAAAGTAGAGCATTTTTCCCCCATAAACCAAAAAAAAAAGACAAATCTGTTGAGGTAAAATATAATAAAGTAGGCTTTGCATCTGCAGTTTTTGTTCACCCAAACAAAAGTAAAATGCTCACAATTTATACTATGAACATCATCCAGAAAGTTAAAACGGCAGCACATAACATCAATTAAACCAAAACATGTACAAAAGTAACAAAAATCCTCAAAACCAGATAAAAAAATAAAGTACAAACCAAATTCATCCTCCATGGCCATGATGATCTCCACTTGGTCTAGACTGTCCAGCCCTAAGTCCTTCATGAAGTGAGAAGAGACCTGAAGCTGAGATAGAAATCACAGCATGGTTAAGAGGCATTTCAAAACAAGGCCTGAACATACAGAACATAGAGGCAAGACATGAATGAGATTTCAGCCTGGATTAAAAACTGCCAAGTTCATCAAGATTCTCTGGTCATACATAGCATAGCATTCAAAAGCTACTTCACCAGGTTTTGGTCTGGTTCTGGGTTTCTCAAGCTGAAATTCTAATATGACAACTTACCTTCTCTGGGCTGATCTTGTCATACAGTTTGAGAACGTAGAGGACCCTGTCTCGGATGGAGTCTAAGGTTAATGGGGGCAGGTCACTATACTGCCGCAACTGAGAGACCAGTGGAGAGCTGTACTGGATCTAAAACGACACAAAGGACTGAATTGTCAGTCTGAAAACAGCAGCAAGTTCCCAGCTGGTTGTACATTGAAGTAAAACTTTTTGGATCTGATTTTGTACAGTTTTATTTACATTATAGTTCAAAAGGGAGCCAATGTTGCTCACTAACAATATTAATGTCTGGTAAAAAATTTCATCTATTACAGGTAATGGGGAAAAATATAATGGTAATACTACTACTACTTTGGGGGTGTGCTATTTTGTAGTGGTGTGCAATATCAATACAGACTTTTCAGTGCACTCTAACAACCCCACAATGCACCACAATAAGTATTGCACAAATATATCCCAGCAGAGAAAATACCCACAACTCATCATGTTGCTTGGTTTGAAGACTCACCCACAGCTTCTCTGAGGAAGACATTTGTTCAGATTGTTAACGTGAGGTAATCTGCTGTCACACTGCAGTGATCTCACACGTATAATGAGGTGTTGGGAATCATTAACTGCCTTAACGAATTCTGTTCCCAATAACAGTCCCCTATACAAGAATCTGAAATCTCACATGTAGGGGAGAAGCAATAGGGCATGGTTTCAGATGGTGCTCTAGTGTGACGTGTTACAAAACTGTTCCCGTCGACTTAAAATCATAACATGATTGATTGATTTCTTGGTCAGTGCCTGTGTGGTTAGTTAATCTGAGGCCTTCAGTACTGCTCATGAGGTCCCACCTAATGAGATTCTGTTTAGCTGAATCAATCAAGATATCACCAGAAAAGATCCTCATTGGACAATTTTCCATTTTGTGTTCAAATATTTTAAACAAAGTAAACAACAGTCCATTGAATAACAATGACCTATAATTGGAGATTTTAGCATCCACAACTAGGATTAAGTTAAGACAAATGTTTAGCACCTGCCAATCTGCCTTCATGATAAAGACTAAATGCAAGGATTTTAAAAGAAATCCATAGGAATCTTGTTTTAAATACACTACATGGTGCTACACAAGTAGGAATATTAAATGGAGCCAATACAGCCTATAAAAATAAGAGCAAGTCAATACAGTACATCAGTAATATTTACTGATAAAAATTAATTTGGTAGAAGCTGCTCAAGTTGCTCAGTTGGCTCTGTGTTTGAGTTGTCCTCCATGCTGCTTCCATGCTGCAGACTGGACAGGGAGGAGTCTACACAAGCCAAAGTATGTTTTTAGATGGACAATACATGAGCATACACAGTGGGGAGGAAGTATTCACAAGTATTAACAGGGGAAAAATGTGGGTAAGAGGATTTGAATGTTGGTTTTGATGAATCAGAAATTAATTGTCCAGCCCTACATTCTACCAAACCTGAAATACTGTTGTTTGGTAGTTTTTTAGAAGGTTTTGGCCAAAAAAGTTTTAAAATACATTAAATTAATTCTGGCCCATCAGGATAATAACATAATTGACTTAGTGTATAATATACAGATATGACCTTGATCATTTTTGCTGACCTTCACATTTGCCCCTTGATATTGTGTTTACATTCATCTATTTCAGCATATAAGTCCTTTTTAGCCTATCCTGCTTATCTGTTCTGTCATACAGTGCAACCAATGTCCAATGCATCAATATCGGCACCTCCATACACAGAGTGGACTGAGAAAGGTAATGATCAGCACTTGTGAACTGAAGATTAATGTCCAAATTATAACCATAAGTGTGAAACAGTTCTGCTTCTTTCATCTTTCACACCTTTTTTCAAGCCATATGTGGACATTTGTAGCTTCCATTCCACTGCAAAGCAAAACAGAAACTGCCATCACTTTTGTTGGAAAGGGTTTCCAGGCCTCATGCTTGGCCACAGAACTGCCATATTAAACTAAATGCTAGAATGCACCAGTGAAATGTGTCAGATTTGTACCTTATCTAACGCAAACTCTGCCAAAGCTACTGTAAAATGTCTAAAAGAACTGCGCCTCTTGGGGAAGCAGAGTAAAGACCTAACACCACTAACCTGATGCACACTGAGAGCACATCACTCAGCCCAGTACAGTGAGTGTCAAACAAAAAGTCTATCTTTTGATTTTTCACAAAAAAATATCTACAACCACTCAACTGATTGCAGTGCCAGATTGTCAATGAGTCAGTCAGAATGACGGCAGGTCACCTGCAGTCCTGCATTGATTTGGTGGTGATTACCATTTAGTGTGCTTTAATAATAATAATAATAATAATATTGTTGTTATTAATTGTTATTAATAATAGTAATCAATCAATTAATTAATTAATTAAAATTACAGATGTTTTACACAATAAAATGTAAATTAAAAAATATATATTACAGATAGTTCACACTACAAAAGTAATAAAGGACTGAGCTTTGGGTTTGACTTCATTAAAACCTGATTGTGGTTCAGACTGACCCTCTCTGAAGTCTGGAGGCTCAGAAGTTGGCTTTAGACCGCACTGATAACTTCTTTAAATGTGGGCCCTGAACCAAACTGAACCGAGTCGAGCTGAGCCTAACTGAACCGAACTGGATCCAGCTGAACCGAACTGACCCGAAATTAATCCAGCTGAACCGAACTGAACCTAACTGAGCCCAACTGAGCCGAACTGAACCGAACCGAGCCGAACCGAAGTGAGCCGAACTAAACCGAACTGGATCCAGCTGAACCCAACTGAGCCGAACTCAACCTAACTGAACCGAACTGGATCCATCTGAACCGAACTAAGCCGAGCGGATCTAATTCTGAATCACCTGTTCTCAGGTCAGGTTAATGACTCAAGCCGCTGTGCCTCTAACCCGGTAGGTCATTGTGTGACCGACAGGACCCACCTGAGTCAGCCGGGGCTGCATCGCGAAGGCCGGCAGGGAGAGGCAGCGGTTCTGGCTTACAGTAGCCGCGGCGTCCGCGGACACGCTGCCCCGCGCCGCCCCCGCGAGCAGGCGGGAGTTCAGG
This sequence comes from Acestrorhynchus altus, assembly GCA_034509495.1. NCBI lineage: Eukaryota > Metazoa > Chordata > Actinopteri > Characiformes > Acestrorhynchidae > Acestrorhynchus > Acestrorhynchus altus. Next base: position 33,187,939 of record CM067502.1, read on the forward strand.
GATCGGACACATCGGGCAAGGATGCGCGCCGCCATGTTCCTTACACACTCACACACACACACCGCAGGGGACTCGTCCTCGTCTTCTCTTCTTCTCGGGCAGAGCGGAGGCTGTGCGGACCACACTGCTGCCCCCTACAGTGCGGAGAACCGAGACACCGGAAACGCCGGAAACGCCGCACCGCCGCAGGACGACAGTCCCAGCTCCGCACGGTCAGCTCCGCGGGACGGATACAACACCGCCGCACCGCCATGTACAGCCGAGGAGGGGTGAGTGGACGTGTGTGATGGAGGGACACTGAAAAGAGGGTGAAGGACTAAGCAACTCGGGATCAGAGCCTTTGCTCCTCTTCTGAACGAGCTGCGTTCAGATTAAACGGGTCGTTTTAACGCCGATCATAGCGTTTCTGTTTCTGCTGCTGAGGATTTCTCTGATTAACACCACAGGTGGCAGTCCAGGTCCTCACACTCCGCCCCGGGACTGCGTTCAGACTGCAGGGCAGCAGCAGCAGTCAGAACAAAGTCCTGGAGTCCAGCTCCACTTCCTGGACCTGGATTCTCTACCTCTAACCTTTAGAGGGGTCCAGTCAGTCAAAACAAAGTCCTGGAGTCGAGCTCCACTTCCTGGACCTGGATTCTCCACCTCTAACCTTTAGAGGGGTCCAGTCAGTCAAAACAAAGTCCTGGAGTCCAGCTCCACTTCCTGGACCTGGATTCTGCACCTCTAAGCAGCAGAGGGGTCCTTACAGTCAGAACACAGTAAAGTCCTGGATTACCTCTGCTAGCTAGTTGGTCCATGTGTGCTTATATCATGGCATGGATTTGTTTGTCTACTTTGTTCAGCTGACAGGCTTGTGTATTAATGTTAGGTCCACCCTTAAGCGCATGCGCACAAACACAGTGCTGATTTTTTTTTCTTGTTTACAGATTCACGTGTCTATTCAGAAAAGAGGGCACCAGCCAGTGCCTCTAAGATGTCTCAGAGGCACTGCCTCAAATTTGTTTCAGTGTCCATTCTGTAGTCCTGCCAAATTCAAAGCAGCGAAGTCCTACAAGGTGAAAATCCATCTAGCCTGGCATGTTCGGGGAGCTGTGGAATATGGAGGTATTATTTTGTGTTCATGCTATTAATGGAAAATATATTTTTTTGTATTTGCACATGTGAATGTTTAGGAACCCCTGGTCAAAATTTCTGATTTTTGTAAACAGTGAAGTGGGTAAAAAAACCTCATTCCGAAAGGCGTAAAGTTAAACGTGAAACTATCTTTACTTAACTTCAGGGGACCTTCACAGGAATAATGTGTATCTCTGACTTCCTTCGAATGTGATTTGAGTGATCAGATTTCAGCGCAGCCTGGAGACGGGCCATTATGGCAAAAAATTGTTTTGAGTAACTTTAGCCTGATTGTGTGAACATAACCTGGGAGCTCAAAACTTTTGTGATTCCCAAACCTTTTCATGGGGCAGTCCACTAATGTTGAAAATAATGTTTCATCTTTAACTACTCACAGTAACAGAAATTGCTTGTTTTTTTCCCCTCAGAATACACTGTGTTTCGATGTGGTTTTGACTGTAGGTCAAAATTTCATTTTCACTGTCCTGGTTGCTGCACCACTATAATTCGCAAGGAGGATTTTCACAGACACTTTGGAATATGCAAACAGTTTCGCTTCTACAGGAACACATTACAGAACAATACACCTATTCCAGCACCTCCTGCTGCAATCCCTGCAGCCACTCCAGCATCTCCTGCTGCTGTCCCTACACCTGCCCCGGCATCTCCTGCCACTGTCCCTACACCTGTTCCAGAATCTCCTACCGCTCTCCTTACGCCTGCTCCAGCATCTCCTGCCGCACTCCCTACACCTGCTCCGCCATCCCCTGCATCCACTTCGACATCTTCTGCCATTGTCTCTGTTGAGAACCTAAAGAAGATCAAAGTTGGAAACAAAATCCAAGTGAATTGTCCACAATGTAATTTGCTTTTAAATCTAAAAAATTTAAAAGTGCACATGCAGAGGAAACACACAAAGCAAGAGGTTTTGGATGAACCAGTCACTTCCAGTCCCAAAGACAAGCCCTCGGAAAGCTCCTCAGTCCCTGAACTGCCTGATAAGAGTACTCAGACCAGTTCTCCAGAATAGTCCCCGTTCTTTTACTTCTGCAGTATGGATGACTTTGAGACTCTCCTTTGTAAAGTTAGAGATGACCGAGATTTTGTTTGTATACAAAGAGCCACGTGGAAGTAGTTCATAATCATGAATGTTCAGTAGACTGTACTATAATTCACTTTTGTGCATTTCATTCAAATTGATCAGTCTCACATGTACAAGAAAGGTGTTCACAAATACATCAAGAATTATGTTTTTTGTTTTTATCATAAAAAATAGAAAATAAATGGCATTGATGGTTTAAGTGTCTGTTGGTTATTAATTTAATTAATTAAACCACAAAATATCTAAAATTTATATCTATTGCTTCTATACCATTTTTTTCAGCAAACCATTCTGAATGATATTGTTGATCTCAACTATTGAAATCATCAAAAAACAGTTGATTTCCCATTTGATCTTTAGAAACCTAAGCCAATTTTCTGGGATGTTTTTTGTAGTTTGACTTATTTTATTTGCCAAAATATTAGAAATGTATTTATAGGGGACCAGATATTGTTATTGTTAGATCTTATGCTACTCAAATTTGTCTGCATTTAAGATGAAAAAGATGAACAGAAATTAAATGTTTGAAATTGACCAAGTTTTGAATAAAAAAATGAGCAAAATTGTTTTTTGCTCATGAGGACTAAAACACAATGAACACACTTTATATCTCATAAATCCAGTTGGAAATTGATCATCAGTGTTTTGAGTTGAAGTATTTGTAATGATTAGATGAAAATGATATTTACAATAACAGGTTCTTAAATACTTGACAGTGGTCCAAATAAAATAAAAACCCAGAGTCTCCTTTATTACATTTATTATTAATGTGTGTATCAGTGCTATCCCTTCTCAGGAGCTTTATTCTGACATTTTGTGTCCTTTTTCATTTCAAGACCTTTTTCATTTTCCTAGACTTGATTTCAGATCTGTTGATCTCACAGTTTCTGATAAGATCAGAGATGAAATTCAGGCTGCTCACTTTTTTGGATGGCAGGTGAATTAAACAACTGATACTGCTTGCCGTGCCCAACTTTCTATCATTGTCAGTGCAATGTTTGTGCATTGCTTTGCACATAAACTGGTGCTGTCACAGGGGGTAAATGCTTGTCTGATTGTAGAATATTATTTGCACTACTCTCTGGGTTTGTGTAATGTTTCTCCAAATCCACAAAGGGAACATCTTTTCCCATGTCTGCAGGCTCAAAGTTGCCCAGAAATCCTCCTACTCAATGAAATTTCTCTTCAGAGATAATAAGCACTGTGGCACTATGATGGCCTCCTACAGACTTTTTATAGCATCATTGCAGCGAAGACAGTGGATGCTGACACATCGGATTGTGCCGAAGGTTTTGTACTGAAACTGGAGGATTTTGAGTTTGTGTTCATGTTGTACACATGTTTATGCCAAAGAGCAGGTCTCACATCTGACCCACAAGAGAAGCCCATAAGAAAGCGCCGTCTCTCCCAATTCCAGGATTCAGAAATCTGTACGTGGCCATCTCTGATAATCTCATCCAGCAGATTCCTCTGCATTTTTCAAATGTGTGCTTCTCAGAATTAGTCAATCCATGGAAGTTTGATGACATGAGAGAAGTGTTTCCAGGGGATTCCAGAGTGTCCTTAAAAGTTACGGGCAATGCATTGATTCAGGGAGACTGGGGTCTAAACTTCAAGTCCTGTATTCAAATCAGAACTTGCAGAGTAACAGAAAAAACGGTGTGATTTCTTGGTTGTTCTAAAAGACATGGAGTTGGACAGTGCAATGTCTCAGCTGTACAAACTGTTATTATTAGTGGCAACAATTGGACCTACATATTGTTCAGGTGTAGAAATTAGCTTATTCTGTTTAAAAAAGCTTAAGTCTTACACCCCCCAACACAGTGGGCCAAGGCGATCTAAGCAGCCTAGCTCTGCTGGTCATTGAGAGGACACTGGCCAAGAAAAAGACATCTATGTGGTACGATATGGTCATGTGGTACGATGTGGTCCTTTCTTGAAAAGGAACGGAGGGCAAAATTTACATATAAATAAAAATTATAATGTAAATCAACAATGAGCTCCGCATCTTTGAAAAACCAGCATCCACCACTGCCTTAATCATCTCAATCTCAATCTCTTTTTGCATGACCAAGAACACTGAATACTCTACAATGCCAAATCATTTGGACTTGCATGTTTTGTTTACTAATTTTACTCTAGAAATCAGAAACTATTTACATCCATGCAAGATATCAGTAATGCTATCTGGACACTTGCCTTGGTGCTCCTTGGTGTCAGACTGAATAGGGATCCAGTGGTATTGTCCATCCCAGAATTGTTAGTCCTTACCTTTAGTGCCAGCAGTGATGGGCTGGTCATCTGGAAAACTGGGTAAAATCATGGTGGGCCACTATAAGTGTGGGCCACTCAGAGCTTGAAGTAATGGTTGAAATAAAAAAATCCAGAGCTGAATTAAGTAGTCAGCCCAGCCGTGACTCAAAGGCCACATTAAGCCAGGTGAGACTGTACTTCCGGTTCTTGGACACCAGGAGGCCCCATAAAGTTATTTGTGAAATAATGAATTATGATGAAACTTTAAAGCAGGGGTAGGCAATTGTGGTCCTGAAGGGCTGAATTCCTGCACAGTTTGCTTATTACTCTACTATAACAGATCAACTAGATAGGCAACTAATAGGTGAGTGGCATCAGTTGTGGTTGAGCAGGAAAGAGCTCCAAACTGCAGGGCTCTGGTACTCCTGGACCACACTTGCCTACCCCTGCTTTAAAGTCCAACATAATAAGCTTTATCATAAAAATAACAAATTCTGATTACAGGTGGGTGGTTTTGCAGCATGACATCCAGTTAAATGAATCAGACTAGTGACGTTGTTGTTCAGTGTACTTTAATTCCTACTATCTACTAAGTCAGGGGTAGGCAACTCCAGCCCTGGAGTGCCAGACTTCTGTACACTTTTAGCTCAAGCACATCTATTTCAACTCACCAGTTACCTGCCAGGTTCAGTAGGTCTGTTAGAGCAGGGTAATCAGCAAACTGTACAGGAGTCTGGCACTCCAGGACTAGGGTTGCCTATCCCTGTACTAAATAAAGAACAGATGACATTAAGACAAATATGGAACGCTAAATAATCATTTCATTATCATGATATTTATAATAAGAACTGTATTAATATATAGGATAATCTAAGCATCTGGTGAAAATGGCATTAGATCATAAGTGTCATTAAAAATTAGTGCATTAACACATTATTAAGGCTCAATATGTCCTCCTTTATGCCCAGTTAACTAAAATGGTCTAGGGCAGTGCTTATTAGTGCCACTGGCCTGCTGGTTTTAGGACGTTTTCACCCCTGTATTTATTTGCTTTGGCCCGAATCAATAAGTAATCAAACTATTTGGAGAATTTGAGTTTTCCCAGGCAGTTTGTTTTGTTTTCACACAAGAAAAAGTCTAAACGCACCAAAACATGTCACATCAAACAATGTAACAATGTTTTCTGCTTATTGGTCAGACCTGTCTGGTGCGAGAAAGTAAATACAGAAAGATTAAATACAGTACAGAGATGGTATATTTTCATAGCTGTAGTGATTACGCGACAAGTTGGATTACATTCTAAAACCACTCCAGTGTTCGTTTGGAACTGGACCAAAACCACCAGCCTCACTGCGGTCCTGAGTGTGATTACTGTATTCATACCTGCCCAAGTATTAAGTTTTAACTGAACCAAAAAGTAGGTGTAAAAAAGCATTTACGGGTTTCTCACTGTAACACTTCCAGCTCGCCAAGGGCTCTTTTTCAGTATGGGTTTTGGTGTGTTCTATTGTCCTTGTGTTCCTGCCACATGTGATTTTCCACAGCTGTACATTTAAATGCTCATATTTTAAATATACAGTGAACCTAAAGGTTTTGACCAGCAGGGGTGTTTGTGTGCACATGAAGCCTCGAGAATTGTTTCTTAAACCAATTGGATGGAAAGCTTCAAGGCTTCACGAGACTTCATCTGCCCATCACTACTATCCTTGTGTTGAGAATGTTTTTTTTCCCAAGCACACAAGTCCATTCTTATCATTCTTGGTATTGAGAAACACCCAAGGGCTCGACAGTTCATTGGTTGGGCCTGGTGTGATGGAATTAAAGGAAACTCTAAAACCTGCACCGCAATGGATCACCGGAAACAGAGCTGGAGCCCATTCCACGCAGTATTTAAGCATTATCAAGGTCAAGTCAAGGTCAAGTCTTTTTTATTGTCATTACATCTGAGTACAGGTACACAGTGCAATGAAATTACGTTCCTCCGGAACCAAGGTGCAACATGGAGCAGCAAAACAGTATGACAACATAAAGTGCAAACACTACAATAAATACAATAAATACAGCAAACAAGGACAGGACAGGACAGGACAGTACAATACCGAGCGGTACAGTGAGGTGAAATGTCTGTGGTGAGAATAAGGTGCAAGAGATATGTAACATACTGTAACATACAGATGTGCATGATAACAGCAGTTACTGAGGTAGAGAGTTTATAGTTCTGAGTGAGCAGCAGATATTGCTGATAAGGATGGGGATGATCCAGTCTCTGTGTGCAGAGTCTGTGCGTGTGTAGAGTGCTGGGTGGATACAGTCCAGTCTTTGTGTTTGGTATGGTCTTTGTGTGGGTGTGAGGAGTGGTGTGGGGTTCAAGTTTCAATATCCTTATATTCCCTACACAGTAATTACGTGACGTCAGCTAAGGGAACTTCAGGTGGTTAAATTGCTCTGCAACGTCATCCACTACAGCACTTTGTGTTCGACACAAACATTGACCTTTGCTTTCTAAAGTAACTCAACTACTGAAGGGGAGCCGTGTATCATGTGTGCAATATGGGAGTAAATGTGAATTTATGGACTTAGCAGGTTCGTGTTGTACTTCTCATGATGAGCACCAGCTGTTACAGCCCCAAGATGCAATGCCTAAAGGATAAATTTACACTTCATTCCTTTACAGTTCCCTTCAAACTGAGCATTTGTGTTATTTGTGGCTCAGAACCTCATTGTCCAGGACAGAGAACCACTGGCTTAGGAAAAGCTAACCATTATCCTCATAAAACTCCTATCTTTGATGTACTATGCTCTTCCAAATTGATGAGAAGACTGGAAATATATTTATACCTGCATATTTGTATCATACTTCAACTTTAATTACTTAATTTGACCCTGAATGTATAAATAAGGCCAGTGCGTGTGCTCTACAGGCTCCATAAGGGTGAGCTGTGTTGGCCCCTGATGATTGACATTTGATGTAATTTGAAGACAGACGGACAAAAACTAACGGTGGCGCAGTGGATAGCGATGTTGCCTCACAGCAAGAAGGACCTGGGTCGATCCCCGGGTGGGGTGACCTGGCAAATTTCTATGTGGAGTTTGCATGTTCTCCCCGTGTTCGTGTGGGTTTCCTCCTGGTACTCCGGTTTCCCCCACAGTCCAAAGACATGCATGATAGGTGAATTGGTGACTCTAAAGTGGCCCTGAGTGTGTGGATGTGTGTGTGAGAGCCCTATGATGGATTAGCGCCCTGTCTAGGGTTGTTTCCCACCCGTGACCCTATTCAGGAATAAGCGGTTCGGAAAATGAATGAATGAATAAAAAGCCACTGTAGAAAGAAATTTTCTTAACATATCTAATGCTGTAATGAATGCTTTCAGCAATATTAAATTACTCCGGTGACACAAATGTAGGGAAGTGTAGTCAAGTATTGCCAATACCTACCTCTGGACCAGAAAAACATGACCCTGCTGGCACCATGCCTAATGCCAGACATGGGCTAGCAGAGTATAACCCTGTGGCTGAGGAGCAGTGGAACGTCTTCTCTGGAATGAATGGATCATTTTTAATGAGTTGGGGAGATGGTGATGAGGTAACACTCATCGCCACTCTGAATGCAATCAAATCTACACGAAATGTAGTAGAAAGCCCTTTCTGGACAGTACAGACAGTTACTCTAACAAAAGCAGGACGATGTCTTAAAACAGCTTGATTTCCAAATGAACTGGTGTCTTCTTACTGTTTCTAAAAGTCTGTTTATTTCAAAATAAAAAACTTTTTGCAAGTCAGAACATCAAACATACACAAAAACACAAGTTACTTTTCTTTAAGAGACAGACAACAGGTTTCCTGTGTTTACTGTTTCATGTGATGAAGTAAACTGTTTGCCACGTTCACAGTTAACAATTACATATTAGCTTACAATTTGGTCTTCCATTTGTTTTGTTTTTTTGAACATTTTCTCTGTACATTTACTTACACAGATTAACACTGAAACAATTTTAAAAACAACCGCTGTGCTGAAAAAAGCCCTACGAGTTATTAATGTCAGTTCTTTTGTTCTCTGTAGGTTTAAACTGGTAGAAATGAACATTCCCATTTAGATAGCCAGTGAGAAGTGTACTTGGCCCCGCCCACCGAGCTAGTCGACACAACTGTGCTTCCCCACCTCCAAGCACACTGGCCACGCCTCTCCGCAAATCCCAGATGGTCAAATGGCCGGACTGGAAAACACCCGCAAGCATTGATTCGCAAACATCGCCATCTATCAACCTGGAGTCAGAATGAAAGACAGCAATGCACAGTTATATTTTATAATACAATATTGTTCACATTAGCTGTTCATATACTTTGAATTTACCTGACGTCACCTCTCGATTCGCATCACCTGCCTGATTTTGCGCCGATTTGTTTTGCAGTGCAAATTGGCCAAAGAACACAGGTTGAGTTGCCACTATTTTGACAATGCAACCAAACATTTAACATTCTGTGAATTTTAGTTCTTCACATTTTTAGATCCAAGTGGATGAGCAGTGTTCCAGACATTGCATTATGCTTTTGGCCTGGTATTACCTGAACTTTCAAAACTCATAATTTTCAACATATTCTTGAGACTCTGATGTAATAAAGATTGTCTTTACCTGCAAAATATGTACAGTTTCGTTTTCTATGTCTCTCAAAGATAACTGAAGCTATTTCACTGAAAATCTTATAAATGGTAAAAGTAGTAATAGATTAGCTAGTTTGTTTACAGCATTAGTATTGGCCCATCGTACGACCAGTCAGGTGTCCTGGAGCAAACTCATCATTATTTAAGGTGATATCTGAGGGTGTTCCAGCATGAACGGCCCGTCTGTAACCCGAAACCCAATCTCTTACCTCTCCAAATGAGAAACAGCCGGGCTTGTGACGGAGGTCAGTGTGAAGTATTTGCTTGTAACTGGATTCAAGGCGATCATAGTGAAAAGAACTGCATCATTCTTCTCATCACATGTGCTTGCATTCTGAAATAATACACACAGCGCCCCCTACAAGACCAGAAAGAGGACATACACTAACTGAATAAAAGTCCATGGACACCCAAACCCCCACATCTAAACAGGCTTGTAAAAATCTTATTCCAAAACCATGGAAATTAATTTAAAGCACGTGGATTAAATTCTATTTAGCTATGAGACACTGATAGAGTGATGTGACTGCATGTAGTAGCACTGTAACCGCTCTAGACCATTACTCCTCCTCAGTCTTACTTTTCTATGTCTTTCTATGCAGCTGCTGGTCTACTGCAAACCCAAATCCATTTCTCAGATTGATTTGACTGATTCGTTATCATCTGATAATTACTGTTGATTGATGCAGCTCTTGCAGGGTAGAAATTTGACAAACCAACATGCTGGAAATGTGGCATGTAATGACAGCACAACAGTGATAATCACAGCTCTTCACTTTGCTCATGCCAAAAAAGGGTATATAGTGTAATAGTGCCTTGCCAAAGTATTCAGAAAAAAAACTGTACTTAAAGACAAAAATAGGAATGCTTGTTTTGAGTTTGCTGAAAGGAAGACTCCCCAAATGTTTGAAAGAAGGTGCTCTGGTCAGAAGAGACCAAAAATGATCTTTTCGGCCACCAAGGAAAATGTTATGTCTGGGGCAAAAGCAACACATCACCCTAAGAACACCAACCCCACAGTGAAACATGGTGGTGGCAGCATCATGCTGTTGGGATGTTTTCAGCAGCAGTGCCTGGGAACCTGGCCCGAGTTGAGGGGAAGATGGATGGTGCTAAAAACAGGGATATTCTGGAGCAAAATCTGTTTCAGTCTGTCCAGTGATTCGAGTCTGGGACGGAGGTTCACCTTCCAACAGTACAATGACCCGAAGCAAACTGCTAAAGCAACACTCAAGTGTTTTAAGGGGAAACATGTAAATGTACTGGAATGGCCTAGTCAAAGCCCAGACCTTAATCCAACTGAGAATTTGTGTTCAGACTTGAAGATTGCTGTTCACCAGCAGAAACGTGAAAGAGCTGGAGCGGTTTTGCCTTGAGGAATGGGCAAAAATCCAGGTGGCAAAGCTCACAGAGAATTATTAAAAGTTACTTGCAGCTATAATTGGGGGCTCTACAAAATTTGTTTGTTATTTTGTCCTATTTGTTTGTTTCACAAAAAAAGAAAAGAATAATAGGGGTTGTAGGGGGTGAATACTTTTGCAAGGCGCTGTATCCATAAATGCAATCTAAACACTAATAGTACAGAATACAAAACATCTAATAACATATACTCATATAGCAAAGGAACTTATATATCAGAGTAAGTTCATAAGCATAAGTTCAGTATGACTACATTTTGCTGAGTGTTTACTGAGTAATACAGTAAATTACTACATATATATATAAAACACAAATACAGTTTTCATATTTTATGTCCCCTACTTTGTAGGAATATCCCTGTAGACATGTTGATGTGGACACAGTCTCTGTCAGATGTATAGTCTGAAGCAGTTGGCCTGACTTCATATTCCTAAAAGAAATTGGCAAAATACAGACTTTAAAATGGTGGAAGGAGAATTATACCTTACTTAACACACACACACACACACACACACACACACACACACACACACACACACACACACACACACACACACACGATATTGGGGAATTCTAATCTGCCCTTGGTAAAGGTCATGAAAAAGGAGAACAGTCCAAATTTTGCTATTGCATCAAGCAGCAAAAACATGAATTCAGTAACATGAATTAAATTGACCTTAAATTAATCTGCATGTCCTGTGATGTTACATACGCCCACTCTGTGATGATGATGCTAAAATGATATATAGTGCAACTCTTGTTTCTTGTAATCAACATGTTAGACTGAGTAGAAACAGTTAGTTGTGGAGACCTAAAAGACTCTAACAATGGTCAGACCTTTATGTCCAGACTACTGGGTTTAAAAACTACCAACGATAGGGTGTTTGGCAACCAAGTCTCATCAATGTGCTATAGCAATGAAAGCTATATAGTCTGGGCAGAACCAACACAGAAGTCATCAAAATGTTTAATTAGGGTTACAGGAGGAATGTGCCCCCTGCAGTGCATGGGTTGGATGGATTGTGGCAATCCTGACCCGTAGACCGATTTGTGTGAATGACACAAAAGACCAGCAGAAAATTAGGTAATTCTGTAATTCTGGAGTTCATTGGTGTAAAACATGTAATAATATTTCTGATGTGATACAAATCTGCAAGTCTCTTGTCTCTCAGGGATCAAACAAATAACTAATCAAACAAAGGAAACTAAATTAAAAACTTTTATTGAATATTTAAATGGTTATCAAGAGCTTCCAGCTGAATTTCTCACCATATGAGGAGGGTCTTACATTCAGTCCATCCAATTAATGCATCTTTTTTCCTTTCCACAGTTGCCAAGGTTTGAATACTTCGATTTGTTGAGACCAGGGTAAGAACATCAACAACCCTGCAGGAGAGAGAAGCGAGGGCATCTGAACGAATCTGTTAATCGTCGACAATATCTCATGTTCATCAACATCTTCCTTGATGTGAAGCATAGGTTTACTCTAGAATTAGCTTCAGATGTTCTGCCTACAGAGAAACAGCACGACTGATACTACTGAACACAAAGCTGCCCTAGGTTTTATCATTAGCATTCTGATTGACTTAAATACTGTGAATAATTTAGTACCATTCAAAAATGTTCTTCATTAAAAAAGGTAAACTCTTTTTATATTCATCACATGCAACATGATATTTGACTTGAAAATGAGAAAAAATATTTAATTATTAGAATATTTAATCTCAAGTTTGAATAAATTATTAATCAGACAGTATCAACACTGATACAGAAGACTTGATATGTGTCACTTTAAATGTAGTGAATATAAAATCAGACAATGGCTCTTATTATGAACAAAACCCTTTAAGATGCACTACTATAAATTAGTTGGGTGGAGCATTTAATGCCTGGCTCCCACTACGGGATTTTAAGAATCCTAACCATTATTGAAAGCATGAGGGACCCCAAAAACATTTCAGTGATTTTTCTGTGTTTTATCTTTGTAACGCTTGATCTGAAAGTTTGTGGTGTTTCGTTTAGGAAAGATTGTGTTGTTTGGGGACTTTAATGACTAACAAAGATTAAAAAAAAAGACTATCTTTGTTAGTCAATAAAGTCCACACACTTTCAGATCATACACACGGACAAGAGTTATGACAAACAGCTCTGAAACGCCAACCCTCACGAGATTTTCTCACAAAACTGCTACATCACACAGACAAAGCCAAGACGAAAAATACTATGTGGATAAAGCCAAGCTAGAAAAGAAGGTTGTATAAGTGGTAAATGCACAAATGTTACAAATTAGCCAATAAATATGAATGTACTATTCTAGTGACCCTTTAAAATTCCTATTTCCAGTTGTGCATCTGTTCAGTTACCTGCAGTCCTGGGAGAGTGTGAACAACTGGACTTCCTGCTGGGGTCCAGGAGCAGAGCAGCACACCAGCCTGCAGTCAGACACAGCAACCACTGCCTGCAAGGCACCTTTATACACCTCAGCCTGAGAAAACTCCCCTTTGATACTGGGGCAGCAAAGGATCCTGTATAAACACAGACACATACACACACAAATCCACAATTAAAGATACTGCTAAGTTCAATGGCCATTAGCTTTCACCCCTCAGATCTTCAGACCACCAGGTCAACAAGAACCCAGTACATAATGCAAAAACCAACAAATACGATGTAAAACATTGTAGCTAAAATTCCATATTAAAATTACAAGGTGTTTAATTTTTGAAATTTAAAAGTCTACTTTAATTAGTCTTTTTTATTAGACTTTTTTGGGTCGTTGTGTTATTGCATCACCAAACATCTCTGTAGCTTGATGTCATGCACTGCTGCCCTCACTAATCCTGTAAAAAGTTTTGAAAAACCTTTGAATTCATAGTTTAAATGATCCCAAGGTGTTCAGGCCATGAGGCAGCAAAGTATCCCCATGATGCTCCCGCCATGCTTTTCTAGCCTTTTCCAGCTGGTCTACTGGAAGATGCTTCATCAACACATGGTTCACACAAACCACTCTTGAGAAGAACATATTTGTCAATAACTAGGCTTTATGCATCTTTATTTAATGAGCAAAGCACCGGAGACCTCAAACTACTAATCTGATCTTTAATTGAAACACCTTTTTTCAATGAGGTAGAGTAGTCATAGATTTCTTTTTCTAGCCTTTCTGAACATTTACTCAATGTCCTGAATGAAAGGCATGAACAACTGTTTGTGTGTTATTAGTTTAGTTAGATTGTGTGCAATTGTGTAATAGACATTGTTAAATCTAACTTTTTTAGTAATAAATGCAGGAAGCAGACAATTATAAGGGTTCAGTTACTTTTTCTTGTAACTGTAGGCAAGTAAACTCGGATAAAATCTAAACATTTTACTACTTATTATTAAACAGAAGAAATTATGATGTGTATGTGATTAATTTTAAAATCTAATTCTAAGAAATAAATATTATATACTGTTAAAATTTAAAACAAACTCAGTGTTAAAGTCAAAGTAACCATATATTTCAGAAAATCTTATGATCCTGGGTTGATTTAAACCCAACATAGAGTTAGGTTTATTTAAAGTGTACCTCACTTCTGTGATCTCCAGCCTCCCCAGAGATACACAAAGCAAGCCAGGAGAATCAGGAACCCCTTGAAGAGAGATGACAGACTGGACATACAGAGATGAAAATGCAAATTAGTGTCACTGGTGCACACACTGTATGCTGTATGCTATCTTTATAATAATGTATAATTACCTGTGTGAAGGTCCAAGTGTGCAATAGACTCCACTGCCGGACGTCTGTCCTCTGAGCCCAGACACACACACTCCACTCTCCAGCCACACACAAGCACCAATCATCAGATGGCCATCGAACCAAACATATGTCCAACACACATCCTCCCTCTAGAGCCTGAGGAAAGTAACAACCACGCACATTACAATCAACGTGAATCAGAATCACAGCGCATTTTCCATTTAGAATAACTGTATTACTGTTTGCTGCTTGGCAAGGTTGGTAAGGCCGTAATGAGAAAATGCTGATGCCAGATGCACCTGGCAGATGCCCCTCTTCAAATCAATGAATGTCAAGTAAAGGGAGATGTATCCCACGTAGGTGATTACCAGCAAGTAGAACATTTATATGTGAAAATGCCCTTAATTTATGTTCTTAGTGCTGAAAAAATTGGTCATAAAACACAACAGTCATTTCTTAAGCCTGTCCAATTATACGCAATTTCCAGAGGGTTGCTAGGGTTACTAGGGGGTTGCTATGCTGCTCCAAGCAGTTGTTATAATGTTGATAAATGGCTGTGGCAATAGTATCCCAAAAAAAGATTTTGCTAAGTGGTTGTTGTGTTGTTGTCTCAGGTGGTGGCTAAGATGTTGCTAGGTATTTACTTCTGTATCCCTCATAATAACAAAGTTGTTGCTACTCTACAAACATCAAGGAGACTCCAAGAAGAAATATGGTTGCTAAATGGAAACCAGTCAAACGCTGTATACAAGCACAAAATTCCAAATCAGAGAGAACATTCCAGGCACCTGGTTTTGTGTCTAAATCTTGAAAAGTGTATATTTACACAACAGAATCGTTACCTTTAGGGCATGGGTCTTCTTAAGAGTGCCACAGGAAATGATCTTGTCTGCATCTTGGCTCTGACAAAGGGTCTCAGCATCCATCGCCTGGGAAACCAGGTGGGCAAAGTTTTCCATGCTTTGGGTGTGTTCTGTTGGCGTGTGGCCTGTGTGTGTCATATCCAAAGCTAAAACATTCACACCACCAGCTGTCTGGTTGGCTAAGGAATCAGAGGAACCAACCTTTGCAAGGCCGCAACTGTTAGTCTGCTGTGGAGACCAGGCCCTGCTCTGGGACTGGTCTTCAGGCTTGGGTGCAGGCAGTATTTGTGACTGGTGATCTGTTTGGAGAGGAATCTTATGTTCAGAAATGCTGTAAAGCCCATTCTCAGGCTGTTTGACATCTTGATGTTGAGTCTCTTCCTCAAACGTATTCATGGTTTGATGGACATTTCCAGAAACAGCACTATGAACATTCTGGAGTGGAGTCTTTGTGACAGGGATCAACCAGGCCTCATTTTCAGGTTCAGAGTTTTCTATAGGTTCAGACCCTGGTGGCTGAAGGTCTCTTTCAGTACCTTGGCTCTGGGTTTCCAGTTTATCTTGGTATACATTTTGGCTTGCGCTTGGCGTATGGCTTAAGGTCTGTTCAGCTGGAGCTGTCCAATTTGAAAGCCGAGAAGAGCACAAAGCAACACTCTGGCCAGAAGAAGGCCGAATAGGACTGAACACTGAAGGTGAATTGGTGGACAAAAGGTGAGGGGTGATGCCCAGGGAAGGAAGGGAAGGGTCAAGACCATGCTGTGTGTGCGGCGTCAAGGACATGCTAAGGTTGAGCACTGCTGGGCATGGAGACCCATCACCTTGTTCAAGTGACGTACATGTTTTTAGATCACCAGCACATTCCTCAAGTTCTTTATTATAGGACACGGCCGTTTCCTTGACTTCAGTAGGTAAGCTTTGTAATTTGGTCAACCCTGCCACAAACGTTTGTGAATGAACCTCACAGGTACTAGACTCCTCCAAGTGGTCCATTTTCCTCAATGTTATGCAGTCTTCAGTTCCTCGATTATTTACCTCTCCAGAACTGGAGATGCCTGACTGGCAGGACTTCTGGCTGCCAGTATCAGTTTTTGACAGGTCTGCAGGTTGTGTGTGCTCTTCCAATTGACCTGTATTCCTTTCCATCAGGGACTGGTCAGCAGAACTCATCTGGCTCATTTGAATGCTGCCTTCTTGGTAGGTACTAGCAGGTAGGACCTCTGGAAGGAACAATTCCCTGTCAGTGCACTCCATTTCAGAGCTATTCTTACTGTCATGTGATCTAAAGCTATAGCGCTGGCTGTTGCGCCGAGTATTGTACGGAGAATAGCGTGGACTCAAAGGTTCCACACTCAAGCAGGAAGTACGGAGTCTCTGTAGTTTCAGTTGTCCAAATTCATCGTCCGGTAGGTGAAAATCCTGAATGTCAGAAGCTGTCAGGTTTTGGCCAAGGGGTCTACAATTCTTTATCTTCAAAACTTGAGCAAGGGCGGCCAGAGAAAGCAGGGGTCTACAATCTGTAAAAAGAGAAATTCATTCACTTGAACATCAACCACAGGTTTTATAGACTGTTAACCCTTCATGGACTGCCATGAATTACCCCTTAAGCTAGGGATGGGGAACTCCAGTTCTGGAGGGCTGGATTCCTGCAATGTCGTGTTTTTGCCACCTAAGCACATATGATTTAACTCACCTGTCGTTTACCAGGTGCACTTAGTGTGCTGAAGCAGGGAAATCAGCTAATTGTGCTGGACTCCGGCCCTCGGTTCCCCACCCCCATAAGCCTTGGGGACACTACTAGAAAACTACTGTGTAAAACTTGGGGACACTACTGATACAACGTTTAGCAGAGAATAAAAAGGCTGGGTATCACCCAATTCTCCACTGAGTATTGCTGATGAACTTGTGAATGAAAGAAATATCCATTACACACTAAATGACTAGGGATCACACTACACAACGTCAACCTGTTTCTGAGCCAAACTGAACCCACCTAGAGGACATTAAACATGGAAGTACAACAGCTGGCTGTGGTCACGGTTTGTGCTGCAGGATTGAGTACTTATGCTCTACGGTTCTGGCCACAGTTGGTGCCGCTCAGGAGGGCCTGAATTAAGATAAGATAATCCTTTATTAGTCTTGCAGTGGGGAAATTCACAATTAAATCCTGCATTTAAAAATGCTTGGTCCTGTACAAACCTGGAATTTCACTGGAAATGTATTTTCACAGTGCCAGTACAACTAGCAACAGTCCAGGTGCACTGCGATTAGTGAATGACCCAATGTCATTATTGGACTCCTCTCCCTTACTCAAAGCAAGGGCAAAATTGGGAATTCTTGGGAAAAATTGGGGATGGCCAATGGCACGGACCCAGACGACACTACCAACTTTTACAGAACGACAGAGCCCTGTACTGGACCAAGTGTCTTTTTAGTGCAGGATTTATTTCAAGCCCTCCTGAGCAGCATAAGCAGTGACCCAAACCTCAGAGCATATCCATCCAAACCTGATATTAAGGGTCTAATAATCTCAAGAGTTCAGGTCCAAAACTCCTTTCACTAGGATTCAAGCTAATCTTGGCAAGTTGGTAGGAACTGTACATCTAGTAACATCAAGTCTCACCGTTTCCATTTGGGCTCGACTGGGCTTGAGAAACTGAAACAGCTCTTTCTGCTTGGCCACGTCTCCTCCTGAAGATTGAGTACACTTTAGAATCTGGTAGGAGCTTACAGTCCAAGTAGAGCTGGGAATCCGAAAGGTGTGTAAAATCTGCAGCTACTGGCTGTGTATTCGTATCAGGTTTGGTCACTGGGATAGGCTCAGGCTGAGATGTTGGCTCTGGCTTTGGGAAGGGTTCCCCTGGGAGGGATGTTTGGAGAAGGGATTGAGATTGTGGGGACTGAGTGGATGATTCTGTTTCTGTAAGAGCCTCAGGCTCCATGTCAGATAAATTTGCTCTACACAACCTGGTTTGGGAACTTCTAGTCATGCCTACTGTTCTCCTACGCTTGCGACCTCTCTGTCCTCTTCGACCACGCCCTCTGCATCTGGGCTGATCGATGGCTCCGTCATGTGGTTGTGAGGGCTTTGAGGTCAAGTGACCTCTACCTCGAACCTGAGAAAGGCTGGACCTTCTTCTTCCCCTCCCTCTAGAGAGCTGGCTGTAAATGACAGCATCCAGGTCTACGAGGTTGTTGGCTGCAGCCATGCGCCTGGTGGTACGAATGTAGTATTCGACTGGAAAAGGTAGTCCCTCAATCAGTGTACAGGAATCAAGTAAACCAGTCTTCTCTGAAGAAAACGGAACAGTCATTCCATCTTCTGAGTACGTTCCTGCACCACTAGCTGCCCTTTCCATGCCGACTTTTTGCTCATTACATGATTGTTTAGACAGAGTAGTGGACTGGCAAGACTGGCTGTGCATAAATAACTGGTCAGAGTCGGCAGAGCTTGACTGGGAATTGATGTCAGCTGACCGATCAGTTACAGAGGGCTGGATGTTTTGAAAGACTTCCACAGGTGATTGATTCACTGAAGATTTCCCTGTTGAAAAAGGGCTGTCCTCATTTTCCCTCAGTCTATCCTCAATTCTCTGCTTCTCTTCACCAATCTCTCCATCTTTCCCTTTCACTTTCCATATATTTTGGTTCATTTCTTCTTCTTCACTCTGTGCTCTGGCAGTGTCAGTCTTTTCATTCTCCAAGCCGTTTTCTTCATTAGTCTGGTCACAAACAGCCCTTTTCTGCTCATTGTCTTCTCCCGGTCTCTCCTCCTCACCCTCCTTTGCTTTGTCTTGACTGTCAGTGTCAGACTCCTTCTCCCTGTTCTGCAGACGAAGACGACTGCGTTTGGAGCGCAGGCGGTGAGTGGGACTTCGTCTGCATGATGGTGTGATTTGTGGAGAAACATCTGATCCATCAGGAAGATGGAAACGGACGAAGGGTCGTTTATTAGACGAGGAGAAATCATCATCAAGTTCTATAAAACAAACAGCAAAATTCTATTTTAATAATGGCCTGGTGTTAATATACAGTCATATGCAAAACTTTGGGTACCCCTGGTACAACTGCAGGCTTTATTACATTTTCAGTGAAATACATAGAATCCTATACATAATTATTGTTGATTTGCATCATTTAACATACTGAAAATAATCTAACAAGTGATGTGTAAACAATGTAGCAAACATAACAATTTTCTTCAATGTTAAATTCAGAAAATAAATAGAAATGCAGTGTCCAGAAAGTTATGCTGTAGAACATCTGTACTTATTTGTATTAAGTCACCTGTACCTGAAAAGGGAAGTCCAAACCTTTGCCATCAACAGACATATATTTGAGACAAGCACATAAAGTAAGCCAAACAACTTTGTCAATAACAGCTTTATTTAATATTGCTTGCGGTAAACACATCACTACTTACCCACATACAGTACAGGCCAAAAGTTTGGACACACCTTCTCATTCAATGCGTTTTCTGTATTTTCATGACTGTTTACATTGTAGATTCTCACTGAAGGCATCAAAACTATGAATGAACACATGTGGAGTTACTGTGTGTACTTAACAAAAAAAGGTGAAGTAACTGAAAACACGTTTTATATTCTAGTTTCTTCAAAAATAGCCACCGTTTGGTCTGATTATTGCTTTGCACACTTTTGGCATTCTGTCAATGAGCCACCTGTGGGAACTCCATTTCAGGTAACTACCTCTTGAACCTCTTTGAGAGAATTCCAAGAGTGTGCAAAGCAGTAATCAGAGCAATGGGTGACTATTTTGAAGAAACTAGAATATAAAACGTGTTTTCAGTTACTTCACCTTTTTTTGTTAAGTACAAAACTCCACGTGTTCATTCATAGTTTTTATGCCTTCAGTGAGAATCTACAATGTAAATAGTCATGAAAATATAGAAAACTGAGAATGAGAAGGTGTGTCCAAAATTTTGGCCTGTACTGTAAGTGCCAGGAGTCCATTCTGGACAATTTAACAATCTGTAAACCTCGGCTTTGACCTTATCTACTTTGTCAAAAGCTGCATGCTGTCCCCGATTAGAGTGAATAAGGGACAGCCTGACAGCGTTAGGTGAGGGCTTTAGTGAGGATGTGAGAATCTTCTCGACTATTTTGTGTCTGACCAGCCGTATGTGGATTGTCTTGCTGCAAAACGATGAGTTCCCAACAAATGTCAGTAACTATCATCAGCTTTGAATCACACTCCAATTGCCTGCATGTAATAACAAACAGATCAGGTTTTGGAACATGCCTTGTATTGAAAAAGTCTGAGTGTAAGATCTTGATATCATACAGTGACACCTGGGTACAGCATATTCTTCAGTGCCTAATAAACAGGCCTATGTAACTATGTTAATTTTTCATTTTCAATTTGTTGAGCATATTTAAGAATATAAAAGTACAATATTCTACTTCTAGCCATTATAGCTTTTCATTAAGAGTTTACTTAATTCTTATTACACTGCAGTGCAATCAGTCCTTCATTTGCTTTGCTCTGTTAAATGTATTTTTCTATGCTTGTGTATTAAATTGAGAGGTTAGCACTGAATGACAGAATTATTATGCTATTAGTCAAGAAAAATTACAAGTAGAGCGATGAACAGGGTAAAACCTACAGCACTCTTTATTTATGGTCATACAGTATGTGGTCATTTACATATTCTCTATGTAGGGGTTCAGAATCGCTTACAATATTCAGTCCCCCGTTTTAGAGTATTACAGCACTGTTAATTCATAAACTTCCTAATTGAGCGAGAGTGACTCTCTGAAAGTAGCTGCATCCAGTTTCAAACACAGACAATATTAAACATCACACTCTTAAATAATAACAATACCTATGTTTTTTTTTTATAGTGCGTTCAGTCTGGGGGGTAAAACTGATCTCCAGTTTCAATGCTACCCTTTTCATAACTGTGATATCACCTTGTTCAATCATTTGCCCCTCATTCAAACTAGACAGAAAATGTTTGGTTATAATATTTTAGTTTAAGTACTACGATCTATTAAACATATAAAATTAATGGTCTTTAGTTTTAATATGAGGTTAATGTAGACATCAAATGATGTAATATAATCAAATGTACACTAATTAGGTACTAATTCATCAGATGGTTGCCTCAAACTGCAGTAAGGTGTTCAGTGTTCTTTAATAGACTAGTCTGTGGATTATGACACATTTTCCATTAAAAAGTAAATAATAAAGAACATCAAAGGATCAACACACATTTGCTGTCACTTACTAGTTTCCAGAGTCAGCAGAGTCTGGTTAGAAGGCAGGTCGGAGTTTGATATAGAAGAAGAGGTGGTGCTTTGCTGGGATACGCCTAATGTGTTGATCTGGAGCTGTCGGTTTTGGTCGGAGATTCTGTTCTGCACATGCTTACGTACTGCCTCCCTCCGCTCTGCTCGCTATAAACACACACATTCGTTACAGACTGATGTACAAATAGAAAAATAACAGGATTATAGGTAGACTTGTTAAATGTAATGATGTTAACATTAATGCCTTAATGTTCATGAGTAATCAGGAAACTTTAATGCATTGAGTTTTTAGAACATTACACCAAATTTGCCCCTACCTGCCTTCCGTGATTCCCTACTCTTACTGAGCCTGATTAATTAGCGTTTTCATTTAGCAATGAAAACAGGATGCCTCACAGTTGGAAGTGGTGCTACTACTGAGGTCACAAGGTAGATTATACTTTATTTCTGCTGAAATATCATTTAAATCTCATAACTAACTTTGACTCTCTAGCTCCTACCTTCTCTCTCACTCTCTCAAACACACACACACACATACGCACTCACAGTAAGTTTGATTAGTGTTAGCTTTTTCCATTTCCATTCTCTGTGGATTTCACCTGGGAAATTCAGTTGTCATTTTGCTGGGGAACCTCCCCATATTCAAACGAACATGGGATTAATCGTAATGACAGAATATTGTTGTGATTAATGCAATTAGTTTTTCATCGACTGATGCCATTAAAAGTTGTCTTTAAAAAGGTGATGATACACTCACCTGTAGTCGCTGAGCTGTTCTTTCATATTCTCTCTGCAGCAGCACCAGTCGCTTCCTGAGCTTCAATCAAATAATGTAAATTCATGTAAGAACACATGAATTTCTTTTTCTTTCTTTCTTTCTTTCTTTCTTTCTTTCTTTCTTTCTTTCTTTTTTAAACCTTCAACTAAATAATAAATAATACATAAATACAAAGAAATTATTTTTGTAATGTCATATAAAATACAGGACAGCCACCTATTCAGACTGCAGCAATTTTAATAATAATAATAATACATTTTTTTTCAAAGGCGTCTTTCTGGCACTCAAGGACATTGTACAAAAGAGTAAAATAGACAGTAAAATTAAATAGTAAGTAAGTAATTTTGCCCCACCCACATGCGAATGGCAGTTAATGAGAATAGAAACCATTTACAAATGGTGCATCCAGGAAATATTCACAGCGCTTAACTTTTTGCACATTTTGTTATGTTACAGCCTTATCCAAAAATGGATTCAATTAATTTTTCCCTCAAAATCCTACACACAATACCCCACAATGACAAAGTGAGAAAAGTTCATTAAATTAATAAAATATTAAATTTATTAAAAATAAAAACACAAAAATAACATGTACAAATATTCATAGCCTTAAATTAAGTTGATTGGACATGATTTGGAAAGACACACAACTGTTTATAAGGTCCCAAAATAGACAGTGCAGAGAACATTGAAGCTATGAAGTCTAAGGAATTGTCTGTAGACCACACAGACCATGAGAAGGGTACAGAAAATCAGTCTGTTGCATTGAAGGTCCCAATGAGCACAGTGGCCTCCATCATCCATAAATGACTCTTCCACCAAGACCTAACCACCAAGACGCTTCACTCAGTTTGGCTGGGTGGCCAGCTCTATGATCGTGGAAGAAGGGCCTTAGAGAGGGAGGTGACCAAGAACCCAAT
The DNA here is from genome assembly GCA_034509495.1 of Acestrorhynchus altus. Classification (NCBI taxonomy): domain Eukaryota; kingdom Metazoa; phylum Chordata; class Actinopteri; order Characiformes; family Acestrorhynchidae; genus Acestrorhynchus; species Acestrorhynchus altus. Next base: position 33,211,055 of record CM067502.1, read on the forward strand.
GGTTACTCTGACAGAGCTCCAACGTTGTTCTGTGGAGAGAGAACCATCCAGAAGGACAACCATTTCTGCAGCACTCCACCAATCAGGCCTGTATGGTAGAGTGGCCATGCGGAAGCCACTCCTCAGTAAAAGGCACATGACAGCTCATCTGGAGTTTACCAAAAGGCACCTAAAGGACTCTCAGACCACGATAAACAAAAACATTGAGCTTTCTGAACCGATTGCAAAGCATCATGTCATCATATCAATGTACTGAGCAAAGGCTGTAATTACTTATATTCGTTAAAACTTTGTTTGAAATCTTTGCAAATGTGTTTAAAATAAAACACAGAAATATCCAATTTTGTCATTGTGGGGTATTGTGTGTAGAATTGTGAGGGAAAAAATGATAAAAAATTAAGGCTGTAATATAACAAAATGTGAGTAATTTCTGGATGCATTGTATATCATTCTATAATGCTGATGGATAAAGAAAACCTGGAAGATTCTTCTGTAAAAATTAAGCATATTTTTGGTTTAGAAACCCACACAAATATCATGAATAAATCACATATACAATGAAAAAAATGTTGGCTACTACTGAGTCAGTTTATTCCGTTTACTGCATTGGTGAATGATATATTTTGTGAAAAACACTCTTCTACATGTAGATTTATCTGCTGGTTGCCCTGTGAAAAAGTGCAAAGTAATCCCTAATCACAAATGAAAACTTGCTGTGAAGACCTACTATCTCTTTATCTTCTCCCTTCAGACTCTCCTCCGTCATGATGACAAGTTCACCTGCAACAGATGTAAAAGTAGTGGGTTCATTTTGATCATCATCTCAGAGACACAGATTCCAGACCAGTAGACCCCAGTATTGCAAATGCTATTTGGTTTGGGATTATTACAGGCTCAAGAAACTGCCCTCTAGAGATGTAGAATCAGAAATCTATATATGAATTACACCAACAAACCATAACATTATAACCACATTCTTGTTTCTGTTCCTGACCCCTCATAGGATTGCAAACCGTTCCACGCATTTACACCAACAATAATTCATTCATTCAAAAGTTCATTCACAGCGGAAACCAAAGATTAGTAGGTCTTTCAGCTCAAACCACTGTGGGTGTGTCTAGTTGTCCAGGAGCAAGGAGTAATGACATAACATTCTTCTATGTCTTCTTATTGCCAAAAGCTGATCCATGTTTGCTTTTTGTTTACTGATGCTGGACAATGCTCTTTGTTGTTGATGTACTCTGTGATGTTCTGCGAGTTCTTTTGCAGGGCTTTACCACCAAAATGCCAAGGTGCTTGAACTGGTTCCCGTTCAAGCTTAAAAGAACCTTGGTGCTTTTCAGTGAACCAGCCTGCATTTACACCAGTTTTACTGGAACCGAGGTTAGGGCACATAATATGTCTTTAACAGAGAGCACTGCCCAGCATCAACAGAAGTGAGAAGATGGTGGCACGCATAGACTACCCACTATTTGTGTTGTTACAGATGTTTGTTTTTCTCCAAAAAGCAAACATGGATCAATCACAGATCATCTTTTGGCGAAAAGAAGACGTAGAAGACTACACCATGCCACACAAATGATATGTCATTGCTCCTTGCTCCTGTACAAGTAGACACACCTACAGCAGTTTGAGATGTGGGTACATTTGATTCACTGCCTACAATCAAGCAACATTTACATTACCATGGACTGAGAGGATGCCGATGTAATCCTCAAAATGTTCTCAGTTTAATACTCCATTATCTCAGTTTACTAAAGCATTACCTCAGATTAATATTCATTTTTCATTTATCTTTCAGTCATTAAGATTAATAAATCATTCCCTCAGATTTTTAAATCATTCCCTCAGATTTTTAAATCATTCCCTCAGATGAATCATTTGTACCCTCAGTTTAATAAATCGTTCCCTCAGTTTAGTTTAGTTAAGTTCAGTTCACTTTACTTTACTTTAATGTACAGAACCGCTCACTGAATCAGAAGAGTCTGAGACTCTCAGAAGACTGAATCAGGAGACTGAATCAGAAGACCAAATCAGAAGAGTCTCAGGAGACCGAATCAGAAGAGTCTAAGAAGACTGAATCAGGAGACTGAATCAGAAGACCAAATCAGAAGAGTCTCAGGAGACCGAATCAGAAGAGTCTCAGAAGACTGAATCAGAAGAGTCTCAGAAGACTGAATCAGGAGACTGAATCAGAAGAGTCTCAGAAGGCTGAATCAGAAGACTGGAGACTGAATCAGAAGACTAAATCAGAAGTCTCAGAAGACTGAATCAGAAGTCTCAGAAGACTGAATCAGAAGACTGAAGACTGAATCAGAAGAGTCTCAGAAGACTGAATCAGGAGACTGGAGACTGAATCAGAAGTCTCAGAAGACTGAATCAGAAGACTGGAGACTGAATCAGAAGTCTCAGAAGACTGAATCAGAAGACTCAGAAGACTGAATCAGAAGACTCAGAAGACTGAATTAGAAGACTGAATCAGAAGACTGAATCAGAAGACTGACGACTAAATCAGGAGACTGAAGAGAGAAAACAGATGAACAAGCTGCAGTCGGTTAGAGACGTTAGTGTTTAGCAGGTTAGTCCGGTCTGAACCTGAGGGCTAAACCTGAGAAGGTGGATTTACCTGAGGAGGTCCTGAGCCAGTGGACACAGACGTAGTTAAGCTACAGAAGTCAGACTGCAGCTCTTCTTGGAGGCCATAACAAATCTCCCGCTACTGCTCTCCGCAGGGGAAAGTAATGGATGTCAGAGCGGACTCTTCACTTTGTATTTGTTAAGTTAAACATACTCTTCAGTCAATATAACACCACTGTATGTGTTGGATTCGGGGTTTGAACTGGACACTGTTCAATGAATACTGTGCAGGCAGTGGTTTTCCTGGGCTCGGCTCCCAACTCTGTTACAGTTGTAGTTTTAAATGTTAGACCTCTGAACGGAGTCCGGTTACAGGAGACGTCATCAAAAACTACAACTCCCATAGTGCATTGTGTTCACACTTTCCGCAGGGGAAAGAGCGAATGTCAACACCATAATCACCATTAATCTATAGGCTTATACATACCAGTCTATAGCAGCATTAATATTATATTATACGATCGGAGACTTCACAGCTTAAAATAGAAGCTTCAGAGTTGATTGTACACGGACTGTAAAGGGGAGAATGACCTCTGTGGGTCAGGTTGCCTAACTTTGGTGGAGCTGCACATGACCGCTCAGCAGAACCATTGTTGTGTTAAATAACTGCTGCATTTGGCCATGATGGTATGATCTCAGATCCTGGTTTTAAAGGGTTCTGTACACAGTAAAAATCAAAGTTAACTACCTCTCAAAGTGTTAACAGAGTGGGACTTAAATAGTGTTCAGTGTGGGACTTCTTTGACAGAGTTGATCAGGTCAGAGTTAACCCAGCACTGTTCAGCTCTGCAAAGACTTCGTTCAACTTCATGGATCCTTGTGAATTCCTCAAATGTGGGGCTCTTGACTGCATAATTTCTGAGTCTGGGGCACTGTGTTTGCAGTCACCGATTGGGTAGCTGTGCCCTGGAGGTTAGAGAACTGGCCTTGTGATTGGAAAGTTGGTTCAGATCCCTCAGCTGGCAGGGCATGACTGAAGTACATTCAGTCAGTGTGTGGAGGGGGAAAAAGTTAACTCTTTATAGTGTTCATATAGTTCTCTAGTGTTCCTTAATTTCCCTGAGGGAACCCTCCCAAGGGATCAATAAAGTTCTATTTAATTTAATCTAATAGGTTAACAATTTTATGGATGAGTAGTAATGAAATAGTAAAACAATTCAGAGCATTGTTATTTTTCTAATCCCTTAGAGTTATTTTAACCCTGTTTTGTGAGTTAAAGGAACAGTGGTACAGTGTTAAACATTAAACTATTTTGAAACTGTTGATTTAACTCTGAAGAGTGTGGAGCTCTAAAAATCCTGAAAATGGTGTTGAAATCAACTCTGTGGGAGTTAATTCAACACTGGATTTATTTTCTGCCAAAAATCGAAAGCAATTTTTTGAAGTGTGAGAGAACAATTCCTTCCACACTCAAAAGTTTCATTTGTTCCCATATGAACTATAAATGGGCTCTCTCAAATGTACCATGCTCTCACTCAGACTGGCATTACTCTTGTTTGAAACTGTGCAAGCACTCTCAGATATAACTTGCATATGATCAGTTCTTACATTTTGAAAGTGTGCATGTGTGCATGATTAAATTAGAAGATGGTAACTGGTTTTGACCAATGAAATTCTTGTTGTCATTCCTCTCTGGCACACCCCACCTAGGCATTCCACTTCACATTCATAATGCTGCTTATTACACACATGCATTATATAATAATAATAATATAATCACATTCTTAGGACATTACTGGGCCGAGTTATGTTACCTTGTCAAAGCTTGTCATAGAGTGTATATTTACAGGTAAAGCTGTCTAAATTAAACAGTAGTTTGGCTATTTCCAGATTTATCAGATTGTAAAAATGCCCAGGAAAAGAATTAATTAGTCTGATAGTTAAATAATTAACAGGCTTATTGATTATGAAAACATATCAATTGGTAGCACAGCTCGACAGAACACCGATCCTAAAGCAAGTCACTGGGGGCAGGAGGAAGCAGTTCATCATGGTTTTCCAAATCAATGAAGCTGCAGAGGAACAACAGAAGAATTTCATTGGTCAAAACCAGTTACCATCTTCTGATTCAGATTTTGGCAGCTTTTTTGCACTGAAAATCATGTGTGGGTAAGACCATTGACAGTTATTTCGTTAGATTACCTAGACTGTTGTTAGTTGAGCACAGAATAATTGTTACACTACACCATGTGCATGAATTGTATGTTTTGTGTGTATGTGCACAGTGATTTTTGATTATATGTAAATTTGGCTGAGATTGTATTTAATATGTGAATAACTGTAAATAACATAGTCAGAATGTGAATTTTTTTTTTCGTCAGGTGGCAGGTACCAACTACTTTTCACTTCCACATACAGAAAAATACTTCACATTTAGGAATGTCTTAGCAACAAATTGATTTTCATTTGGACATTCCCATAGTTGTAAAGAGATCATTACAAGCACACCTTTTTGTAATGGCATAGTTACGTTACAGGGTCTTCATGAGAATAGCAGGTTTTTTATGCAGCAAAAGCTTCTATGACAAACTCTGACACATTACTGATCATTACTGATATCTGTAAAAGAGCAGGATCCAGTTGTATGTGGGTCCCTCCGATGACTGTCAAAAATCAAATTAAGTGTTGCGTGAGCACAAAGCACAAGGACACGTATTACGGATATATACAAAAATATGTTCTACCTTGTTATTTTGTCTTAACATGCTCTTTTTATGCAGGGCTTTTTGTTTTTTCTATTGCTGTTTTGAACATTTTGTTCTGTCCACTGTTGTATGATGTGTCACCCTCTTTGGGGTTTTGTTTCCTCACAGGTTTTCTTCTTATTCTGAGAGAGTTGTTTGACATTGTCACCATTGGCTTGCTTAAATGAGGCTTGGATCCAGATCTCCATAAAACTACATTGTGATAACACCCTTTTCAAAAATCACTATATTTAATTTTTTGCACAATACCAGGAATTATTTTTCTAAATATTCACACATCTGAAGAAGTTTGCCTAGCCTGGATTCCAGCTCCCTTCCCTGGCTTTGGTGTCGTTGAGTTTGAGCTCCCCTTTTATGGCCTGGCACATGAAAAGCTGTAGGGCTGGTTCATGTAGAAACCTGTATTCCCAGAACTATTAGAATGTGGAGGTGATGTGCTGTGATTTCAAATGCATTTCCTCTGACTACATGTGATCAGATTTCTCACATCATTTCCACTGAAGGAGCACATTAATGAGTTAAATAGAGATGAATTTCACTTGTTCACCAGTCACCAGTTTCATCTTCATCCATTAGATTGTTAGTGTAGCTTACTCAGCGAAGTCTTGCAGGGGATGGCTTCTGTGGTTATTACATATTTTCCGGTTGGGTGACTCAGTTGAGATGGCTGGTGTTTGCAGAAGGGACACATCAACATGCTCTGATGTTTACACTATAACAATATTGTAGTCATATGCATCTCTGACTACCTGCAAATGTGGCTTAAGTGAATGAATTTCAAGGTGCCCTTGAGTTGCATTGAATTCTGTTCATACCTGTACTTTATTCTGGCCACTTGTGATAAGGCCAGTTTTGAATGAGACCAAGATACCATATTGGCTGTTGCATTTTTCCACATTGCACCTTTGGATATGGCTGGCAGGTTTTCTATGACTGAGCTTGGTGCCTTTTATTTGTCTTCTTCATTTTGAAAAATCAACCCATCAATTTTGAAACAAAAGTCTTGTAAAATTAAACATTAAAGTCACAAACCCTCTCTGCACCCCTTCATACAGTGAAATAGTGTCAAATGGAAGACTGTAGACAACAAAGTCCTCTAAAGATGTGATAATTAACATTAATACACAAACATTTTCTCAGTTATTCATACTCATACATACACCTTAATAGTTTGTTGCTAGATCATCTCCTTCCATTTCAATTAATGTCTAAAACTTTTTAATGTATTTAATTTTACGTTTTTTCCCATCTTTTTATAGAATGACCTTTTTCAATGCCAGTGTAATAAATAAATTTACATTTAGCAGACACTTTTATCCAGAGTGATACTAATAGATACTAATATTGCGGGGACGGGCCCGGGTAGTGTTAGGAGTCTTATTGGTGTAGCACAGTATAGTTGCCCAGACTGGGAATCAAACCCCAATCTCCCACGTGGTGTGGTGGTGGTATCTGTTGCGCCACACCAATCACAATCAGTAAAGCAGTAAAATAAACAGTAATGTAAAGATGAAATGATCTGTGTTTATTTATATTTTAGGCTGTGCTCAATCTCAAGTTGAAGTGAAATGCATTGAAGAGCTGAGAAAATGGACATTGAGTGTAAAAACAAAGAGGTGGTCATAATGCTATAGGTGATCAGTGTATACATATAAGTATCTGTCCTAAAGTGGGTATCATTTTTCAATCCTTCCACACACCGTCAAGTTCTGACATGAGGAGGGGTTTGCCCAAAAGTCTCTAAAATCTTGTTCTAGAAGCTTCTGCAGCATTGCTGTAGGACATGAGCAGGCATGCTTACACAAAACAGTCGAATTGTCCATATTGGATTGCCACTTTAAGGCTCTGAGGGTTGTGAAGCATTGAGCAAGTTCAGCTATTGCACGTTAGAAGACGTTGTGTGCTGTACTGGTTTCCAGAGTATACCAAGCCAACATGCTAAAAGACTTTCACCCTGTGGTGTTACATATTGAGAAACATTTCCAATTTGAGTCAAAACAGAGTCTGAGCTGATGGTGTGAATGGTTAACAACACCTGGAAAAATGTGGAGAGATTAAAATCAAGACGAATGTTGGTTTTCATGCCTTTAGGCAAGAATTAAATTAATTTAAGAGTGGTGTCCAGGGCTCGCCTGGGGTCCCTGGCATATAGGCATGGGATCCATGGGACAATATAAACTAGAAGAAATATGATACTATGTACTTACTTTCAAGTCAAGTCAAGGCTTTTTATTGTCATTACATCCGAGTACAGGTACACAGTGTAACGAAATTACGGTCCTCCGGAACCAAGGTGCGACATGGAGCAGCAAAACAATAGGACAACATAAAGTGCAAACACTACAATAAATACAAAAAATACAGTAAACAAGAGACAGTTTGACAGACAGGACAGGACAGTGCAATACCAAGCGGTATAATGAAATAAAGTGTTCGTGGTGAGGATAAGGTGCAGAGATATGTAACATACTGTAACCTAGATGTACATGATAACAGCAGTTACTGAGGTAGAAAGTTTATAGTTCTGAGTTCTGAATGAGCAGCAAATATTGCTGATAAGGATGGGGATGACCCAGTCCCTGTGTGCTGAGTGTGTGTGTGTAGAGTGCTGGGTGGGTATAGTCCAGTCTTAGTGTTTGGTGGTCTTTGTGTGGGTGAGGAGTGGTGTGGGGTTCAGTTTGGTTCAGTCCCTGTGTGAATGTGGGTGTGAGGAGTGGTGGTGCGGGATTCCGCTCAGTCCCTGTGTGTTGAGGAGTCTGACTGCCTGGTGGATGAAGCTGTTGCAGAGTCTGGTGCTGGAGGCTCTGATGCTCCGGTATCTTCTGCCAGACAGCATCAGACTGTGTGAGGGGTGGGTTGGGTCTTCCACAATGCTGGTGGCTTTGCGGATGCAGCAAGAAGTGTAGATGTCACTGATGGAGGGGCTGTCCTCACTATCCGCTGTAGGGTCTTGCGATCCGTGATGGTGCAGTTCCCAAACCAGACAGTAATGCAGGTGCTCAAGAGGCTCTCTATAGTCCCTATATATATAGTGATATGATCGAGTCTACACCAAACCCTGATCTGAATGTTCCAAAAAAGGAGGCCCATGAAGTCAAAGAACTCCAGCAGCTATATAGGGTGTCACCAAACCCATCAGACACCTGGACTATCATAGCTGGAGTTCCACAAGGTTTGTTCTCTTGTCCCTTTTCTTCAGTGTACACTTGAGAGTGGGTTTCCAAGGAACCATCCATGAGGACCCCGATGTTTGTGGATCATGCCACTATGCTCAGCTTCCTAACCAACAATCACAAACATCTCCTTTCAGAAAGAAAACCAAACAGCTGCTTTCCTAATCCGGTCACAACCACCTTTTGCTGACTTCACAAAAGACTGGAGGTGGTGGTGGACTTCAAACACACCCCACCCCCCCACTCAAGCTTCTGGGCATCACCATCTCCTGGGAACTGAGGTGGTTGAGGAGAGATCCAGGGCTAAGAAAGCACAGAGGATGATTTTTCTGAGACCATCTTAAGAAAATCAACCTGCCATAAGCCCTGACACAGTGATCCAGTTCTACATAGCAATATTCACACCCTCAAGTCTCACTCAATCCCTAATCATGTAGTTAGGATTGTCCACCAATTTTGTAGAAAAATCAGGGTCATCAAATCCAGGCCAATTAGATGTGCTTACAGCTAAGAGCTGTGGCACTCCTAACCTGTAGAAGATTATCTGTCCACACCCACTGTTGACCAGTAAAGAGCCATATTTAGTAGTTAATGCCTTATTTTCAACTTTATTTATTTATTAATAGTCGGTGAACAGCACCTAAGATCACAGTTAAATGTAAAAAAATACATTAAACACTATTCCTTTACTGGCCCGTTAACCTTTAGAATTCTAGATCAATTTTGTGGGGATAGTTTTGTAGTCTGTCCAAAAATTAAGGTATTCATAAAATGAAAAATGTTTTTGAGCTAAAAATTTTTTATTTGTAATTTATTTGTATTTGTTTAGATTGACATTTTATATTCACACATTCTTCAAAATTCTTGACTGGTCTAAATAAAATAAAATTATATATATATATATATATATATATATATATATATATATATATATATATATATATATATATATATATATATATATGACTGTATTTTTATAGTCATTAGTCTGACCATATTTATATAAAAAAATAAAAACAGAAATAAAAGCATATGAATAAAAATGTACAAGTACAGATTCGAAATTGTGCCATTATGTGCTGAAAGGGACGAAGGAAAGGGATGACTGCAATGATGTGAAAATAAGATTCCTCAGAGTTTTTACTGTTATTATTTATGTTTATGTGGTGTGTACTGTACTGTAATGCTTCTTTTATTACTATTATTTTGGATCTCTTCCCTCTTTACTCTGAAGGACTTTTATCTTGGACGTGTTTCAAAGCAGCACGTCTCCCATGATCCTTTGCCTTCGCCTGGATTTCAAATCGCGAGAGCCAATCCCAGGCGGGCTTGCGGCCAGGGCCAATGAGAGGCGGCGCTCGGGCGAGAGCCAATGAGAGGCGGCGGTAACGAATAAGGGCAGAATTTAAAAATGTTGTGTTGAACGGAGAGACGCGCTGATCTGGATCTAGCTCTGCCCGATCTCCGGCCGTGGGTCAGCGGAACGCGCGCTGCTACCGTCCCAGTTTGTGCTCGCACTGCAGCCGGTTTGTTCGGTTTCGTGTTTTCGTTCGAGTTTGTCCTCCACGCGCCCCGACAACCGTCACCATGAGCGCTGCTGTGGCGAAGGCAGCCAAGCCTGTGGTCGCCGTCGACCCCAAGTCTGCGCCCCTCAAAGAGATCCCCGACATCCTGGTCGACCCACGGACCATGAAGCGGTACATGCGGGGCCGCTTCCTCGGCAAAGGGGGCTTCGCCAAGTGCTACGAGATCACAGACATGGACTCCAAGGAGGTGTTCGCCGGGAAGGTGGTGCCCAAGTCCCTGCTCATGAAGCCACACCAGAAGGAGAAGATGAGCACGGAGATCGCCATCCACAAGAGCCTCGACAACCCGCACGTCGTGGGCTTCCACGGATTCTTCGAGGACGACGACTTTGTGTTCGTGGTGCTGGAGATCTGCAGGAGGAGGGTAGGTTCTGCTTAAAGGTCCGGTCCAGTCCGCTCCCGCTACCCTGTTCCGGTTGTGCTCGGGGTGAAGGCGTCAGGCCCGGGGCAGGACGGTTTCAGCTCGAAATAACGGGCTGCGACCCAAACTCCGTCCGAGTGGGTTTAAACCCGAGGACGTGACGTCAGAGGCTCCAACGATGCGTTTTTGAAAGTTTGCGTCTAAACGTCTGAAATTTGACGTTTCCCTTAAACGTTAAACACATTAAAATCACTGCTGGTGTCTGTGTTAAGTGTAGTTATGTCGTTTTGTTTGAAACCTTTATTAAAATATAATATAAAATTAAAGATATATATAAAATTTCCCTCACACACGTTCCCTAGATGTCCAAATGTTGATTTAAAAAAAAAAAACACATGAAACGTCTCTAAACGTTAAAACAGCAAATTGGAAAATGAAATGTTTATTTACGTTATGGAGTTCTAAGTGAAGCCGTTGTGCTGAAGTTCTGCTGTTCTGACCCTCATTCACTGAACGTCTCATGGCAGACGTTCACCCTCAGCTTTGTTGTAGCTGAAACAGTCAAGAGCAGCTGAACTAAGTATGTCCTTATGTCTCCTCTTGCTGCCTTGTTGGATCAGTGCAGGTTAGTGAAGGACCACAGGCCAAGAAGGAGTTTAGTTCAAATAGTGAAACTGATTTTATGCCTGTGATGCATTTTTTTATGATCCATTTGAATTTCACATAGCAGCTCAATAGTTGTAATGGTATAAATATCCATACACTGCGGGGACAACGCACCCTCAATACGACTTGTTAACATTAGTTTATGTAACACCTCGTTCCCGATCTTTGCAACTTCTGCCGTCATCCATGGCATTTTTCCTAATGTAACCAGATTCAAGCCCTATGATTTCTGCAATGATGCATTTTTGACTTAAACAAAGGAGAAATAATGTATGTAATGAAAATTTAAAATTAAAAAAGCATTTCATAGAGGGCTCCACATTTATAAAGGCTTTCTAGCCAGTCCTATTGATGGGACCACACATTTTACTTCTCAGTATTTTTATTAGTTGAACTAGAAATCTTTTTAACCATCTGCAGGCATGGGTTTGAATTTTTTTACTGAATTTACATAAAATAAAAAATGCAATGTGTAATCCTAAAACCCTTCTGGCAGTGCTGTTTTAATCAATATCTGAGACCATGGCTCTGCATTCATTAATTTTTCCTGATTTTTGCCACTTCAAGTGTGTAGGTTTGTAACTAACTGGTTAAAAATACGGCCAAAATCTAAAACCCTGAATTTTTGGTTGTTTACTCAACTTTGTCTTGTACTTCTGTCCTCTTTAAGTCTCTTCTGGAGCTGCACAAGCGCAGAAAAGCTGTGACAGAGCCTGAAGCGAGGTACTTTATGCGGCAGACGATCCAGGGTGTCCACTACTTGCACAATAACCGGGTCATTCACCGCGACCTTAAACTTGGAAACCTGTTTCTTAACGATGATATGGAGGTGAAGATTGGTAAGCAGGAAACCTTGCATACATTTTCACTAATTAGTGAAAAAGTTTGGCTTGTCCTTAAATAATATCCCCCTTCATTCTGTTCACTCCTCAGGTGACTTTGGTCTGGCCACTAAGATTGAGTTTGATGGTGAGAGGAAGAAGACCCTGTGTGGCACTCCAAACTACATTGCTCCCGAGGTGCTGTGTAAAAAAGGACACAGTTTTGAAGTGGATGTCTGGTCACTGGGTTGTATTCTGTAAGTCCACTCCAGAATTTGGTTACTATAGTATTTAAATGATGACTGTGAAGCCAAGGGTGTGTATGTGTGTGTATATATGTGTATATTTTAGCTTTACAGTGGACATTTCCCCACTAATAAAGGATTCTCTAAAAGTCTAAGCGACTGTCACTGGTTGCTGTTAGTGTTGCACAAAATGATCTAAAATCAAAATGATGGTTAATTCAACTTTTTAGCTCAGTTATGATTGACCTTTTTTGCCCTCAGCACAAAAAATGGTTCTGTATGTCGTTTAATTTGGTAAATTGCCCATCCTCTTTATTATCCCTGATCTCTGTCTGTTAGGTACACACTGCTGGTTGGTAAACCCCCGTTTGAGACCTCTTGCCTGAAGGAGACCTATGTCCGGATCAAGAAGAATGAGTACACTATCCCCAGGGTTGGTAACAATTCTGATGGTTCACAAGTACATTACTTAGCGGAAGTTTGTGTAAGATTCAAAGTTCTTTAACCCTTAGAACCCGAGTTCTGCACTTGCATACCATTTTCAGCCCTCATGACTAAAGTTACCAAGAGTAACCTACAGACACACGACAAACTACAAGATTTAACTAATCTAACCATTGTAGTCTCATTGTGTAATTTATTAATGAGTAATCCAGCTCAGGAAACGGCTAAATCTACTTCAATTAAATCCCAGTTTAAATGCCAAAGGAGCTTTCAGTGCATGTTTACGGCTCTGTCTATTTACACACTAATAAAGGACATCAATGTTCTTAAATAAATATATATATATATATATATATATATTATCTCACTTTTGTTTTCGTGTCTAATCACTACACAATCATGATTTATTGCACTTTCATTTCAAAAACCCTTATTAGCAAATTTAAAATGGGAGATTTATGATCAGAACATTCAATTAATAGAATTTTTTAAATTCTCCATTTTTACTTATGGCACATTTGACTATACTAGATACAGTATAAATAACAGTATCTTGCATACATTTGAAACTTAAAAAATTATTAGTGAATTAAAATATACCTGCAAATTTCCCATATTTATTTGATGGGTTTTTAATTGTTCTCTTGTTTCTCTTTTAGCAAATTAATCCCGTGGCAGCTTCGCTCATCCGTCGGATGTTGCACGCAGACCCAACTCTCCGACCTTCAGTATCAGACCTGCTTACAGACGAGTTTTTCACCTCGGGATACGTCCCACTCAGACTTCCCACCTCTTGCCTTACTGTACCTCCCAGGTTCTCCATTGCGCCCTCTAGTTTTGAGCCTGGCCTGCACCGTAGACCTCTCACAACACTGAATACTGGTATGCAGATGTTTTAGAAAAGTTGACATTTAAGGCACTTTAAACTATGGACTAATGAGCTTGATCAGGCCTTTCTGTGGAAATTCTTGGCTAGTTGTACAGCTTGTCTTGATCATTCAAGCACTGTTCTAACACCCATTTCTTTCTTTAATAAACAGATAGCCCAATTGAGAAAATGGGAAAGGTGGAACAGCCACAAAAGGAGGAGCTTCAACAAAGGTCAGACTCCCATTTGCTACTATGTGCATGTTTGTTCATTCCATGTATACTGAGGAATCTCTACACTTGACCCTTGCTTTAATAGACCCCCTCGTTACCTTGAGAATGTGGCTTGTTTTGGCGCTTTTGAACATTTAGAACATGATCAATGAAGGGTTATGATCTCGTACAGTTCTTATAGATGATTAATTTTATACGTCACATGCAGGGATGGATCTGAGCAGCCTGACTGTCATTTGAGCGATATGTTACAACAGCTGACCAGCGTCAATGCAACCAGACCTTCAGAGAGGGATTTCATAAGACAAGGTGTGAAAGATTTTAATTTTTACTGCAGGGTGTGATTTATTTTTTTTTTACCTTTTTTACTTTTAAATCCTTCCCTCAAATTTGAAGCTCACATTGCTTTTCACTTTTCCACAGAGGAGGCTGAAGACCCAGCATGCATTCCCATCTTCTGGATCAGTAAATGGGTTGACTACTCAGACAAATATGGCCTTGGTAAGGACTCGGCACACCTAGCTTGTATAGCCACAGGCGAACTAGAATGGTGCTTCCAAGTCCCAGGGGGATCCATGCTGTGCATGTTTCAGGTTTCCCTGTTCAAACACCTGTCCCCTGCACACAAGCCTTTTAATGAGTTGCATCAGGTGTGCTGGGTGAAGAAACCCCCTCACCTAGACATTTGGTTAACGTAAACAAGAGGACTTTAAATCTAGACCAAGGGTGTGACCGAATTTACGCTTTAGGGCATTAATGATGATTGTCAGCCATTTTCCTCAGTGTGTCAGAATCGTAAAGTGGAATTGGAACGTGATTTTGAGGGCACTGTCATCTCCCTCTATTCACTGTTCATAGTAAACGTAGCTGACCACATGAGCTGAAAATGGACCACAATGCAATAGTCTCAATACTAAGCAACACAGTGGAACCAATGGCTCTGAAGAGGTTTGCTCATGTAGCCACTAAACCAGTGATGGGATAATTTCATGAGCAGCACAGAGCTTTACCAATTTAAATTCAGAATTCAGTTTGTGTGTGTGTAACAACTCGGACTAACGGTGTCGGTTAATGTAGTAGAAGACTTATCTTATGAGACAAGATTCGTAAATATTTTAAAGAAAATTTCAATTTTTTTGCCTGACCAAAAAAAAATGCAGACTCAACGGACTGTATGACTTATGGAGCAGGAGTTTCTTGTGGTGTGACCTAACAGAACCACTCCAGTGCACTAATTGAGGATAACAAAATAATAAGTAAGAATAAATGTACTTTTTCTTACTCCTAAATAGTGCAAAAATACATTTAAAGCACAACCTGTTATGTAAAGTCTATTCTTAAAGTGCAGTTAGACTGTTTACATTTTCTTCAAACACAATATAAAACTGAGAGTCTGGTACAACTTCTAGTCATGTTCTTTTTCAAGAATGAGTGTGTCTACATTTTCTGGAAGCAGTTCAGACCTTTCAGCACTAAAAGAGATCCTTTGTCTCCAAAGCTTATCGGTAAAATGTCCTTTGCAGTGTCTTTAACCTGCTGAAAACTGAGAACCGTGTTGCACTGGTAATAGTTGTATGAATCATCAAAATATTTATCTGCTTTTGTCAGTCACAGTAGTGGAATCGCCATCATCTGGTGTCATGCTCTGTTCTTCAGTCTGCGAGACTGTGGGGCTCTTCGCACCAGACAGTGGTGGTTGTCTTCAAAAGATACAGCAGCTGCACATGCGGCATCTCTGAAATTGGAGCCGTCTGTGCATTGATGGTTCTGGCATTTTGTCTGAGCTCCTGTGATGGTGGCTTGCTGGACTCAGTGGGCGAGTCTGAAGATTACCATTCACCACTTTCCAGTTACAAGCAGTTGTGAGCTATAATACTTATCGCTCAAAGTACCTCTAGACTTCCGGACACTGTTATGGCAATGCGCTGTGCCTCTTAGTCTGTTTGATTGTAGCCACGGAGTCTTTTGTAGAGATTCAGGACCACCGTGTGAGATAAACGTAAGTGGGATGGTCTGGTGTACTTTGGTTCCAAAGTGTGGAGTCGTTGCCTAAATCCTGTATTTTGTACAGAAAAATGGTTGAATATCAGCTGCAATGAGAGTGCTTGTCTCTTGTTATTGCTGGGACTGTAGCACTTGACTGTGGAACCTGAGGTCCAAAGGCATTTGTAAGTGTCTGTCCTTTTGGCCTTTTTCTTCAGTAGGTGTAGCTGTAGGTGTTTTTGCATAGAGCTCGTATTTGTTGCGGTGTGCGGCATGGTTTTCTTAAAGTGCTTACAAGCAGTTTTGTCTTGTCTGTAACTGACGAGACAATGCATTGAGAGCTGCTCTGATTGCTGAGCTGTCGCACTTGCTGCCGTTGCTACTATGTTGACAGATCCATCTTAAACAGTTCAAGCTACCCAACTAGGGTTGTGCAGGGTAATGCCAGCACAATGGGATCAATGCTTTACTGAAGATAGAGGAGACAACCGGACACTAATCCGCATTCAAGGCTTGCATAAACACCCTGCTCCTTTATTTATATATATATATATATATATATATATATATATATATATATATATATATTATATATATATATATATATATATATATATATATATATATATATATATATATATATATATATATATATATATATATATATATATA
Organism: Acestrorhynchus altus; assembly: GCA_034509495.1. Lineage (NCBI taxonomy): Eukaryota > Metazoa > Chordata > Actinopteri > Characiformes > Acestrorhynchidae > Acestrorhynchus > Acestrorhynchus altus. Next base: position 33,227,449 of record CM067502.1, read on the forward strand.
TATATATTTCATTATAAAATATGGCTATTGTTAATAATATACAGTTATGTTATATATTAACTAAGCAAATCATGCAGCCATTTAGTTTTTATGATGTCTTTAGATTGAGCATTTTGATAAATCATGACTCTTCATGTTCACCACTACGTGAGTAGTACATGAGCTTATGAGTATTATCAGAACCGGTGATACCAGCACTGTATTTGCTTCTCAAGATTTACAAACATCACATTTAATCTCATGAGATTGAGATTTTCATAACATCCCTAATTTTTGTTTTTAGTTTTGAAGACGTGAACTAAATTCCACAGGCATTAGCAATGATGCTCGATTCAGTTTGCTCTTATGATTCATTAACGCTATTGTCTTTCTCTAGGCTATCAGTTGTGCGACAACAGCGTTGGCGTTCTCTTCAACGACTTCACGCGCTTGATCATGTACGAAGATGGTGACAGTCTACAATACATCGACCGCAATACAGCAGAATCCTACCTCAGCGTGCGCTCGTACCCTCCTGCACTCTCCAAAAAGGTGAGTTTGTGGTTCACCTTTCCTCTCAGCACACAGTACCTCACCGCGCAAGTGTCCATCTGTTCTGATGTTTGTTTTTCCTCCTCTGCGGTATAGATCACACTGCTGAAGTACTTTAGGAACTATATGAGTGAGCACTTGTTGAAGGCAGGAGCCAACATAACGCCACGTGATGGAGACGAGCTGACCCGCCTTCCGTACCTTCGGCACTGGTTCCGCACCAAGAGCGCCATTGTGCTCAATCTGAGCAACGGCACTGTACAGATCAACTTCTTCCAGGTTGGTGCTGCCTGCTGGTGGACCTTGTGGTCCTCTCGAAGTACCTCACTGAGGACTCGGCTGGCTCACTCCACTTTGTCACTTTTACAGTGACTTCCCCTCACAAGGATACCCTCTGTAGGATACTAGGACACGTATAGAGCTGTTACTTTGTGGTTATGTAGGTCCACAGCAATGGATTTATGTTCCTGCTTTAACCTGATTCATCTTGCCAAACAGCCATTTCGAATCACTAACTTGAAATCAACTGATTTTGATGTATTCATTGTAGATTTGAGTTTCAGTTCTGTTGTCAGGCATGCTTATTACAGAACTATACAAACAAAGGGAAACCATAACTGCTTCAGGGTATTGGATAAAGTGATTGTATTCAAATGTGGGATTATGACTATCATTTGTGAAATTTTATCATGATTTGGTTGTCACACTGGGGAAAAACTGCTTATTTTATTAGTTTCATTAGTGCTGTTTAATTAGATATGCTGTGGCACACGTTGAATAAAACCACTGTACTCAGTATGGGAGCAGTTTCTAATAATCTGCTACTAGATTTTTTTTTTGACTGACATAGCAAAAATATATGTTCACACAGCAGGTAAGAGCATCCCTAAACTGATTTGTTGTGTGTCTGTTTCAGTTTGGGCTACTTTAATATGTGGTATTAAAATCTGATCCATATCAGATTTGAGGCAATGGGACTGTCATTTTTCTCAGCTGTCTGAATATTCTGTAATCTGCCACAGTTTGAACATCATGGTTCAAATGATTAAAAATTCAAGTAATTTTAATGCCACTGAGTGCATTTTTGGTGTTCAATATACTACAAATATGATAAATGTTAACTATTTTTTTGACACGGAGACACCAAAAAAGAAGTTTAAGAATCCATCCTCTACTAAAGCAAACATGGCCATTCAGTGTGTTCCTCTGTGTGCTGCATTTAAATGCTGATGCTTTTTCCATCTGTGTCCTAATTCACTTTTTATTCCCTCCTCCTTTGTTCCAGGACCACACAAAGCTGATCCTGTGCCCTCTGATGGGTGCCGTGACCTACATCAATGAGAAGCGTGAGTTCTGTACCTACAAGATGAGTCTGATTGAGGAGTACGGTTGTTGTAAAGAGCTGGCCAGCCGCTTGCGCTATGCCCGCAGCATGGTGGAGAAATTGATGGCCTGTAAAAACACAGTCGCAGCAACTGCCACAGGTGCTACCTCAGCTCGCTAGCTCACACTGGGACTCTTGGGGTAACCAATAAGACCATGTGATGGCAGATAGCCAGCCCATCAGACAGTCATGGACTCATTTGACTTGATGCTGAAGTGGCCAAGCCCTGAGCTTTACAGGGCTTGTGCACGCTTTCTTCTTTTCCTCCTATTTTTGTTTACTACTCGTTCTCTCCTTTCCCCCTCATGGGTGAAAAGCTTAATGTGACCATGCTCTTTGTCTGCTGCATCATGTATATTGCTTTCAGTTTTACCTTTTTTAGACGTTTGTCTGTGTCTGTATGTATAAAAGCTTTAGACCTAAATATCAACAGGTAATTAAATTTTATTAAACTGACCAATAATTCAAATTAATAAAGATCTTATTGTTGAAATGTGGTTCCTTAAACACCAAGGATTTAAAATGTTTATTCAAAAATAAAACCAAATGTTTTGGAAACCCAAGCTCTTTTATGCATGGGTCACGTGGTTGGTGTTTTGAGGTGTTTTAACACTAAGTTATGGTGAACACTCCATTTTGGTGTCTTTGTGTTGCACATAGTTTGCCATGATATTTGGATGGTTTAGTAATTGCAGAACATGGTGCTTATGGTGCAACATTGAGAGAAACCCTTTTAGTTCCAGTACATGTTCATGGTGTGAAATTATAGTTGTTAATTAAAATAATAAACCTACTTAAAACTGATTATTCCTTTATTTTATGTACTGGATGCAGTCTGCAGGCCTATAGTGTAAGAGACTGTACAAATACCTTTTTTATCTGTTAGTGTAAACTCTTAAATTGCTCAGTTCAGACACTCTTGTAATTAACCCCACCCAAATCATTCTAATGACTCTGGTATCGAATGACTGAGCAAAGTAACACATGGCTTTAGTGAAGCAGGCAGGACCACACTTATTAGAAATGTGTAACACTGTAGGAGTCTTGTGTAGATTCCTATTATCTTATGCCATTTCTATCTCAGCTTGTCTAGAAAAGCATGTGTAAAGCATTTCCTTTAGTGGTGTCTCAAAACACGTTACTTTTCCCTGATTGTACAAGGATATTACCAGTTTTCTGAACATGTCTTTGCCCAACATGCACTCAAATGAGCCAACACGTGTTTGGTATCTGAAGAGTGCGTCTTCAGTTTACTGCAGGAGGTGCTAGGCCAGAGGTAGGCAGTTCTGGTACTGGAATGCCAGCTTCCTGCACACTTTACTGATTTCCTTGCTCAAGTAGACCCACTAGACATGACAGTTACCAGGTGTGCTTGAGCAGGTTGAAAACTGGACATAGCTAGCTGACTTGTTGCCCTGCTGCCTGTGATGTTGAACAAGGCAGTTTAATGATGAATGTCTCTGTAACCGAATCATGAAAGCTACATGTCCTGGCCTTGCCAATGTTATCAGCACCACACTGCAAATTTCCGGAAATTACAGAAATGACAAATACAGAAAGCTAGATTACAGATATGACTTACTGTCTCAGAATCCTGAAAACTAGATAACATTTCTTACGTTTCAGACCCAGAACATGAGCCTGGCACTCCAGGACCAGGATTGCTATTATTGTTGAAATTGCCACTGCACAAACAGACTGTAATGTCCTGCTTTGTTGTACTACTACTGCACTGGACCACAATGTGTGGTGAGAGTGATTGATGCTTTTGATCATGTATTTATTTGTAGTCAAAGTCCACCATCTGTTCGCAATGACAGCTTAGCATCTCCTGCCATAAACTAACGGAGATGCTATGAGAAATGTCTTGATTGACATGTGCGGTAGGTGAATTGGTGACTCTAAAGTGGCCCTTAGTGTGTGAATGTGTGTGCGAGAGCTCTACGATGGACTAGCGCCCTGTCTAGGGTTGTGTCTTGTCCTTGCGCTCAGAGTTGCAGGCTGGGCACCAGCTCCCACGTGACCCTATTCAGGAATAAGCGGTTCAGAAAATGGATGGATGGACTTTATCTGGTGTTTGGGATCAGTGCTGTTCATTTGATATTTCAACTGCTCCTTTAAAGTAGGATTATTTTCCAATACAACTTCTTAAAAATGCTTCCATCTCCTGAAAAGTACATAACTCAAGGCAGGTTTCCTAGACAGACACTACACAGCATACTGACTCTAGAACAAGGCTGAATCTCTGTTTAGGGAATCATCCCTGGTGTGAGCAATATTCCATTGTCTTAACAATAGTTTAAGTAACTTAAGTTTTGGTCAAGTGTTTGTTTCTTGTGCTGATCTGAGAAGTGTCAAGTGTCTCCAAACTAACTGTGGGCCTCTTACTAAACGAACAGCTGTTAGCTGAGTCCCACTTGGGCTTATTGTTATGGCTAATTGGTGTTTAAGTGGAGCAGATGGCCCCACTTTTAGATTTCTCCTTTCCTAAACCTGAGTGTATTCTCAAATGACCTTATGTGACTCTGACCTATGGGGACACACCAGCCATCGTATCCTCCCCAGACAGCCCTCAGCTTGACTAATGAAGGGGACTTGGTTGGTTCTGGCAGGTTAATCCATCTGACAAATCTGGCCCAGTCACTTGATGTATATTGCTGGTGTAAAATTATATTATTGGACATTGCTGTATGGAAACTTCATCATTCAAACACACTTGTTTTCTAATTCTGAATACAGAAGAAATATGAAAACAAAGCCAGTGGGCAGGTCCTGGATCAAATTTAAACACTTTTATTTAAGCTGTATATTTTGTTCTTTTAGAGACAAAACTAACGATCCAGATGAAAAAGTAGTATGTTTGCAGAATGCTAGTGTCTCTGTGTTTTTGGACTCCTGTCTATGAAATGAGTAATGTGTAAAATACTCTCACTGATAAAAAAAAAATTGTGTACCGACAAATTGCTGTGAAACTCAGCATGCAGTTCTGTCTCAGGTAAATGTGTAAATGATTACAGGTGTGGTCTATTTAGACATTGGGTCTTGACACAAGAGTGACACACAGTGTGTTTAGAGTCAACAGATTTTCAGTTCTTTTTACTTTGTACAGAAAAGCACTTCCAAACAACTGTCTACAGTAACTGTGATGTAGCGATTCGGTCAAAAACGGTAGGCTAGTCCTTTAAGTTGGTGTGAAACTCCAGTATGAATTTATATTGTATGCACAAAAGTATTGGAACACTTGCTCATTCATTGTTTCTTCTGAAACCAAGGGTATTAAAAAGAGTTTATCCTGCTTTTTTTGAAGTAACTGTCTCTATTGTCCAGGGAAGGCTCTTTTAAGATTTCTGAAGCATTGCAGTAACGATTTGATTGCATTCAGTGACTAGAATTAGTGAGGTCAGGATGTTGGATCATTACCACCCCACCTTATCCCAGGGCATTATACCCCTCTAGCCAACGCATTAGACATGATGCCATTAGGTTCATGTTTATTCTATTGGCAGTACTTCTCAACAGGCACTAGACAAGTTGTGCATTTGCATTTGCAGATCTGTATCAGCAATGGGTTCAACTTAAAGTAGCTGAATGTATTCATTAGAAGGGGTGTATGATTTTGTTAATGGTACTTCAGGTTGTCAGGAAAAAAACATTACACGACCAAACCCACTAAAATGCTGCTCTTTTAAAAACGAAACTCAAAAGGTCTTGCGATTTGAAACTGGGGATTTAAAGCTACACATCAAAAGGGATGCCTCCACTTGTCTTTGGAAAGGGCCAGAGTTACACTGCCATAGCAATAACATTTAAGGAACAGCACCCACTTCCCTTCAGATGTTCCGTATGAACAACAAAAACAGCTGTAATACTTTGCTCACACTTTAGGGTCCAATAATGAACTCTGGATTCCGTGTTTTTTAAACATCATATAAAAAGCGATCCAGGTCTTAATTCAAGTCTGCTGGTTCAGCTAATCTGACCTGGGATCTGGATTTAGAACACTCTAAATGTGGAAAGGCACATGAACAAAGGGGGCGTCGTCCTCATGGCTTAAAAAGGTTCAAAATTAAAAACAAAGAAATGAGGAATAAAAAGCCCTCGGAGAAGTTCGTTTTGCACATCTTCAAGAAATTGCAGTAGTTCTCAGTAACAGCTGAGGAGAGGAGGAGAGGAAGAGTGGCATCACTCAAAAATTACATCCATTTGTGTCCAGTGTCTTCCATCAGTGTGTGTCTGTTTAGTGATGGTAGTAGGGGTGGAAAAGTCTCTCTGGGGCACAGATGCTGAGTGCAGAATGTGTATGCAGCAGTAACCGTGGGAAACGGGAGGTGAAGTATGACACAAAGCCTTCTGGGACCTCACCAAGCGCACTCTGAACCTCTGGTGGGAGCTCATGGTAATGATGTTTCTGAAATATAAACACAAGCAAGTCAGGACTGTATTCAATGAACACATGCCTCACTGAAATCTAAGTTCAACCTGATCCTTAAACTGGCGTTTATATCTGAAGAATCAGTGCTGAAATGGCACTTATTATCTATTTGGTTTCATGAAAAATGATGAAAGGCCAAAATGATATTAGGTTACGAGAGACCACATCTATTAAAAATAAGGTCAAATTAAAATATTGGCCACCATTTGTATTCAAGTGCCATTCAACTAAATATGGCCCCCAGTAATTGCCACTAAATTAGTTGGTCATGCTGGCTGCTAACAACGATCCTTTACACAATGAAAAGTTTACATGTATGATGTATAATGAAAGTCTGGTCCAATTACAGCAAATAATATTTGAAACTGTTGGAAATATGTGAGTGTTTTACCCCAGCCAGTAAAAAAAAGGTTTATAAAAAGTAGCAAAACAATCCACGGGTCAATTTGGCTGGAAGGAAAATTCAATTAGCCATAGAAAGTTTGAAGTTATTTAATGAGTACATGCATATGTACTTACTTTATTTCTCATAGCTCTTAACAGGTCTCTCACAGAGTTTCCTTTATATGTGCGGAATTTCCTCAGATCTGGAATACAGGAGAAAAACAGTAAAATTTAAATTTGCTCACTTAAAAAATTGTTTGTAAACATTAAAATGACTACTCAGGTAATATACAGTGCATTGGCTTTTTATCTATTTTGTTACATTACAATTGAATTTCTTATCTGGATTGTATGTGATGCAAAAAGTGACCAGGCAACCCTGAAGGAGCTGCAGAATTCCCAAACAGACCTGAGTATCTGTTCAACAACTACAATAAGCTGTACACTCCATAGAGCTGGGCTTTGTAGAAGAGTGGCCAGAAAAAATCCTTTACTTACAGACAAAAACAAGGCTTGTTATGTTAAGAAGGCTCATGGGTGCTCTGGTCAGATGAGACCAAAACTTAACCTTTTGGCCACCAAGGAAAATACTATGTCTGACACAAAAGCTATTTTGGTCTGTCAGTGATTTGAGCACGAGATGGAGATTCACTTTCCAAATCCAAAGAATACTCCAAAAGCAACACTCGAGTGGTTTAGGGGGAAATGTGTAAATGTATTGGAATGGCCAACTGTGAATCTGTGTTCAGCTCTTCTCCTGCAGAAACCATCTAACTTGAAGGAGCTGGAGCAGAATTGCCTTGAGGAATGGCTAAAATCCCAGTGGCAAGATGTGGCTAGCTCACAGTGACTTATCCTATGTGGCGTGCAGCTATAATTGCCACAGAAGGGGGGTCTACAGAGTACTGACTTTGTACTGACTGGGGTTAATATTTATGCACACTGAAGAAAAATACAAATTCAAATGTTCAAAGGTGTAAACATGTTCTGTAAATGAAATGATGCAAACCCTCAACCCATTTTAATTGCAGGTGGTGCGGTAACAAAACTAGAAAAATGCCAATGGAGGTGAATACGTCTGCAAGACACTGTCCAAAACCCTCCCCCAGAGACACATTTTCATCTTGAAGTTTGTTGATGAGACTAACACTGACCAGGGGTGAAACACTGAATGGCCTATAAAAACGATAGTCTACTTGAAATTTCAGCACCCTTTCAGCATTTAGATGTAGACATATTTTGCCACACTGGGGAGTGAATGTAACCCCCTTTATCAGTGTGTAAATACATGATGACAGCATGCCAGGAACTGCCACTGTAGTACTAACCGGCCTGTAGGGGCGCTGAGATGTGCATCCTCCAGTTGGTTCTGACCACTGATCTACCTGCTGTCTCCAGACGTACTACAACAGCGCTGTCTGCTGGCTCCTTTTCTATACGATCACTGACATCCTGTAGCATACAAAGAGACACACTAAACCACTGGGATAGAACAGTGGAACACTGGTCTGCACCAATTCACAGGCAATGAAATGACCCCAGACAATATGTTCAGTAAGTGCATGGATACTAGGAGTGTGAGACTCACTACCTGTGCAGTCCTAAATATACATCACAGCACTTCACTTTCTGCACATTTGGTTATAATACAGCCTTATTCCAAAATAAAAGTGAGAAAAGCTTGTTTGAAATCTTTGTCACGACATTTAAAATTGACCTGTTTCCACTGATTATCCTTCAGATGTTTCAACACCTGCAGTAAATCCAGTTGAATGGACATGACTTGGAAAGGCACAGATCTGTTTATATAAGGTCCCATAATAGGAATTTCAGGGCACAAACCAAGCCATGAAGTCATGAAGATTTTTCTGTAGACCTCAGAGACAGGATTGAAATTCTTTGGCCTCAATGCCAAACATCATGTCTGGAGGAAACCAGGCACTGCTCATCACCTAGCCAATACCATTCCTACAGTGAAGCATGGTGGTGGGAATGATGTCCTGCAGCAACAACTGGGAGACTAATCAGGGTCAAGGGAAAGATGATTGCAGCAATGTACAGACTCATCCTTGATAACAACCTGCCCCAGAGTGCTCTGCACCTCAGACTGGGACAAAGGTGTATCTTCAATAGGTAAATGATCCTAAGTACACAGCCAAAAGAATAAAACACTGGCTTTGGGACAAATCTGTGAATGTCTTTGAGTGGGCTAGCCGGAGTCCAGACTTGACCCCGATTGTACATCTCTGGAGATTCACTCCAATCTGATGGATCCGATGGACTGATGGAGAGGCTGTAATTGCTGCTAAAGGTGCTTCAACAAAGTCTAAAGCAAAGGCCGTGAATACTTATGTATGTTATATTTTTGTGCTTTATTGTTTGAGATTTTGGAATAAGACTAACATAAAATGTGGAAAAAGTGAAGCGGCTGTGAATATTTTCCAGATGCACCACAATAAATCAAACCATGGCATTTTATTTAAATCAACATGACTGACTTCTTGTCAAGTCTGTATCATCCAGCTGAATTCAGCCACTATTTTCACAGCTGGCAGAATAATACTGTGTCCAGATATTTTGTCAAAATGAATGATGGACCATCTGTGTATGTTTTGATTTAGCAAATGTAAAATAATGCATGGCTTTATTTATTATTGTCTTTTTAAAGCTAATATGTTCTTTAATACACTTTACGAACTTAAAATGACAGACAATATTTCAGTTCCAGTTGAAATGGTACTGTAATCAATGCATCAGTTCATACAAACCTGAAAGAACTGCAACTGTTTCTCGGGGCTCCAGAAAAACGGATGTTTTAAAACAGAGGATGTGGAGGGGCGGGACTCCGGCTCAGCATTAATCATCCCCTCAATCAAATCTCTCCCAATCACGTCCTCTGAAAATGGCAAAACAGAAAATCATATTGTCATCTGCGAAATTTGATGCTTTTATCTAGAGTCACTAAGAAAGTAGTATTCAGAGCTCATAGCTTTTATTGGTGGGAATCTAAACCTAGTCTGCCATTGGAAGAGCACTGTTACCCACTTCACTACACCGACTGTACATTATAAATAAGGCTAATCTGAAAACACTGCCTGTTATACAAGACTCTATAATGGTGCATAGCCAATTAGTGGTGAAAACAGCATTAATTTCACATTTCACATTTAATGTAACAGTTTTCAACACAGATTTCACATTTAATGATGGAAACACGCACCATGTATATCCTCCATAAAGTGCTCTAAGCTGTAGGCTCCAGAGAGGATGTTTGCTTGACGCCGAAGTGTGTCCCCAAATGGGTGCTGTCCTCCGGACACCACATAATAAAAGACACAGCCGGCTGAGAAAACATCCACTGCACTTGTCTACAAGAACAACAATAAGAAACACAATAAGACAAATAGTTTTTACATGGATGCTGCATATTTGATAATGAAAATGAAGAGTGATCAGTTCGCAGGATCAGGTGGCATCATTCCTAGGTTTACAAAGTTGCTGAAACTGAAAACACTGCCCATTGATTGTACACTACTGGATCTATAATGATGCATAGTGCTTTGACCTTGATGATTGAAAGGTCACATTCATCTGTCATAGTGTTTACAACAGGTGTGTTATGGAGATGTTTTAATGAACACATTGATGTAAAACAACAAATATGTATGTTATTTATGTTCTAATATTAATGTTTTACTGAATAATTAAGATTTATCTGTATGCAGTACTTTACAAGCACCTCTAAAAATAAACATTAAAAAGCTCCTTTTCTGGGCAACTATTGCTTAAAAAGGCCATGTTTACTGGTTGTAAAAACCTAAAGCATATTTTTATACTAAAGACATGCAACAGAATAAGCATTTACCAACATTATATACAATATATATTAATGCAGTTTAATTATAGTAAAACACAAATCATGAGCTGCAGCCTGCTCAGAACTGTGAATCTGTGTCAGATCACAGCTTCATTGGCAGAAAAATGCTAAATATATATGTTATATACATAAATTATATAATAAAGTGTTGATTCATGTACTCACTGGATCTGACTGATGCTAAATGTTTTAATGTATACTTTTGAAGAAATTAACAACATGAAACATTTGCTGTGTGCTCATCTCACAGAATGAAGCAGAAATTAAATAAGTGCTGCAGTTACATTCTGGCACCGATAGCATCTGCAGCATTTTAAGAGCTTTCATTAGCATACGGAGCTTCATGAGGCTCTTTTAGTAGCAGTAGTACTAGTAGCTGGTATGACCAGCGAACTTAGCCAAGCTGATGGTGTGTTTTGGAGGGTGATGTGGGGGAAGCAAAGGTGATGTAAACATTTTTGCTAATGTCAGCTGGGCCGAATTTAATCCCAGTTAAAACCAAGACAGACGGTATAGGAAAGTGTTATAACAAAAATAGGAAAAAATCTCTGCACAGAAAATACCAACATCATTTTTTCTCTACCAATACACAGTAAATTCATCACAAACTCTAAAGATAATAGTTAGAAGGGAATCATAAAATGAGTAGACAGGGGTTTAGAACGTCAGCTGTTCATGCTTTGTCAGGATCTTACTGGGTTTCCTCCTGAAGCATTGGCTAGTAACTCTGGAGCGATCCAGCCCTCAGTCCCAGGGATTCCTGAACGCAAGCTGAAACTGTGGCGACCATCTGGAAGCTTTTTGCATAAACCAAAGTCCGATATCACTGCTCGCACTCGACCTAACACTCCCGGCAGTGAGAGCAGAATATTTCTTGGCTTTAAATCTCTGTGAACTGAGAGAAAAATAGATTGGAGAGAGAGAGAGAGAAAGAGAGAGAGAGAGAGAGAGAGAGAAAGAGAGAGAGAGAGAGAGAGAGAGAGAGAGAGAGAGAGAGAGGTGTGAATGTAGGTAAAGTGAAAGCTTACACATAAAATACAGAAAGAGGTCGTTACAGCTTTTCAGGTTTAAAATTTATTATGAAAGCATAATCCTTTAACACGGTAATGGAGACTCACCAATGTTGAGGGAGTGCAGGTGATTGAGACCACACATGGTCTGTTCCAGCAGAGATACTGGATACAGTGCAGAATATGGACAGGCTGGGTCTTCAACATACTGCAAGTACGCATGCACACAATCATTTACAGCACAAAATACAAAATACAGTTGTAAATATGATGTAGCAAAACCTGTTGTATTACACAATTTACAAGAACTGTACTGCAGTAAATAGTTCATTTTTGTATCAAATAAAAGAGTACAATACTAGTACTTCCAAGTATTGGTTACCTCCTACACTACTGCCAAAGCACCACAGCGCCCTCTGTTGTCCTCAAATAACCCACACAGACTTGACAGGTTTGTCTTCATCTGCATCCTCAGTATTGAGAACACAAGCCAATGGAAATCATAGAGCTACATAATCGTACCCTTCACCACAAACAGCTGTATAGCACACATGCACACAGAGTAACATTTTGTCGCTCACGGTCATCCTATCTGGTGTTGGTGGCTACTTCTACATTTTGTATAGAGTTTGTCACTGCTGGACTGAGAACAGTCCTCCAACCACAACGTTTCACTGTGGCCAGCATGCTGTGAGCAGTGATGAAGGACTAGAGGATGACCAACACATTCTGAGCGTCTGTCTCTGACTTTACATCTGCAAGGATGTAAACCAGGTTGGAGTGTCTAATACAGTGGACTGTGAGTGGACAGTGTTTAAAAACTCCAGCAGCACTGTTGTGTGATTCACTCATACCAGTGCAACACACACTAACACACCACCACCATGTCAGTGTAACTGCAGTGCTGAGAATGACCCACCACCCACAACACTTGCTCTGTGGTGGTCCTGTGAGGTCCTGAGCCTTGAAGAGCGGGATAACAATGTATATAGAGAAACAGATGGACTACAGTCTGTAATTATAGAACTACAAAGTGCTCCTGATAAAATGGACAGTCAATGTACAAAAAGGAGGTAGTCATAATGTTATGGTTATATGGCGTATGTGAATATATTATAATATTTACTTCTCTCTTAATATCTGAAATCCATTTCTATGCATCAATTCCATAATTCCATCTACACATCACAGAAATCATAGGGTCCCACCAAACCTCTGTAACCCCGTGTCTTGGGTGCAACAATAAGGTCAAACAATAAAGAAAATGACAAAATAACCAAACACAAATAAAGCATATGAGCAGCAGGTCTCTCATCATATTTATAGTGTTTGTATGTGTACCTTACTGAATTAAACGCACTACAATGCAATGTAACTGTAGTTCTCTGCAGTACTAACAATACTCCTTACTCCATCCCAATCAATATAAACAGCTCCTAAACACCAAAAGCACGATTGCACAAGAAAACACACCTGTTGGAGAGTGGCAGCACACAATTCAATGGCAATGTACGTGAACTGGCGGTCACGTTCAGTGCAGAAGTATCGGATGACATTGGGGTGCTCGTCTGACTCCCGCAGCAGTTGGACCTCCCGCTCTGCAAACTCCACACACTCAGGCAGAATCCGCTTCACTGCAACACGTCGCCCGTCAAAGTGACCTCTTTAGGACAGAAAAACAGTGTTTTAAAATGTGAAAGTCTGGTATGATTTTTTTTAATAATATGAAGCTAATTAATGGACATGTACAGAAGTGCTCTAAAACATAACACATTTTAAATATTGTGGGGTAAATATTACCAATATATTACACAATATTTAGTCTTTTTGAAAATACACTCCATGCCCAAAAGTATCCAGACAGCATAAGACCTCTGAGATGGAGTTGCACATCTTATCGTCCAACACCAGTACCTGATATCACTATGCTTATGTGGCGGATACAATCAAATCCTCACAACAATGTTCAAGTATCTAGTGTGAATCTTTCTTGAACAGTAGAGAGTTACTGTAGCAAAGGAATGGGCAAGCTCTTATGTTTGATTTTGGAAAAAAAAGTTTTCATAAACTTCCAGCCAAAAGGTGGAAGTGGAATTCCAGATCATCTCCTCTGACAGGACAGTGAATTCCTATCCAGATTATACGTCCAGCCACTATTAGCAATATTGAAAAGCAGTAAACACCAACAGCATCACAAGCACCTTCACTAATTCAACAGTGTTGCAGACCCACCGAAATACAAATGTTCCTTCTGTCCCGTGTCCGAGCACTTCTGCAGGGCTGAAGGAGATTTTACCCACTTCTACTACCTCAGACTGACCACCTGAATTAAATCAAAGAGTGCATGTGTTTGTAGATTAATCCAACAATCAATTCATTTCACAATATTAATGAACTGGATCTTTACAACTACACTGTTAAAGGGTCCAGATGATGCTGAAATTAAAATATAACAGTTTTATCCCAATTTTATAAAACAGTTTTATCCCAATTTATTCCTACCAAATTACAGTGCAGCCAATCAGAATGACTTATTTTGCCTATATTTTAAGGTCAAAATCCAGATGTAACATGTCACAACAGCAATTTCATAACTCATATTTCATCATGTAGTTCTAGAAATTGGGCCATAACTGGTTAAATGCAACATCTGACACAGTGTTTGAATGATTCAATGTGTTGAACAGTTCCTTACACATTTAAAATGAGCTGGTTTTGTCTCAAGTTCGAACAAACACCACCAGCATTTTGTAAATTAGGTCACATGTTCACACATTCACACACTATCCTGTCATACAACCAGGATGTTCAGTATGTGTCACTTAGGGACTCCAGGACTTAAAATGAAAGATAAAGTGCTGTAAGGAACTTTCCACATCCTTTAAAGCAGGGCACAACTCCACTCCTTGAGGGCCAGTCCCCAGCAATGTTTTTTGTCTGCCATTCTCTAACACACCAGATTCAACTTCAGCTACACACCAGAAAAAGAGTTTGTCTTTGAAAAGAGCATCTACCAAACTTTGCAGGACACTGGCCATCCACTGGGGTTTGCACCCCTGCTTTAAAGGGTCTGTAATACGTATGTCACCATAGATTCTTATGGGTTAAAGAAGTGGTGTGTGGTATGTCCTGATATTTGAATGTATAAAGAACAATTGTTTGAGAGATTGATAAGAAATGAAACCAACTTGGCTGATTTCATTTGTACAGATATGAAAACTTGAGCAGTAAAATTGGTGATTTAATAAAACGTCTGTCGAATGGTTTGGCAGTAATGCACCCCAAAGCTGTGATTTCAATATGAACATTCAGACCCAGTATAAACTTTCAAAATACAAGCATAGCAGCTGTGGAATTATTTGAGTCTGACAACTGTGCAAATTCTGTTTTCCTTTTGAGACCCCACATGTATTACAAACAGGCCAGTAAAATAGTGTGTGGACCCTGGTGATGTTGTTTAAATTTCAAGTGGCATTTACTTTCAGACAAAAACAAAATATTAGCTGGTAGTGTCAGTTACTACCAATGATCATTTACATTTATTAACCTTTTCTCACTCACTGAAAAGTAACCTCAGAAAACATCAGTGCTCACTACAAATAGCTTTCTTTTCACACGTTGGTGATCCTTTTTGTGATTGGCCCATAAAGGCTTTGTATCTTCCTACAGAACCACAACAGAAATTCAGTAGACTGTAAGGTGTAAGTGTAACAAATTCTCTCACTCTCTGATTGGCTGGATGTCCCTGGCGGAACAGAGTCTTTAGTGCTCGAAGGAGGCAGAGTTTGACTCGACGAGGCCCAGCTGCTCTGGGCTGAATGGTTGCTGCTGCTGTAAGTGGATGAGGGGGCTGTGTCTGTTGCTATGGGAATAATCTGACTGGTCTGACTGGTCTGATCAGTCAGGGATCTAGAATTCACAGGCTGCACAGACCTCTGGGGCTTTTTGACCTGCTGATGGAAAAAGACAAAAAGTTGGTAACAATAAAACAACCACATTGAACAATAAATACAATAGTAAATATGAAAGTTAACATGGCGGTATGTGTGGGCTAAAGCTTGTATTATCTATCCAAATTAAATGTGGTCAGGTTCAGAGTATTGTTGGGCTACAGTGGGGCTTAAATTCGATGCACGGTTGAGTCTCAAGCATCATGTTCTCAGATCATGTACTCAGATGTCTTGGGACACCCACACCTAACACCTACAGGAGATTTTCTGACATCCCACTGTAAATCCATAGGCATTAATATCCCCCTTTGCAGCTCTAACAAGTGGTTTGGAACAGTCATTGATTCAGCGGAGTACTAGAGAATTTTATGCACTGCTCTGTAACTTTGTTGCATAGTTGCTGTGGTTTCTAAACACTTCCGCTTTTCAGTAATACAGAAAGAGTGGAACAAATTTTACTAACAGACTCGACTGCAATGGTGGCATCCTATTACATTACCATGAATTCTGAGAGCCCTCTGGAACCACTTTCACTATTGTTTGTAAAGGCAGACTATATGGCTATAGTCTATATGACACCTATGACAACTTGACTAAATCAAACACCTGATGTATGGTACATAAGTGTATATATAATGAGATTTCAGCCCTAAATGGTAAAGTACATCATCAGTATGAAACAAGACATTTAGTATTAAAATATACTTACTCGTGTGAAAGTGAGCAAGAAGGCCAACCATGCACCCAGAAGCAGAGTCACCACAACCAAGGTCACAGGATCAGAGGTCAGGGAGTCGGGCAGAACAGGGGAAGAGCTCTCGTGGCTTACCGGTGGCGACTATGCAGAAGACATCGCAAACGTTTTCTTTAAGTTATCACTAAAGGTAATGATTAGGGCTCTTCCTATATGAAGAAAGTGGTTTTAAGGTGCTACCTACTTTCTTGGTGCATTTTCACACCTGAAAGTCTGGACCAAGGTTTGTGTTTTAGTTGCATTGTATTCTTTTGGTTTTACACTGCAGTTTAGTGAGCACACTAAAGAACTTTACTACACCCTCTCATCATGACAAAGGAGGGCTACATATCTGTATACTTGACAATAACTGGTGTGCATTTTGGTTTGGGCTATTTTCTCTGCTGTATGAATGTAGTCTTTGTGGCAATAAAAAGAATTGGAGTGGGCAAGGCAAAATTGAGTGATCCAATCAGGAATGGTGAGAATGGCTGTCCTCTAAAGCAGGGGTTCCCAACCATCTCTACCTGACTCTGAAAGGAATTAGGGACTGAAAAGAAGCTTAAAAACAGCATGTCTTCATGAAAACATCTGTTCTAAATGAACATCACAGAAACAAACAATAAGGATCTGTTACTAACATCAGACACGACTAATTACAAAATGTGGATTTCTTTAATTCTGTCAAAAAGAAGTCTCTAAATGTCCCTATTTTGACAATCCAACTACATATGCTATCACATTAAATCTGATGTAATCTGGATTGTACAGATGAGTTTTTTGCTTTTTCTGAGGAGTAGTAGTGTCACCCACGGTTGCATCTCAAACTAATAACGTTTAATTTCCCTTGTGTTGCTTCTGTGATGTTATTATTTGTGCATTTGTATTAATGCTTATATAACGTTTATAGTCTGAACACAATCAATCCCTCAATTTTTACTAATTTTCACATGCACATTGATGATTTAAAGTGCCATTATTGGCCCAGTACAAACTACTGCCCCTAAGGAAGGGCCTGCGGACCACCATAGAGTACTTCATGGAATTCCAGGGGTCTGCTCTAAAGAAACATCTGGTATTTTAGATTCAACACAGCAGAATTCCTCTTGGAATTCCTGTTGCTTGCTATTGCAGAGATTTATTCCCGGTAATAAAGCTTATTCTTGATATGAACTTTATGTTGTTTTTGGGGTTTCTTGTCTATGCTCCACAACAACAGCTGATATATTGCAAAAGGTAACGTACCAGTGCAATCATTACTTTGACTGTCCTCTACTTGAGTATCATCTACTGAAGACTAATAGCCACCCTTGACAAAGCAATGTTTGAGTGTGTGACTCACTGGGTGAGGTCCAGATCGAAATGAGGAACCAGAACCACGAGAGGGGATGACATCACCAGAACGTTGCAGGTTCTCTGGGAATTCTCTCAGCATTGTAGTGTGAGCCAGAGGGGGAACTTCATGATGGCCTGTATGGCATGAATACATAATTAGGTAAAAGTATGTGAAATTAGGTCAAAGGATGTGAAAACCCTATTGTATCTACATCAGTGCTTCACACAATGTGTGCCTTTGTTTACCTGGATGTGTATGTGTTGTGAGAGCTAAAACAAACCTATCAGTAGCCACTGGTTCTGCAGGGGGTTGGTACTTCCTGGTGGGTACTTCACGTCAGTGCTTGGTGTGATTTCACACTCGCTCTGCCCATTCCCCACCGTGACTCCAGCTGTGACTGGCCCCTCAATCCGGGCTAGAGTGAGGCCATGAGGCTATCACGGCAGAAAGACCATATCAGTCAAATGTAAACTGGGCTTACTGGTGGTAATAAATGTCTAGAAGTAACACTTACCACTACAGCAACTCCTTCATGCACAAGTGAGGTGGAAGCATAAAGGTGAGAATCCATCTTCCCAACATATAGAGTAGGGCTATGCAGAAACAGAAGAATATACCATATTCAAATAAATGTAAATGTAAATCCATCACTTCTTTTGTCCCATATGGTTTACATTTCTGTACAAAATTTGAAATTACAATTTTTATTATCCAATAACTGGATAAATTCTGATATATTACAAACCAGACCCTGTTAGAACCTTTGTTTAAATATTTTTTTAACAGAATTCAGAATTGTTTTTAATTGTCTTTAGTATTGGCAATGGCATTGGCGATCTCTCTCTCTCTCTCTCTCTCTCTCTCTCTCTATATATATATATATATATATAATATATATATATATATATATATATATATATATATATATATATAAAATGGTTAAAAAGTTCACAAAACAAACCCCTATATCATCCAAGTACAGTAGTTATGCTCATCTTCTAGTGGCAATTCTACCTCTGAGGCAAACAAAAATTGATTCAGACACAATCTAATTCACAAACCTAGTAGGTGGAACCTTCTGCTCCGCAGAACTGTATGTGTAGATGCATTGCATAAAGTTGGTTTTCAAAAAAAGAATTTGCCAGGAAAACTATCCACCTTCATAAGGCAGGATTTCACAATCCAGTCTGTATGCCAACATGGAGAAAAAGTACTAAGGATGTTTCTTATGACTTGAATGCAGCTCATGGTCTGGTAAGCTACAGGAACCAGCCTTGTGACCGGGAAGTTTGCCCGCTTGACTCCCTTCGAACTGGCAGGACATGACTTGGCGCCCTTGAGTACTGAACTCCCAGCTGCCCTGCGCCGAGGATAGCCCACCGCTCCGGGCCTGTGTGCTCACTGCCTCCTGGTATGTGAATTCACTAGTGTGTATGTGTGTTTCACTGTGTGGATGGGTTAAATGTGGAGGATTAATTCCAGTGTGAAAAAAAGTATAATTACTATTACATTATTACACTAAGAGGCAGGTGTTTCATAAACACAGCTTTAATGCTCATGTTCAGTAGCTAACACAGCTAGCTAACTAACAAGCAAGCAGCCAAATAAAATGCTGCCTTAGAAGCTAGTTGGCTTGTTTTCCAGGCCATTCTCTGAGAAACCAACACCAGATAAAATGTATTTCTTAAAACAAGCAAATCTCAAAATGAATTGCACACCTTTCGTTCTTTTAATTGGTTATTTTCTGAACCAATTGCATTTGTTCAGCCTCAGAGGTAGAGCTGCATCCAGTTTTGTGATTTCGCATACAAACTGCAATTATGGGTCAACAGACATACAAATTAAATATATTCATGTACAAACAAAAGTTTATATGAGATGCCAACTATTACAAATGAAGCCCGTCTTAAAACACTGCCCATCATTCTTGTACTACTGGCTCCATTACAGTGCTCATTGCTTGGATCCTCTTGACTGCCACTTGATGTATTTGAGGCCCCATCCACACCTACATGTGTATTCTTGAAAAACAGGTTTTTTCCCTCCTCACAAAAACATATTGTTCACGGAAATCCCTGACGTCACAATATACGCATGTTTCTGCAGATCAGATGTGTGTAAGAGACAGATGTAGGGAATTGGTTCTATTATAATCAGAGTAATGCTTCCTATTTGTGAAATTTAGAATGCATAATTTTGTTTGTTTACTACACTATATAGGGAGTAGTCTGTAATTTGGGATTAAACCTCTGTGTTTTCTTTCTACATGTGTTTTAATGTTTCCCTTTATTAGGTACTATTACCCAAAGATGGGTAATTCCTGGGGCGGATTTTGACTTGCTGGACCTGAAATACCCATCTCTGTCATCACCCCATACAGGACTAGGAGTTTTTGTCTCTTTATGGACAGACACATTTATAATATTTAAAAAAATGCCCAATACATCTGAACATAGCCTCTCATAGTACTTGCAACAGTACATAGAATATATGTTTTACACCTCACCAGACAAAAGCAAGTATTGTTAATAACAATGATCATTTTCACAGGCATCCATTTTCTCTTGTCCCCAAAACAAAATCTAAAATATAAGAGTATGAAACCAACTTCCAAGCGACTTTCTTGTCACATTTTAGAACATTTTCTGATGGTTCAATAATCTGCTGGTTATTAAGAGTGTAGTAATCTAATAAGTCATATACCAACATATTTGATCACTGTTTTTTAAATATGAGAAATATTCATCTCAATAACCACATTCTCATTGCTACTCAGATTTACCAGCTCTTACAGTTTCATATGAATGAAGTGATGCCAATCGTTTGACTGCATACAGCAGCAGTGCATGTCTTACACAAGCTTTGTCTTGGTGCTGTGTTGCTCCTGGGTGAACTGGTAGGTCCATCTCATGGTGTGTGACTGTGCGTTCTGGGCAGTGAATGTGAGATATCTCAGAGTTTCTGTGGCCACAGTCAGGTGTGGTGCTCGCCGCAGGCTGTCCTGCATCCATAAATAGAACCCAGCCACTGGAGAATCAAATCCTCTGCATCCACAGGACTTCTTCGAATCTCGTCCACTGTCACCACTCAGACCATCCCCCACTGGACTAAAGTGACATCTCTGTCACACACACATTCATATACCAGAAATTAAAAGACATGCAAACACATTTACTGCACATTGCCATAGCTTCTCATGTCACACACACAATTCTCTTCAAAGGTCTGAGAACTTTGACTGCATTCAGCCATGACATCGTTAGTGAAGATAGGTACTGACATGCCAAATGGATGGAGCTCCATTTCTTCAGAGAAAGCAGTTGCACTGCTCCACAGCCTAATGCTGTACTAATGCTAATGCTGTTGTTTATACTCCTCTAGCCCACATCTGGCATTGGGCACATTTATTTTCAGCTCGAAAGACTGAGATGGGTCCCCCAGTGGACAGTTTCACTGTCAAATCATGGTAAGATTGGTTGAGGGGTATGGAAGGCTATTGATGTTACAAGGTTTGAGGCTCATTAAAAAATATTTGGGGTTGTAGCCCCAGAAGCTCAGGCAAGGCAACACCTCTGCTCCTGAGTAGAAGTGGGGGTTTCTGGTCCATCACGACATAATCCACCCCATGACTGACTGACTGCCAAGATGACTAAACTGTAGTACAGATATCTAGGTAGCTGTAACAAAATCCTGGGGTGGATTAGGACTTGACTGACCTGAAACCCCCACCTCTACTCCTGAGTTCCCCGTTCTGTTGACAATGCTTTGCTTGGGGGATTATACAAGCTTTGCTTGCAAAACAAAATACAATTTACTCATCAAAATTCATAATCTTTTGATCACTCAGTGTGCTTCCCTTGAGATGACAATGAAGTTTACAACAACCAAACAATTGAAGCCTATAAAGCTGTAGAGTATTGAAATAATATTAAAATCTTTGTCTAAATGTATTTTCAACACAATGCTAATTTACCCAGTATAGCTCTTGAGAGAGCATCCATCTCAGTGAGTTCTTTATAATGAACAATCAAGCTAATGTGTTAATGGGAACGCTGTAGTTTGGGAGGAATTGGTGCGATGTAATGCTGAAATGTGTGCGACAACTTACTGTAGTCATATTTCTGATCATCATAGAGAGGCGCAGAGTAGTCGTTGTAGGTGGCGCTCCACCTTAGCTCCTGAGTTTTTGTGTCATACATGGTGATCATGTACTCTAGGACAAGATGACATTTTAAAGGAGTGGAAAAAATGCACTCTGAATACTACAAGCAATGACAATACCTCAATATTTATTTTATGAGCATCCCTATGAGGTATGGACTACAGCGTGTTGTTTTATTAACATTTTTCATTACATGAAATGAGTTAAATTAAAGAATGTACTAAATAGTAGTTACCTGTGTAGATAACATAAGACAAAGACTACCAGTTAAACTACTAACTAAACCTCAAATCACTATGTGGCACTTCACTAAACACACTAAGCTGTTAAAAACAGTTTAGGTAAATGATGAATGATGATCACATATTTGGTGGTTAAGAAGCCAATGACTTCTGCACATCTTAAAACAATACAAAAATCGGAAAAAATGAATTATAAATAAATAAATGAATAACACACAGAAAATGGGAGGAGTATGTGGGCCCCAAGTACATGTGATGAAAAACTAACACTACCTACTTTAAACAAACATCTTCATTTGTGCCATCAAGCTTATGTGATACTATAAACTACATATATATTTACACTTTTCAAGTGAATAACTAATATTTTTAAACAAACTTTGCACAGGAAGATAAAGAACTGTACAGAGAACTGTGAGCCAGTTGCGTCCTGAGATGACACCCAAATGTAGATTACATTTCTAGACTATAGCAGAAGGGTCCTTCACTTTGGAACCATTTGAAAACATATGGGTCAAGAAATGTGGAACGCAGCAATAGTGTCCCAAACTAAAGCTTTAGCCAATACATTAGCCCCAAGTTAATACACTAAACTACAAGCTAGCTATGAGCCAATGACACTTAACACTTAATTATATCCCTAAACTATAACCATGTCACCAACGAACTATGTCACTGGGACCCAACTCAGCTGCAGAATCTCCCACTGCACACTGCGTTGCTTTTTCTATGTGAAAGAATGCAGAAATATGTGTCTCAGGTAGAAACAGATGCTTATGCTCACCTGTACGCCCAATGTACAGAAGAGGAGCAGAAGGGCAGATGGAGTCGGAGGAAACAGTGCTCAAACTGGTCTGTTTCTCACCTGTCTGAGGATCCACTACGAACCATGTGTCTTGTTTTTTCCCTGCAGGAGACATGGAAACACAGAACAAATCAGTTCCTGACCAGCTCAGAGACATCTGAGATGTATCCAGCTGGTCAGAGATCAGTAAACAAGAAAACGGCTGGGTCACAACATTTGACTTAGTAGTGTTATCTGCTTAAAACTGGCTCTTGAACAGTTCAGTTAAACAAGCCCAATATGTACCACCTGTACCAAGGACATCAAAGCCAACATCGATAAGCAAACACACACATACACACACACACACACACACACACACACACACACACACACACACACACACTAACAAAAGTGTATTTGTTTGCAGCGTAATGTTCTTCAGAGCAATGATACTCAAGACAATGGTTTTGGGCGGTAGGTCAATATTGTGTCAGTATCAACTGATACGTGTTTAACTGATACATTATTATGAAAATCAATGATTAATTTACCTACTCCAAACTCATACCACATTAACTTTGTATGCAGTCTTAGAAGAGTAGTTTGGAGTCACAGTTTAAAACCAAAATCAGTGCTTTCTTAATAACATATTACCAAGAATATTCATTACTGATATCAATAATTATTAGTTCAAAAGACATTAATTATTGTCGCTGAATATTGTCTTACATTTCTTACACTTTTACATTTGAGAGCCAGTCTCATCCGATTTTCCAGAGTTGATTACTATTAAAAAAGCACCACATTTTAGTTCATAAAATTATAAATACATAGCAGGAATTTGTCAAATAAAATGAGCACACAAACAAATAAATAAATGATATGAATTAATGTAAAACAAACATGCTTTCTGTGATCTATCAAGGAGCTGTGATGATTCTAACTACCATATGACATTTTGATAATATTAACTTAGATAATTACAGTATTTTAATGTCCATTGTTACCAATCCTTCAAATACTGATACATCTAAAAATATTTTTGTTAGCCATTTCAAAAGCCTATTTTTAATACAGTTGGGAAAATAGGTAATTTTATCATGTAATTTTCTGGATTTGTTTAGATTTCTTTTCACAGTTGAAGTGTACCTATGATAAAATTACAGACCACTCCATTCTTTGCAGATGGGAAAACTCACAAAATCAGCAGTGTATCAATTACTTATTTTCTCCACTGTATGTTCATGACAATGTTGTACCAGAAATTGAAAAGATTAATTTCTACATTTATGGATTTGGCTGAAGCTCTTATCCAGGGCTGCTTTCATATAAATCATCTTACACAGGTAGGAGAATGTAGTGTTAGGAGTCTTGTTCAAGGAGTAGGGTGGCATGCTTAATCAGCTGGGGTAATGGAACCTAGTATGCCACAGGAAAGACAATGCATTTATCCACTAAGCTACACTAACCTGTAACATGTAAAAGCTAAACTGAATTGGTCCTGCATTGCACTTAATTTTAAAAAGCAGCCTGGACTGAATATTAATCAAAATAATCATTGTTTTGAATATTGATCAAAGTGTTAAGATAACTGAGCAGCTAGTGTTTTATTTTATTGTGGTAAAAGGGTAAATATTATAAGTTTAAAATCCCAATGTAATATTATTGTCACAAACAATTTTATACATTGTATTTCATCATTAGTTCAAAAAATGATCAACACTTTTTAATTTTAATGATTCAATGTGTTGGAATAAACCTTTAGAAACAAAAATACACTTTGAGCTGCTTTTATCTTAATCATGCACTGTGATGTCTGATAAATAAGGTCACATGCTAACTGGGTCCTGTCAAGATATTTAATATATATATATATAGTATATATATATATATATATATATATATATATATATATATATATATATATTCAGTATATGTCACTTAGTTAAAGTCAAGGACAAAGTGCCCTATGGAACTTTTAGTAACTTTTAAAGGGTCCATAACAGATATAGGTTCTTAAGAGTTAAAGCAACAGCAGCAAAGCAATAGCAGCTAAGATAAAGACTGGTCAATGACTTTCAAGGAAATGAGAACAAATCTTCTCCAACCACAAATGCTAATGAATTTGCCCTCACATTTCAGCTGTGATAAAATCTTGCTGTAACGATTCTAAAACACTAGATAACCCATCCTTCATTCAGTCTCCTGGTTGTCAAAAGGATTTACACTTTCATACCTGTGTAAAGGACTCCATCTGAGCTTCTGCATGGGGATGACTGGACCAGTTCTGGAATAGTGAAGGGCAGTTTCTGCACAGAAAAGGACAATTAATTCACAAAAAACACATACAAATATATAGAAATGGAAACATGAATCAAGCCACTCACCATAAGACCCTCTTTATTTTTTCCACCCAGAACATACAGACTGCCATCATTGGGGTCAGGGAGGAAACCTGGTCTACAGAAGAGAAAGAGTCATGTAACAGGCTGGAAAACAGACAAACAGACATATAAACATATACATTCATACTTACTCTGACAAATAAACAGGAACCTGGATGATAGGATCTGGGAGAACAGTAAACAACATAAAATGAGATTATTTTTCATTTATTAATTAGTCCATGTTAGGAAAGGATCAAATCAAATAGATTGCATTTATATAATATACTCTACTGAACGTATATAACCAAAATATTCCACATTAACCCCTGAACCCAAAGCCGATTATTCAGCAAATGACATATGATATATATTAATTACTATAAAACTAACAAATTAAATAGTCATAAAGTAGGTGGTTCGACTGGAGACAATATGAGGTTTGATGTTACACTGAACGTTAAACATACTTGGCATTTTACTTTAAAAAAAATGAAAATAGCAAATATTTAAAAAATAACAAGAGGAAATTTTTGTGAAAGAAAGAAATCTGTCTTTTGTATTATGTTGTATATATTTATGCCTAACTAGAAAGAACAAATAAAATTAAAGTTCAAAATTTAATTTAACTTTGAACAGATGACTTTGGCTTACTGACTTCTGACTTACTTAGAATTAAATACTTGAGACTTGTAGCTAAAAGACTTGATTTTGTGTCGCAAACTGATTAATTGTTGACACTAGTTTTATAGATGTCCAAAAGTTTGGACATCCCTGTCCCAAGCTTTCATAATATGTGAACATGCTGAACATTTATGTTTCATTTTTTTCCCAATCTGTTAAATCACAGTATACATGTATGCCTACCTTCCTTCAGTGTCCATTTAATATCCCCTGTCTTTTTGCTAACAGCATGTAGACTCCCATCCAGTGTAGAGACAAACAGTAGCGACTCAGGGAGAGTCACCGAACTGCTTCCTACAAACTGAGAGAGAAAAAAATAGACAGGAATGTGAATAATATCATTACAATAGTGCTTTTTTACAAGTGATGTCACATATCAGTTTTACAGAAATCAAACAAATTAAAAGGTGAACACCACATGAAGACATAAACTCCCCTGGTGAGCAAGCCAAAGGGTGACAGTGGAAAGGAAAAACTCCCTCAAAGCTGGTGGAAGAAACCTTGGTAAGAACCAGGCTCACAAGGGGGGCACCCATCCTCCTCTGGTCAAACTTCTTATACATAGTTATTTAGGGGACACTGGACCCCTACATGTCTGTTCTAATACTCAGGAAAACTGTAAAGTTAGTTTGCTGGTGGACATAATCGTAACATTAGCAGCTAATTAGGGTCTGTGTCAGTTTCTACATAGTTGGTGACAGCAGGTGGGCAACTAGTCAAGGGCAGGGTGGGAAACTTAAAAAAAACATACACGTTAGTGTATATTAATTAAAGGTATTCAACAAGAGCAAATGCAAATCATGTTCAAAACTAAGCCAGTCATCTTTTGTGTTCTACTGGCTCAAGAACGGTGCACAGTGCCTGATTATTGCCACTTGCAATGTAATATAAATGTGATTACACTGGTCCCCAAGTCAATATGCTCTATATCAGATTCTGAAAAAAAACTAAATATTAGCTTATTAATATTACCCATGGTGTACATATCCAAGCCGTTTGAAATAAATATTTTTTTATTTTCAAAATTGGTATTTAAATAGACTTTTTATTTTTAATTCCTTCAAAATCATACATCTTGCCAGTAACCTGTCAAATTGCAGAACCATTAAAGTAAGACTACTACAGATGTAACTGGACCTTAGAATAGAACTGTAAAATATGTCAAATGCATTTAAAACATCTTAGCAAACAAAGCAGAGGAATAA
Organism: Acestrorhynchus altus; assembly: GCA_034509495.1. NCBI lineage: Eukaryota > Metazoa > Chordata > Actinopteri > Characiformes > Acestrorhynchidae > Acestrorhynchus > Acestrorhynchus altus. The sequence goes on from CM067502.1 coordinate 33,254,550, forward strand.
AATGACAATTTCTGTAGATTTCCACAAAGAAAACCCACCACAGTAGGAATATATGTGATCTGACCATTTAAAAATAAATGATACCGGTTATGCTGTATAAAACACCCACTGTGTTCTTAAGGTGTGTGTCTGTGTGTGTGGACTGCAATATGTTATCCTTAACCAGGATATCCTGCTCAACACCCTTTAACACACACATACACACACACACACACACACAAGGCTGGTAAAGTGTGCCTGTGGGGTACATCCATTTACTTTAACCGAATATTAGCACAGTTCACTCTGCTACATGATGGGCCGCACCTTTATTTGCACCACATAGACTGGAGACACAGCCTTCAAATGTGTGTGTGTGTATGAGAGCTACTAATTAAGGAGCAAAAAAAAGTTCCCTTTGTAAACTCAAACACACTTGAATGCCCAATTATCCACACATGAACCCATTCACATATTGAATAACAATAACAAGTGTCTGAATGGTGTGAAACAATGTACCGGTTGACTTGAGACAATTCGAGAAGCATTAAAAGGAAATTCTACTTCTAAATTTCTGTGTAACTCAGTGGTTGAGATGTAAACACTATCCCAGAGAGGGTTTGTGTGAGTGTTCTTTACAACAGCAGCATTAGGAACTAGGAGTCACAATGTCTACAACTCAAATACAGGCACTTTATGTTCTATCCAGGTTATGAGTATTTTATTGTGTATGTTTTATATAAACACTGGCAACAGTAAAATAGTAATTCATCTGGAAAAGCTACAGTAGGTACAGTATAATATAGTATAATAATATATAAATAATATTAGTAATAAAAAATATTATTTATTATAACCTTTCTCTAATATTCAAGTTAGATAGATAGATTTATCTCTTCCACTCAGCACCCCTTCACCTCAAACTTCATGTATGTACTGAATGAAACAGAAAACCTCGCTCTGGATTCATTTGGCTCTTTAAATGTGTGACTGCTTCACATACGGCCTTTCAGCGACTCTCCAACACACACAATGACCAACAGGTCAATGGAGTATTGTGAACTGTAACCACAGAGCTTCGCTCGTGACTCGTTTATGCACATTTACACAGAGGTCTTTAAACAGACAGAGGTCTTTAAACAAACACAGATCTTTACACAGACAGAGATCTTTACACAAACACAGAGGTCTTTAAACAGACAGAGGTCTTTACTTAGAGGTCTTTACTCAGAGGTCTTTACTCAGAGGTCTTTACTCAGTGGTCTTGAAATAGACAGAGGTCTTTACATAGACAGAGGTCTTTAAACAGACACAGATCTTTACACAGACACAGATCTTAACACAGACAGAGGTCTAAACACAGACAGAGGTCTTTAAACAGACAGGTGTTTACACAGACAGAGGTCTTTAAACAGACAGGTGTTTACACAGACAGAGGTCTTTACACAGACAGAGGTCTTTACAGAGACAGAGGTCTTTAAACAGACAGAGTTCTTTAAACAGAGGTCTTGAAACAGACAGAAGTCTTTACACAGACAGAGGTCTTTACTCAGAGGTCTTGAAACAGACAGAGGTCTTTACTCAGAGGTCTTGAAACAGACAGAGGTCTTTACTCAGAGGTCTTGAAACAGACAGAGGTCTTTACTCAGAGGTCTTGAAACAGACAGAGGTCTTTACTCAGAGGTCTTGAAACAGACAGAGGTCTTTACTCAGAGGTCTTGAAACAGACAGAGGTCTTTACTCAGAGGTCTTGAAACAGACAGAGGTCTTTACTCAGAGGTCTTGAAACAGACAGAGGTCTTTACTCAGAGGTCTTGAAACAGACAGAGGTCTTTACTCAGAGGTCTTGAAACAGACAGAGGTCTTTACTCAGAGGTCTTGAAACAGACAGAGGTCTTTACTCAGAGGTCTTGAAACAGACAGAGGTCTTTACTCAGAGGTCTTGAAACAGACAGAGGTCTTTACTCAGAGGTCTTGAAACAGACAGAGGTCTTTACTCAGAGGTCTTGAAACAGACAGAGGTCTTTACTCAGAGGTCTTGAAACAGACAGAGGTCTTTACTCAGAGGTCTTGAAACAGACAGAGGTCTTTACTCAGAGGTCTTGAAACAGACAGAGGTCTTTACTCAGAGGTCTTGAAACAGACAGAGGTCTTTACTCAGAGGTCTTGAAACAGACAGAGGTCTTTACACAGACAGAGGTCTTTACTCAGAGGTCTTTACTCAGAGGTCTTTACTCAGAGGTCTTTAAACAGACAGGGGTCTTTAAACAGACAGGGGTCTTTACTCAGAGGTCTTAAAACAGACAGAGGTCTTTACTCAGAGGTCTTTAAACAGAGCGCCGCGGGTCGACAGTGCTCGTCAGTACACAGTGGGTCTGACAATGCCCGACTCACAAGCAGTGAGTTCACTCTCACACAGGGTCACTCGGGAACTCGCCATGGCCGCGACCCCCTCCGACCCCGACACTAAAAATAGCGCCCTGTCAGACACGATGCGGCTCCTCTTTCAGATGTAAACACGACACGTTACCTGTAAACACGCGAGCAGCCACAGCCACAGCCACGGCCCCCGCACGCGCCGCCCGTCCATCGTCTCTCAAAGTGTCCCCGGACCACAGGCAGACGACCCCATCACTGACAGCCCCCCGCGCCATCTTCACACAGCCTCTCCGCCGAGTTACACACCGCCTCCATGACTTCACAACAACAGACACGTTTCCGCGTCCAGCCACAGAGCGCCCACGCCTCCGCGGCCTTGACCGATAGCGCGGCCAGCCAATCAGCGCGTGCCCGGGGGCGGGGCTAAGAAGGCGGCGACTGTCACTTTGGAACACGTGGCCGGAGAGCAGTCGTTGAGAGCGGGAGCGACCGCGCTGATCTGGGGTCGGTGAGCGGGCGGACTCGTGATCAGTGAAAGGCCAAACCTGACACAACAGAACAGATCCGGAAACAACGCGAAGGACGGCCGAGAAACGTTGCGTCATCGTAAACAGCAGCATGTGCGTTTAGGTTCAGGGCTGTAGTTTTGACAGTCGGACTGTTTCTGAGCGTGTGATGGAGGAGGAGGAGAAACAGGGCCCGGGTTTGTGTGGTGTGTTTCTCAACTGTGTTCTGCAGATATTCAGACTGAAATGCTGAAACTACACAAGTCCATTTCACTATTCAAACCCCACATGATAATAATGAGATACTGAGTCATAATAATGAGACTGTAAGTTATATTTTTGAGACAGTAAGACACAAAAATAATGAAATACTAAGTCATAATAATAAGACTGTGAGTTTGATTTATTAAGCAGTAAGTCAGAATAATAAGGAAGTCTTATTTATGAGATTTTCAGTCACAATTATGAGATATGCCATATTGATGAGATAGTCATAATTGTTTCATTTAACAATAATGATACACTAAATCATAATGATTAGATAGTAAGTTAAAATGATGAGATATGTCACAATAATGAGATAGTGAGTCATGAAATTGTAAGTCATGTTTATGACATATTCAGTTATAATAATGAGATAATAAGCCAATAAAATTATAAGATAATATATCAGATGGAGAACAGTCTGCAATTATAGAGCTACACTGTGCTCCTGTATGGTCAGAGGAGTGCAGAAACCAGAAGGTGGTCATAATGATATGGCTGTGTGTGTGTGTGTGTGTGTGTGTGTGTGTGTGTGTGTGTGTGTGTGTGTGTGTGTGTGTGTGTGTGTGTTTTCACGCTTTCTTTGTATTGGAACAGCCCCAAACCCAACGTCCTCTCTCCTTAGTGCCCTACAAAGGTTGCTTTTACGTCGTTTTGAACAGCCGCGAAAAAATCGATTGATGGATTTGACAATAGTCCAATCAGAGGAGAGTTTGTAAAGCCAGCTAGCCAATCATGGTGCTTCAAACGCCGGGAGAAACGATGACCCGGATGTTGTCCACAGTGAACGAAACTTTAGCGGGAAAGAGCAGCTGGAGGCTGGAGGCGTCTGTTTGAGTAATGAAGAGATTTAGATAAGAGTTTAGTAAACATATTAAACGACAACTCCTGATATTAAACCCAGCAAACACTGAAATCTGAAAAATGGACGAATACGATGAAATGTACGGAATTGAGGACGACTTTGAACAGCAGTTTGCGGACGAGCTGGAGGCGATGGCTGAACTGGACTGTAAGTGTTTTATACCTTAATTATATCAGTGTTTTATTAAAATATTATAAGTTATACATTATTTATACTTCTATTAGACCTTAATGATTTAATTGTTTTATTGCATTATACACATGCACACCAAAAGGTAGAACGCCACTTCCACAGCCTTGGTTTGTGGAGCAGTGGGACTCTGTCCTTTGGGACAAATCATCCAACACAAGTGTTTGAATTCACTAATTGGGTAGCAATCAGAATGTACTCTTAAGATTTTCCAGGAGAGTAAAATCTGTTAACGCTGCAAACATATTGTTAATGCCAGTGGTTTCAGAAGAATCAAAGCCAATGTCCAAAATTGTTGGACATATAGCAACAGTATTTGGTGCTATTTTATTTAAGGGCCATTGGCCTACACCCCCACTCCAATGCACTGTTCCACCAGATCAACACTCGTCCTGCTGCCGTCTCAAGAGCTTGCTTTAAAGACACAGATACTATTCTGTGGCCATTACAGTTTAAATTCTTAATGATTTATTGTTCCTGGTATCTTTTACTTCCATCCCAATAGCATTGCAGTTTGGCACTTCCTTCTGGGTGCAGCTTTTTTTTTTTTCTGTGATGTGGCCCTTTAAAAACCCCTTCATATACAGAGTCCAGTTTGTTTGGTTGTTCATGAATATCCACTATGACTCTTCTCTTGTTTGTCTTCAGCATACGAGCCGCCTCTCAATGGGAAGGTATCAGAGTTTCGCCACAAGAAGCCAGCGCCAAAGACTTTCGAAGATGCTCTTGCATCTGGGGACTTGGTGTTAATGGACCCCCCTGCAAAACCAGCAGCAGAGGAACCATCATGTGATGGAGAGGAGTCGCTGAGTGAGTTGACTGGTCCACACACTGTGCACTCACTGGTTCCCTGTAGATGGATTTTGCAGGTTTAAGGTTACTGTCGGTAGCTGTTGTGGTGGTGCAAAACATTACACATTTAGCCTTATCAGACCCCGGTATTTCGGTGGTTGACCACTTTAATCACAGCATGTAGTTGATTTCCTGTTTTCATGTGGAAACGTGCAAGTAGGAGTGCTTTACCTTCATAAATAAATTGATTGATTGCCCACTCCAGATGTATATTTATCTAAGGATGGCAAGGTTGAAGGTTAAACCCAGTAAGTCTAGAAATGTGTCTATTGTGAAAGGGAAACTGGTGCAAAAAAGGTTTCTGGTGGAAGTGGAAGCAATACCTGGCAATTCATTTTACAGTTCAGCTGGTTTGAAACAAAACAATCATGGAAATGATCTATTCTAACAGTGGCAACATTGAGCTCTATTCTATCTTCTATTCAGCATCTGATATTGCGTGAGTACAACCAAACTGCAAAAGAGATTTCACTGAAGTATTGTTTGGATTCTTTTCTGACATTAAGAAGGCTCCTCCCTGCCGCAGCTGTTGCTAATATCACATAGTGCAGTGGTTCTCAATCCTGCTCCAGAACAGCACCTCCTCCATCACACTAAACACCGCATTCCACAAGGATGTGGTTTGAGCCTGATCCTGTACTTTCTGTTCACCCACGACTGTGTTCCTATTTATGGTTCCAACTCCATAATCAAGTTTGTGGATAACACCAGAGTGATGGGCCTGATCAGAGACAATGATGAGATGGCCTTCAGGGACGAGGTGCAGAATCTGGTTGTATGGTACACTGACAGCAACCTGGTGCTTGACCTCCAGAATACCAAGATCATCATCCTGGATTTCAGGATGGCTGGAAGTCAGGCTCACCCCCTATCTATGAGGGATGTGATGAAGTGTGAATTCGAAGACATTTGAACTTCGACATTTTTTAGCAAATTCAAATTTGATGGATGTTTGAGGGCCAGTTTTTATTGATTGCCGACTTGAAATCGCCACTGCCATATAAAACAGAACAATTCATACTGTCAGGTCCAGACAGAGCGACGCAGACGCAGATATAAATACAGCACTTTAATGGGACAAATGCGATAAAAAGAGTCAAACAGTCCAGGTCAATAACAGGCAGACAAGACAATACCAGAATGGACAAACCAGGGGTGAAGTCGTAAAACAGGCAAAGATCAATAACCGGTAGACTGAATACATGAGGAGATGAAAGGCAGGAGTCAGGAAATGGAAACGGGTCAAACATGGACAGACTGATAACCATAGGGATAGGTAGCGCGCTGAAGGTTTCGAGGCAAAGCTAGACACTGAACAAGTTGAAAGGCTGGATTAAATACTCTCCGAACCAGGTGAATACCATCAGAACTCCGGTGATCAGAACATGAGTGAGTCACACGATCAGTCAGGTGACAAACTGAAGGATTCCGTGAATTGGAGTCTTGAGAGACTGAGGGGTGCATGACACGCGTTGATTTCCACCCTGCAGGTCATCTTTTAGAGACCACGAATGATCATCTGAATTTAATAGTGAATGTTGTTTACTTTATACTTCGGTTTTACATAAAAAAAATAATGAAAATGGCTGAATGTGGTAAGAAAACAAGTGTAAAACACAAAACACAAACAGTTCTACACTACTAGATGTCTTCTTGCATGAATAATGCATAACTAGTTAATTACTTGTTAATAAATGATTGATAATTTTATGATTCACTGTCATTTAAATAGCATGATGAATTGTTTACAGTACACCGTGAGTCCATGACTACCTTGGCTGATGGCCTGTTTATGCGTCATGCATGTCGTGTTGAAAAAATACAAAAATACATGCACAAATGGGTGTATCAGGGCTTATTGGGTGTTCTTGGCCCCGTGTTTACCAAAACCGCATTCGCATTCAACGGATTTGTATTTAAAAATTTGAATCCGACAGATGCTGATTTTCCTCAGCTCCGTCACATCCCTACTATCTACATCAGTGGAGCTGTAGTAGATCAGGTATCCAGCTTCAAGTTCGTTGGCATCCATATCTTCAGTGATCTCACGTTGTCTATGAACTCCTCTACCCTGGTCAGCCAGGCGCAGCATCTTCACTCCTTTTGGAGTCCTAAGAAAGCTCACCTATGTCACAGGATCCTGGTGAACTTTGACCATTGAGAGCATACTCACAAACTGCATCTCAGCATGGTACAGCAACTGCTCTGCAGCTGACTTCAGTGCACCCAATCCAGTGAGTGGTGAAAACTGCAGAATGCAGCACAGGCACCCAGTTACCCACCATTCAGGATATGTGTCATAAACACTGCCTGGGCAGGGAGAAAAACATAATCAAGGACACTTCTCGTCCAAACAAGAAACTTTTCACCCTCCTCCCATCTAGCAGACATTACCACTCGTTTTTTATCCTGAGGCTATGACCTTGGTGAACTCTGCTATGCCACTTTAATTAACAAGAACACTGCCACTTCCTAATTAACTTTGCACTGCCACCTTTCTGCATCGCTGGCACCCTCTACACTGTTCTTGTACTTTGTTCATCATAGTGTTCTTCATTCAATTTGCACTATTATTGTACATTCTCATTATAAGGTACTTCAAACCTGCCTTATTCATTGCACCACCTGCATGGATACTACCACACTATATGTAAATAATACTATTTATTGAACTTCTGGTTAGATGCTAGCATTTCTTAATTAATTTCATTGACTCTGTACCTGTATTCTGCACATTGACAAAGTTTAATCTAATCTTCTTCTCCTCCTTCTTCTTTCGGCTACTCCCTCAGCTCTGTCACAATAATTAATATACTTACTATGAGAATTTACTGTAACCAGCCATTAGGGTGTACTTGTGTCCCAAGCCCGGAAAAATGGAGGGTTGTGTCAGGATGGGCATCCGGCGTAAAACTTGTGCCAAAACTATAATGCGAATCAGGCAGATGATCCGATGTGGCGACCCCTATCTAATGACCATTCAATTGATTAACCAGTGAATTATAAACACATTTTAGTTTGGCTTCGAGCATCATGGAAAACCATGGCAAGAGCATTTGAAGAACTTACTTAGCAGTATTATTAGTTATTAGCATATTGCTTTGCTTTGGTTTAATGTCTACATTGGCACCCAGACTGGTGCCACTGGTCGTTAATGTGCATTATACCATAGCATATTGATTTGGGCTGGGTTTTGCTGATGGTAAAAAGAGGGTGTGTTGTGCCACAAGACTTTATTAACAGAAGATTTGATATGGTGTAGTGAGATTACCCTTCCCAGGCTGTTTCTGTTGACAGAGCGGGCGGCACCTTGCTCTCAGTACGGAGTGAATTGTTGTCAGGATAATGACGTCTGAATGTGTTTTTGTCTTCAGCCCCAAAGGCAAAGAGGCGCAAGCAGGACGTGTCTAAAAAGCTCATGTTTGATGGGCCACAGGATGACGACATCACTCCTCCTTCTTCCCCTGAGGTGTACAACACGTCAGAGAGGAGCAGGTAAAACTGTGGATCACGTGCACACAACTTTATGACTTACTGTGAATTGTTGCTCTGCACTCCGCTTAAAAGACATCAGATCTGTTCATGACAGATTGTTCAAGTCAGTATTTGTTCTGCAAACCAATGTGCAGTGAGGAAATTTGCTGTAGTGCTCACTTTGAAAGTCCCTTCCCGTCTTGTGCAGGCTAAAATGAGGACTACGCAGGAAATTTTGGACTCTCAGACATACTGATATTATTCAAAGCTATTTTTCCAATTTTTCACCCCTACTAATTTTAGACGTGCCAATTACCCATCCCCCTAAGTAGCCTCCCACATTACATGCCCTGCTGTCGATGCCAGGGGAGAGAAATCGTCCACATGTTTCCTCCGAGTCATGTCACGATAGCCTCTTTTCGAACTGCCACCATTTGTACGCGCTTGGAGGAGAGCACCAGATCCCCGGATCTGACACAATGGATGGCAAACAGCGTGTCGACCAGCAGCGCACTTACGAGATGTGGGAGGAGTGCCATCTACCCACCCCCCGAGGGAGAGCAAGCCAATTTCTCTCCCTCTGGACCCCGGCTGCCGATGGTGAGCAGCATGAACCTAGATTCGAACCAGCGACCCCAGGATCACAGTGGGAGCCTTAGCCCGCTAAGCCACTCGGGCCCTCAAAGCTATTTTATACAAGATAAAACATTATATCATGTCAACTAAACAGGTGTGATTTTATTCTAAAAATGAATGAGTGGGTTGTTTGTGTGGAAATGGTTTGGTTTCCAGTGGGATGATATTTTCAGTGTTTATTTACCATCCATACGTCCAGAAAGCTCAATTTGTGTTCCATCTGATCACAAAACCTTGTTCCACATTTTTGCTGCATCACTGCTGCTTTCAGGCACATGTTCAAATATGCTTGTTGATGTTGATGTATTCCCTTTCATTAGTGGTTCATTGACTTATTTTCTAGACACCCTTCAATGCAGGACAAATGGATGTGGATGTCTTGATACTGTTGACTGGTACATCTACACTGCCTTCACATTCACTGAACCCTGTAGCTCCTCCAAAATGTTTGTGGCATCCCCCACAAGCCCACGTCTTGCTCTGTGTTTTGAGGCATGGCCTTGTTTAGACAATGTACATTTTGTTTCTTCTCAGTTAATCCAGCAGTGCCCACTTTTAACATTTTTTTTCTTCTGGTTTTGTCTGGTTGGACACATTTACAGTCAGGTCAGTGGTACTAAAAAGCTGCCACTGCACAGGGGCTGAAGACTTGTAGACATAATTTTCTGTCAGTGTTTCACAGAATATATTCATAAATTCAAGATCACTTTAAATTATTTAAATTAAATATTATATGGCAAATCTGAGGATTTTAAAGGGAGTGAAATACCATTAAAATGCAATGAATACATTCATTTATATCATTGTCTTAATTTCATTCAGTGCCATCAATCATAAATTAAAGAGAATGTGTTGTATGTTTTTATATGCAGTTTCTCTGTTAAGTAACTAAAACACTGGATTTCCTATCTGATCTCCTTGCAGGCCTGCATTTGCACTGTCCCTTTCTCCAGACAGACCACAAGTTGCTATGACAGCCAGTTTGTTGGACATCAGTGGTCTGGGAGCATTGCATGACTCGCCTAAGAAAGCAACCACAGAAAATCGGCATGTGCTGAAACGTCCACCGGCTACAGGGGACTTCATCACGGTCACCGACTCGATGGGGAACCGTGTTTATCTCAGCAAAAAGGACGATGATGACAAGGTGCTTAGAACACCAACATTAGCAGGCATTTGGGTGCAACCTATCAGAGTAAAGTGGTAGGGAGGGGGAGGGGCTTATCTGAATATCTTAATACTGAGTGTGAGATGAGACCAGCCATTCTAATGTGTGCTTCTGTAGCGAAGTTAGTTTAGATGTGCTGCTAATTAATACTGAAGTAAAATCATTATCATACAGTTGTTGCCGAGACAAAGGCATGTGAACTGAATACAATATGATATGAGCTGTGTTATTCCTCAGGCACCGGATCCCAGGCTTTTCCGAAACTCCCAGAATTCCCTAGGACTTTTAGCTGTACCCATTGAGGTTCTCAGAGAGCAAGTTGCAGAGAAAGTAAAGCAAATACTTGTGTACACAATACATACATATACATATACATAACCGCAGATACAGATTTATAATAGCTGTGCTTTTTCTGCAGCGTCATCATCAGTTGGTGGAGGAATCCCAAAGGTTAACAGAGCTTTTGAACAGGTAAGTGTAGCTCAAGCAGCAGCTCATGGAGTCACTCAGTGCTGTTTTAATACCTTCTGTAGTACATGGCCATTTTAATCAGTCGACTTTCATCTGAAAATTCTGTAGAACATGTTGGTTTCTATGGACTGTCATTGCAATCATCTGGCAAGTGGCAATTCTTGGAGTCCATGCATTTAGAATATTAGACCGTGTAGAGCAGCAGTCACCAACCCTCATACTAGAGATTTACCTTCCTGCAGGTTTAACCTAAAACACAAATCTAACTCCCCTCATTCAACTGAAGAAACTCTTTTAAGGAAGTAATTACCGTATTTTCTGGACTGTAAGCTGCTACCTATTTTCTACGCTTTAAACCATTCGGCTTAAAATGAGGTGCGCTTTTTCTTCACCCACCAGGGGGCGCTTTAGCAGAAAGTTTAAAAGGTGGGAAGTCAAAGTTGGAAATCACAGAAGTCAGTTAGCACATGCAAGCAGCAGGCATGACGGAAAAAAATGCTGCTTGTTTTGGACAATATGAGGGCCCACATCACTGATTTGGTGAAAGCAGTCATCAAGAGAACCAACTCGATCCCCTGTGGTGATTCCCGGAGGTACGACAAAGTTTTTGCAACTAGACATCAGTGTAAATCGAGCGTTTAAAGCAGCACTCCGGGGTGAATGGGAGGCTTGGATGACTGAAGTTGATAAACCCTTCAGAAAAACTGGCCCCATGCGCAGAGCATCATTTTCTGAAGTCTGTCAGTGGATCCTAACAGCGTGGAGCAGCATGAAGGAATCTACCGTCAACAATGGGTTCCGAAAGACTGGACTGCTGTGTGAAGAGGGCACAGGTTCAGAGCCACCTTCACCCCAGGATGACAGCGACACGGAGAGCAACACTGACATTGACACAGAGAAAGTACCGGTGTGTGACGAAGCTCTTCTAAGGCTGTTCATTTCCGACACTGAAGAAGATGACTTCAGTGATTTCAATGTGCAGGAGGATGATGAATAAACCAATCAGTAACTTTTCTGTTTTGTTTGATCATCACTTTTACATTTATGCTACAGACACCGTTCAGAAACTAGTTCATTTGTGTTCAGTTAAACTATGTTATTAGTTCAGTAGATATCAGTGGCTTATATTGAAGTGCCCTCTATAGTCCGGAAAATACGGTAGATGGATTAAAGGGGTATAGGTATTAATAACTATAATAACTCATTAAGAAGGAATGCTGCTGGCTATGCTAGCGTTACTTATGGCTGGCTTCTTGTGTTTTTACCGAGCCAGAAGTACCACACATTATGGAACAGAACCACCTCAATTCTAGCTAAGTCTAGTTAAAGTTAATATTAACTGTGGATATTAATGATGATTCCAGGAATACTCTCCTACATAGCTGATTGTAAAATGAAAATGAAAAGAAAGAGAACATATTGTAATTTGTTTGCATTTTATGCTTTCATACCTCCTCCTGATTGTTTTCAGTGGTATAGCTCCAGAGCTTCTTGCAGATGAAGAGACTGCGGATGCAGGAGAAGGTGATGATGGAGCTGGTGATGAAGGCTCTTCTCGTTTATGGGTTGATCGCTTTGCCCCACAGCATTATATGGAGCTATTGAGTGATGATGTGAGTCTTAAAGTCATAAATTCACAATTAAAGCAATGGTTTGGCCAAAAAAATCTGAATGAACCAAATGAAGTGATACCATGTCAGAAACAACATGTGCAGTATGTATTTAAACGGGTGCTTCATGACGTGATGGAGCATATATATGGTATAACTGTTTAGCTCTGGGTTTCTCGCCGCTGTCTTAAGGTGTCTCAGTCCGGCCCAGTTTGCTGATCTGAACTTGGTATTTAACTGCTGACCTGAAATGGATTTATTCTAGTTTTATTTCTGTTTTATTTTATTTTAGCCCAATTTGGTTTAATAACACATGGCAGCCCATTGGCCAAGGTAGCACAGCTGCATTGTTAAGTAACTAAGTAGCCAACTACTGTATGAAACACTGAAAAAGTTAAACATTAGCATATTATCCTCTTTGTGCAGGAGATTATATCTCAATCATCCAGAATTTTGGGTGATTAGAACACCCAACATCCATATTTTATGGTATTCTATTTTAGTAAATAAACCTTAATGATTTATCCTTTACCCCAGATGCAGCTAATCAGACAAAGACCTGCATGTTTCATATCTGAAGGTTGCGTATTTACTTTATAGTAGACCCTACAATAACAACCCTAACATTGCTAACAAACACAGAATTTTGACTGTTATTCAGTGTATGCACACCCCCAAAATAAATAAGTTACAAAAGTTTAAAGTTTTTAAACATTAAATCTGAAAATGGAGCTACATTATCTGTATAATGCCCTACTATATAGTACTATTCTATTTTTTAGACTGGACCATTGGGCTGGGTAGTACTCAGGTGAGATGGATGGACCTCCCTCAGCTTACATTCACTTCAGTTTTTGTAGCAACAGTTATGCTGGAGCTTGCATCTCGGACAATAATAATGCTACAAAGAACTGGTCCCAGTTACTAAAAATAACTGCACTACCATTGAACTCTGGAGAAGTTTGTTTTTTGTTTATATACTAGTTATACTTTATTTGAATCCACATTGTCTTGAGTTGGTTGAGAGGCATTTGGGTGTGAATTTTTCAGATTTCAGTTTGTTAGCAGTGTTCCTAGCATGCCCCATTGTTAACAAAACAGCACGTCAGATTCCATGCCTGACTTACGTGATTGACTGAATTATTGATTGATGAATTGTTCCTTTCATGTAGGGACACTGCTATAATTCTATTCAGTGACCTGCATTTGATTGAAATGGGTAAATGAAAATGAGTGCAAATGTGCTTAAAGCATCATTTCTGTTTCTGCAGTTCACCAACCGCTGCCTGTTGAAATGGCTGAAGCTTTGGGACACAGTTGTTTTCGGCAGAGAGAGGAAGCCCCGTCCGACTGTTGCTGAGGTTCGGCCAAATGCTTCCAACGCTCAAAACCAAAACCAAGCTCAGCGTTTCAAAACTAAAAGCCAGATCACTGAAGAGATACTGGAGGCAGAACTTGATCAGTACAAAAGGCCTAAATATAAGGTAAGACTTACAGAAACCAAACTGATTCAAAACCTTTTTTTATTATTTCTATTGTTGTGAATATTTTTCAGCTTTAATTTGTCTATAGTTCTGCTGAGCTGTGCCTCTGTCTCTTCAGGTTGCTTTGTTGTCTGGTCCTCCTGGACTGGGGAAGACCACGTTGGCACACATCATTGCCAGACATGCAGGATACAATGTAGTTGAAATCAATGCTAGGTAACAAACACACACACACACACACACACACACACACACACACACACACACACACTTGCACCGCATACACATAGTTTGTTTGTTCACAGCAGCCTTATGTACAGTGATGTGAACAGCATACTTTGAATCAGCCTGGTACAAATTATTGGATGTTCATTTCATTGGGTAGGGACTATGTTGAGGGCCATGAATAGACTTTTAGGTAGTTGATTGCTTCAGCTGTCTTCCAAAACTCTTCCAAGAAGAGCATAATAGTGCAGACATTGCTTAACAGTAGAACAGTGCACTACCACCCTGATACATCTATTGCACTCAAACAGGGCTTTTGATTTGCCTTTCTAATAATGCTATGAGCAGTTCTCTCAAGTTGAGATCTTCCAAACCTCAAATATACCAAGTAGATGCATTTGTTACATCTTGTGTTTTAATAAGTGTTTTGGGATCTTAAAAAGCATATGCATAACTTGCTATAGTTCACTTGAGTCCATTTTTTATTAAAATAGCTGAGAAACCACTCACTTCATTGCTGATATTTACATTCAGCATTTTGTCTCTTTCAGTGACGACCGCAGTGCTGAGCTTTTTCAGAAACGCATCGACACGGCCACACAGATGAAGTCCGTGCTGGGCGCTAATGAAAAGCCAAACTGCCTGGTCATTGACGAAATCGATGGGGCTCCTTCTGTAAGACCCACCTGCACTCACTCACTTCCATATGACCTTATCTGTTTGCTGTTTTTAGGTCCCAACAATGAGCAGTAATATTTTGTGGTATGAATAACTCACAAAAACACTGTTGATTTTTAATTGATCATTTAAACACTCTCAGGCTGCCTTTTCTGAGTGCTGCATGTCCAAACAACTGGTCATCAACGTTCAGTGAGTAATCCAGCTTGGGACACAACTATTAGCACTCGGTAAAACATCTAAAACACTGAAGGCAGCCAAAGGAAGGGGCAGGGTAATGACTTCACAACCACAGCTGCTCAGGAATCGCTATCTACATATTCTCTATGTAGATAGAAGTCATACAAATGAAGTCATTTTAGAGTAGCAAAGGTCTTCTGAAATGTACAATATCAAATATGTCGTCTATGAGTAATTTATAATTTTCTGGGGAAATAAAGGTGTGTGAAACTCTTGACATCTCACAAAACTGTCCTAGAGAGTAAAAATATCACAATATATTGAATCATGAGCTCTGTATTGTGATGCACATCGTATTGATAGATTCTTTCCTATAAACAGGCTGAGTACTTGGGGGAAGCTTAGCGACAAGAGCATTGAAGTTTTTGGTGTCCAATTGTATTAAATAAATATGTATAGTCTGACAGTTGTTGTGTGTGTTCAGAAATTGTGCATGTTCATGATTACAGCAGTCCTGATAGGCCAGCATGTTGTTTGTGGTGTTAACGGGAGTTGAGTCGTCTAATGGCTTGTGAAAAGAAGCTCTTGCTGAGTCTGGCAGTTTTATACTGCATGTTGCGGTAGCATCTTTGAGATGGCAGAAGGCTGAACAGTCCATGGGCAGGGTGGGTGTGGTCAATGATTATGGTGGCTATGCTAAGGTAGCATGATTGATATAATCTAATGATTTTTGTGCCATTCTCAACTCTCTCTGGAGTGACTTTTGGTCTGAGGCAGTGCAGTTGTTGTACCAAACAGGGAGGCTGGTGGTCAGGTTTTCTGTAGTGCCTCTGTAGAACGTTGTGAGGATGGGAGGTGAGAGATATGGTCTTCTCATTCATCTCAGGAAGTGAAGGCTGTGCTCTCTTGACCAGCTGTTCTGAATGCCTGCTTGATGTTTGTGTAAACCCAGTCTAGGTGCCTTCATCAAGGGCACACCATCTCTGAATGTTGAGGGAATTCTGTTCCTTTACTCTGCCCATCCCCACTTCCTGACAATTCAGTGAATTGAACCAGCAAATATTTGTGTCATCGTTGATACCCCATCCCCAACAACCCTGACCCTGATATGCTAAAATGCAAACCAGTAAATTTAAACCAACAAATTACCAGCTGATGTTTTTAGGCACCTGAAAACTCCATACCAGTATCACCAAAAATGTTCATATCATTCCATCCCTGATTATAACCATTGTCACTCTGTCTACTCCTCTTTCTGATCTTCTCAGGCTGCCATCAACATACTGCTGTCAACCCTGAACAGGAAGGACAGTCGAGACGGAGACGACTCGAGCACAAATCCCCTCAAGAAAAAAAAGAAGAAAGAGTCTGTGTTGCTTCGGCCCATTATCTGCATCTGCAATGACCTGTAAGCTTGTCTTGTCCCCCTGCGCTACTGGTTTGGGATTTGAATCCGGTTCAAATCTGACTGGTTGTCTGTTTTGACAGATATGCCCCAGCTCTGAGACCCCTGAGGCAGCAAGCATTCCTACTAACGTTCCCCCCCACACAGCCCTCACGTCTGGTACAAAGACTGGCAGAGGTAACCTGCCCTACGTACCCTAAACTCTGTATGCAAGGTGCAATGGTGCTTGAATGTCTGTGAACCCTTAAGAATTTTGTATATTTCTGACATCAAACAAATGACAAAAACATTATAGATGGACATTTTTTTATTGAGGAAAATGGTCTGTTATTACATATCTATGAGTTGCAACAGTATCTGAACCTCTGGTTTCAGTATGAGGTGTGACCCCACTTGTACAGCAATAACTGCAACTAAACATTTCCAGTAACTGATTAGTCCTGCACCTAGGCTTGGTGGAATTTTTGACCTTTCATCTGTAAACAGCTTTAACTCTTTTGTCCTTTGTTTTCTCCCATGCACTGCTTGCTTTATGTCCTTCTAGAACCTTTCTATTGGATTAAGGTCAGACCTTTGATTGTTTTATTCCAAAACGTTAACTTTATTCTTCTTTAACCATTTTTTAGGAGATTGAAATGTGTGCCTAGGGTCGTTGTCTTCCTGCGTGACCCACATTCTCTTAAGATTTAGCATGGACAGATGTCTCAATGTTTCTTTTTTTCCTGATGGTGGACATTAACATTTATCTAATCCACTAATTGCATAGACTTCACCTTGTTCCTTTGTAACATCACAAGCTGTTAGGTTTCTTGATCTTGGTGTTGAATGGTTTTGAATGTCCTCCATTTGTACATCTGTCCGAGAGTGGATTGGTGGAGACTAGACTCTTAAGAGATGGTTTGGTAACCCTTTTCAGACGGATTAGCTTCAACAACTCTTTACACATCTGCTTTGTTTGTGCCAAGATGCAGTTCCACAAACATGTTGTAATGATCAGACTTTGATAGATCCCTGTTCTGTATATGAAACAGGGAGCCCACTCACACCTGATTGTAATCCCATTGTTAAATTTGAATGGGTTCACAAACTTTCAAGTACATGCTTCTCTTCATTGGGAATGAGAACTGTTTCCCTTCTTTGATAGGTCACACGGCGACAGGGGATGAAAGCAGACACGGGCAGTCTGATGGCCTTGTGCGAAAAAACGGACAACGACATTCGCTCTTGCATCAACACATTGCAGGTATAGATAGATATTTTGGAAATGTGTATCATAGAAAACTGAACATTCACACCCAGAGTTTGATGTCACGTTAATGGTTTATGCAACACTACTGTGATACATGGTGGAGGTAGTTTTAACAGCCTTGCAGCTAAGCTTTGTAATAAAAAAAAAAACAGATGTCCATTGTCATCCACCCAACACACACTTGTGACTTAACAGACGTTCTTCACTCCATCACTATTAATGAATGATTCAGCTCAAAGGGACATAAGGGCTGACTTTAAAAATGCACGTGATGCAGGGTTAGTTGTAATAGATGGGGGTGGGGTGGAGTAGTTGAAACAGCTGATAAAATTCTTATTAAATGATACAAACATAGTTAAGTACAAATTGGATTATGATTAGTGACAAAGCTGTGTTATCCTTGTGTATTACACAGCTCCCAATTGTACAGTGTCCTTGCGATTGAATGCCTCACCACCTCAGTTGGCTGAATTAATAATAAAGCTGGTGTATGTATAATGTTGTACACATGGGGGGGAAAGTTTAAAATGCAGTTCTGTTTTTGGAAGCAAATAATCTTCCCAACGTAAATACTTTCAAAATATCAAATAAAATTGATGCAATTTGTGCGATACGCAACCCCGTAACATAATGCTACCACCACGTTTATACTTTGTCCGACGCTTAATTTAAAAAAAGCCTGTATTCTGTATGTGTGAGTAGTTTTTGCATGGCCGTGGTCAAAAGCAGTTGGATCAGCGCATTGTGAGTTCTATGTGCGTTGGATTGAAGGACCAGAACAAAGGGCTTTTCTCTGTGTGGCAAGAAATCTTCCAGATGCCGAGATTGAAAAGGTAAGCACTTCTTTGCCTATTGCAGGGGTCTCCAATCTTCTGCGTAAAGGGCCGGGGTGACTGCAGGTGTTTGATTCAACAAAACAAGAGCTTAGCTGAGACCAGCTCATTAAACAAGTAGAATCAGGTGTGCTTCAGCTTGTTTGGAATTAAAACCCGCAGCCACACTGGCCCTTTGCGGATAAGATTGGACAAGATTGGCCTGTTGCATATATTTTATGTTACATACAAGATCGGGGAACTGCTCTTCCTTTACTGCGGTCTAACGCAGTCTGCTTCTGGTTCTGGCTGTTACATTAGGAAGCGGATTGGTGGAGATGTATTCGGAGGGCTTGAGGAGGTAGGACTTAAAGATGGAACTCAAAGGCTTCAGCACATCCTCCACCTGGTCTCATCCAATGGAGAGCACGAGAAGCTCGCTCAGGTACACACAAACACACTGACGCTTCCAGAGTTGCTCCCAGTACAACTTACTGCGCCCCTTATTTCAATACACACCCCTTGGCTTAGCCAGATTACAATTCCACATCTGTTTCCAAATGTAGAGTTTGCAGACAGTCTCTAGGCTGTTTTGTTATGGTATTCCAGTGGGTTGCTACAGTATTCCAGGAGCTAATGCCAGGTGGTGAAAATGGTGTTGATGGGAATTAAACTTTTGTGCAGACCATTATTTTGTGCACATGCATCACATACAGTTCAGATTAAAAAAAAAACTCTTAAATACAGTTTGTAATGTAACAAAATAGTAAAAAGCCAAGGGGTGAATATGTAGTCCCAGAAATTCTTGATCCTTGAAGATGCAGTAGTGGTATAATGATTCCCAAAAATCCATTAGATATGTTTCAATTGCGTCAATAGGTTTCAGTTCCTGATTTTGCCTTTAGAGTGTGCTGGTGTGGGTTTTCATTGCAATTTAAATAAAACACCTGACAGTTGTGTTGAATTGTTGAGCGTCCAGTATGATTTGGCAGGCTCCTTCCCCCATGTTGGTTTGTCATTGTTTGCACTAATAAAAATTATTTTAAAAGAATAAAGTATTTAAAGCACCACCTTGTAACCACCCCAGACCAACACAATAACTGCTGTAAAACATGCAAAAACACATGGAAGTCTGTCACTTATCTCTCTCACTCTCGCTCTCACACACACAGGGTCTGTATGATAATTTCCTCAGTATGAAGCTGAAGGATCCGAGTCTGTTGGGAGTGTGTGCAGGGCTGGACTGGATGTGTTTCTCAGACCTGGTGAATGAGTCCATGCTGCATGGCCAGAACTACTCACTCATGCGCTACTTGCCCTTCCTTCCTGCCGCCTTCCATTACCTCTTTGCAGCAAACTCTGTCCCCCGCATCAGCTACCCCAACAGCTACTACGAGGTGAGACTCTGGTCTGGACTTTGGTTTATTTTTATTGAGGGACACAGAACTGACCTACCTTGAAATGCATTCACTCCTATTTCAAAAATGAGTTTTCTGGTAAACCTCAAGGTATTTATGAATATTGGTACTTAGTGTACTTCAAGCATGCTAAATTGTCTTGCATTTTGATAATTTCAGAAATTGATTGAATATAGAACAATTGCCTTTACTGAAGAACCTGCTTTAAGGGTGTGGACTTACTTGGTCACTATTTTTTGCCCCACCAACCTTAACTGTCATATTCTATCTGTCACTCCATGTTACTGCTTCCAGTCTGAATGTATCTTGCCTGAGATGTTAAATCAAATCAAAAATTTATTTGTATAGCGTTCTTCACAACTGAAGTTGTCACAGAGCAGCTTTATAGAAATCAGGAAATAAAAAGATGAACAACAGATGAACAAAGGATAATAGATAGATCCCCTAGTGAGCAAGCCAAAGGGCAACAGTGGCAAGGAAAAACCTCCCTCAGAGCTGGAGGAAGAAACCTTATACAGAGTTGGGGGATGGTGGACCATTACACCTCTGTTCTAACTTGGGTATACTGAAGTAATGTTAGTTTGCTGGTGGACATAATATTAACAGTAGACTTCTACAGTTGGTGATGGTGGATGAGCAGCTAGTCCATGACAGGGTGGGAAACTAGTCCATGTCCAGGAGCCAGATGGTGGAAAACCAATGTAAAGTAGTAATGTAAGTTGTAAGTTAAATGTTTCTTGTGAAGCTTGTTGCTAACTTGATTACCATTCATTCCTTAGGTTCTTACAAAAACCCAGCACACCAAGAACGCCATCATTTCCATGTTGTCTGAGATCCCCCCTGCGATCCAGAGCCGCATTTGCCAGAGCACCCTCTGCTTAGACTTCCTCAGCCTTTTGCTGGAACTCATCTGCCCAAGACTGCGACCGGTAACCGATTACCTGTGTGTTCATGATAGAGAGCAGGTTGTAGGGATGTGGCACAAGTTTAAGTAACATGAAAGCAGTGGTCTTAAGAATAATCACCACAGGTCAAGGATTTTTTAGGTCAAGGATATTTTATTTGTTTGCTGCTTTTGGTAACTTTCAAGCTTTTACCATTTTCTTGCATTTCATTTTTTTATAATATAATACATTTAATTTGTGTATGTGTGTTATCTCTCAGGTAAATCCTCAGCTGTACAGCACCAGGGAGAAACAGCAGCTCTGTGAGCTCATAGACACCATGATAAACTACAACCTGACCTACAGACAGGATCGCACACCTGAGGGACAATACGTTTACGTACTTGAGCCGTGAGTAAAAACACTTGCTTGTACACACACAAGGGCATTGAAATGATCATTATATTGAAGTATTACAACATTATCATTTGCAGTATTCTATCAGTTCTGGGAAAAAAAACATTATTGACCATTTGATAAACAGTTTTATGATGATATTCTGCTTTTTTATACTCTCAAGTTTAAAACCTCATTAAATTGCCTCGATTAAAGTAATGTAGTATAGCACATTATAGTGAATCGATACCCTGAATCTTGATGAGTATCGGCAGGTTCTTGCCAATGCACAGCCATAATACACACATACATGACATGGCAGTGCATCTGTTTGTGTTCAAAATTTTACATCAGGGTATGCTAGTGCAAAAGCTTTGGCACCCTGTCTTTTAATTCTTGTTCATCTACCCTTGCAGAAGGCTTCTTGTTCTGCAAGGCTCTTCCACCATCTTGATGCCCTGGTTTTTGGGGTCTATCCACTGATATCTAATTATGTTTAGGTATGGGAACTAGCTTGCACCTCTTGCGGTAGTCCTTTGTGAATTTTGTGGTCTGTTTAGGATCATTATCTGGCTGTAGAAGCTCATCCTCTTCAGTGTTGAAGAGACTGTGGTGATTGTTTCCAGAACTTGCTCATATTTAAGCATTTACATTTTAACATTGTTCATTCTCTGTACCACTGGCTGCAAAACAAGCCTAAAGTGTAGTGCTTAACAGTTGGAGAGGAGTTGTGAAATTCAGGGTATTCGTTTTCGTCTTGGTGGAAATAATCAAATCGGTGTGTGAAGGCACTGTGGACGTGCTATTAATACTCCACGTTTACCAAAAGATTTGCAGGAACTGAGTGAGAATATTCAAGCTGCATGGGATAGATCATCACATGACACCAGCCCATACTGCTTTATACCTGATACTATACTGAGACACTACTTCTGTACTTCTACGTTTTTAATTGTTTATTGTTCCTGGAAACATTTATCATCCTTCCAAATCGCATTGCAATCCCACTTCCTTCTGGGTGCAGCTATTTTCTGATGATGAGTGTCTGCTACACTATGCTACAGTCCTTCTAAACATCAACTCTTATGTAACACCCCCAGCCACTCCAATTAGAGACTAATGCTGTGAAAGCCTCTTAACTACTGCACTGGACTAAGCAGAAGACCTAGTGGCATTCAGTTGGATACAAAAGACAAAAAGGTATCTGCTTGGAAGCACGTTTGTTTACTAGGGTGTAAAGAATTAAACGTCATTCAATTTTCCAAAACGCCAATCAGTAACCCCAGTATTTGAGAATACAGTGTTATGAAAGCTGTGAAATATTACAAGCTGTTGTAAAATTGGAAAGCAAAC
Organism: Acestrorhynchus altus; assembly: GCA_034509495.1. Classification (NCBI taxonomy): domain Eukaryota; kingdom Metazoa; phylum Chordata; class Actinopteri; order Characiformes; family Acestrorhynchidae; genus Acestrorhynchus; species Acestrorhynchus altus. The sequence goes on from CM067502.1 coordinate 33,277,027, forward strand.
ATTGATATCAGTCCTTAACTTGAAATTCAAAACTGTGTTGAATCTGGAAACATGTGCATCACTCTGCCTCTAATAATAATGTAATCTTTAAAGGAACTGTTCAGAAAAAAACAAACAACATTTTCCAAACAATCTACAAATGAACAGTCTTTCTGTCCTGGCATCAAAATGGTGACAGGAATGTCCCCTGTGGGTTCGAACCGCTCACTGTCTTCATGTGCAGACTGAAGACCCATCTCTTTCAAGAGCATTTAACTCATTAAAGGTTTATAGTTATACTGAATCTTGTTGGTCTCCAATCTGACATTTTGACACCATCTATGCTTGAGGTATCTCTGGATTCTAGCCTTTTCTAACTAGCTGAGGATATCTTCTGAGTGAACAGCAAAGCACTTTAGTTGGGGCAGTTGCGCATGAGTGAGTAGTTCTGGCCAAATGTTTTAAATGTAAATGTAAATTATTTATCGCTTATCCCAGGTATTGTTGATCAGACAGTTCATCAACAAAGACTGGACTGTCACTGATCTAATATCTTTAAATGCACCACCAAAAACAGCCATAAAGCCACTCTGAATGCATCCAGGTCCACATTTTTTAAAACCTAAAAAAACGAATAAATCAAAAATGGGGCTGGGGGATATTTAAATCAGTATCAGGATATAAACAGAGCATGATGTGGGCTGAAGTGATTTTGTTTATTTTGAGATTTTAAATAATGTTCTGTGTCAATATTGCTGAAACCTTATTTATTTTTTTTGCGCCGCCCCCTCCTCTCTCTTCTACTCTGCTTCCATTTCTCCTACTTGAAGGGCAGACAAGACAGAGCTCTGGCATAAAGATGTCTTATTAAAAATTGATCTTCATTTCTTCTTTATACACTAGGTTAACTATAGTAAAGACTTCACATCATGTATCGTGTCATGTATTGTATATTGCCATTTAGTTATGATTTTTTTTTTTTTTTTTTTTTTTTTTGTCCATATCACTCAGTCGTACCAAAAAAAGTACAAATGTTTTATAGACATTTCTTCATCTTTTTGTTACAGCAACCTCTCAAAATGTTTAAATCAAATGAACATAAATTGTCCATATGTTTAAATATGTAGGATTTCTGGGGTTCCACATGAATTTATGTATGACCCATAAGTAAACCCTCAAATACCTACTGGAGGAATTGTGATGGAGGGTCACCCAAGTAATGTGTGTTTGTTGATGAGGTTTACACACATGCATGCCCACGTTTTACCTCTGCACTAGATTGTTATACCTCCAGATTAGAGTGCTTTTTTTTCTCTCTTGCACTCGCGCTCCCTGATGCTCACCCCTCGTTTCATTAGTGATGCTGATCACGTGGACCTCAGGACATTGTTTTGTCATCCTCCCTCACTGCCGGACAATAGCACTCCGGTTTCAGTATCCTTGTTGCTGTGGTTGGAGTGAAGAAACCAAGAACCAAGTCTGCTGGAGTTTACACCTAATGGAAGAACAGACAAAAAGTAAACTAGTAGATTTCCTGCGACTGAGGAGAAGAGGATCTCTGTAGAAGTGGAATGGAGGATCCAGACTCGTATGCCGTGTTTGATTCAGGCCCTTTTGGTGGTTGTATGTTTTGTGGTTAGTTTGTGGGTGTTTCTCTGTGCATCGTGATTGGGTGACTGATTTTTAATTGTTGTAATTTGTAATTGTAACATATGTACACTTCTTTTGATGGTCCAAATGCATTTATTTAGCTAAGACATGTTTGATATCTGATGGTTGCTACTTTAGTTTAGAATGGGAGATGCTAGGCTAACATTGCTGACTGTCACCCATCTGTGTCTATAAACATACTGAAAACCATAATTTATTGGCTTCAAAAATGGATCCAAGCTCTTTAAACAAGATAAAAAAACAAATATTGAAAACATGCATGATGTGAAGTTTAGTTTAGTGTTTCTAAACTAATCCCTGGCTCACACTATAGGATAATCGGGTCGATTTTCTAGCCGATTTGCTCCCGACAACCGCAAAAGGTCATCAGATTTTCAACATGATTGTAAACGATCATCTTCCCAGATTATCCTGTAGGGAGACTATAATCCAGTCTTTACTCCACTGACCTTCCCCTAATCTTAAATATAAAACATATTTAATCATTATGACTCAGTGTCCTGTAGTGTGGGGTGGACACTGTTTGTCTGGTGTTAAATGCAATGTTGATGTCATACTTGAAATATTGTTAACCAATGAGAGGTGACCTGAACCTGAGCTTTTCAGTCAGGTGGGCTAACACACACACACACGTTTTGCATAAGCAAATGCAAACAAGCATTGACGCTTGCTTTTTATATGCACAAGAGTATGTGGTGCAGATATCTTGGGCTGTGATCGAAATGGATCCCTATTCCCTTATTAGTATTGCACTATATAGGGCTAAACTATTTAGTCCATCAAGTTGTATAGAAACACTGATGAATTCAGACACTTCTTGAACAGCAACGCGTGTCAGCACCAGTTACATGAACATGTGAGTGTCTGAGCCATGTTTAAGCTTTGCGTGCACACGCACAAACTCAATTCTAAATTAAAGTTTGTAATGCTCTGTGCTGTTCATTTGAATAATCCTTGATTATGTTCTTTACGCACATAATCCTCCCATTAATGAACTGACGTTACGGGAAACCATCCGAACTTCACAGCGTCCAGTGGCTCGTTACCATCGCTGGCAACTGTATGAGTAAACGTCGTCAGCTCCATTCATTCCACTGTGTTACTTAATTACAAGACTCACAGTTGCATTCAGGTCCATATTCAGCTTATGTAATGAGCTTTGATGTTTACTATCAATTAGCAGTGAATTGTGGGAGATTATAGTTCCCCTCAAAATCGCCTTCAAAATCAACTTTACGACTCAGAGGAAAATGTCTGTCAGACTCACTAGTGCCCTGAAACGTAAATAGGCATTTCAGTTAATTGCTATAGTTGTAAAACATAAATTCTTGACTATTTGCTGATAGACACAAGTTTTAGGTTTACTCGTGTGTTGTTTGAATGTAGGAGACCTGACGTAAAGGGCAAGACGTTCTTCGATTTTGAATCCTGTAGTGTCTACCTGGTTTAACTCAAGTATTTTGTTAGCAGTCATAGCTTAGAGTCTCCTGTTCTAAACTAAAGACTTCCACGTCTGGTACCAAGCATGTCTTGGCTGATTGACTACTGACTGACTGAAGTGAGCAATGTTCGTCTGATTTGTAAACGTGTCCTCTCTGCTCTTCTGTGTAGTAGAGCCACCCAGCATTCCTTCCTTCAGGCCCGCTGCCAGCAGACACTGGTAACGTCCGACTGGGGGTTTCCGCTGCTCGTCGCTCTGTTGCTCCTGCTACTCGTTTATGCCTTCCTCTATCTGCCTGCTCTCTCGCACCGAGAGCAGCTTCAGCAGGCCCTCGTGAACCACACGGATGTGTTCACCGTGACATCAGAAACTTGACTGATGCTAAACGTTGTGGTCTGGTTGACCAACAACAGCTACAAAACGGAGGTTTTACTGTATCGCCATATGATCACTCATGGAATCATCTACCAGATTTGCCAGAGAATTCAAGAGGAACAGAACAATTTTAATAGGTTTCCAATCTGGCGGCCTTTAAGAGTGGGACAGCATATTGTTCCTTCACAGTGGAGAGGCTTGCAAAATCCATTCTGGAGAAGGTGTACCTATGTGGGCTTTTGACAATGCTTGCTTGTTTTATTCGTTTGATCAGCACTGTTCTCTGGATACTGAAAGGTGAAAATGCTAATTCTTTGAATTTTTGGTTTCTATGAATTCTCAGTTTTTCCTCAGATAAGCCAGTATTGCGTATTGAGTTGCATAGGAACTTGTGTAGGAAGTGTATAGAGTAAAAAAATAATCTGATCAAGTTATTTTTCCCACCAGTCTGATCCTGATCGTTGTGTGTGTTAATAATACAGCCCCAAAATAACTTTAATTTTAGTACACTGAACAAAACTATATAAACACAACACTTTTGTTTTTGCTCCCATGCCTCTCAGATATTGTCCCCAAATTTGTCTGAATCTGTGTTAGTGAGCCAAGATAATCTGTCTATTAAAAGGCCACTCTAAAATGGTCATTTTCCTTTAACTGTACTGGGTGATCCGTGGGGAGTTCAAGAAACCAGTCAGTATCTGGAGTGACCACCACCACCTATCCAGAGCATCCCAAACATGCTCAATGGGTGGTGACCTGTCTGGTGATTATGCTGGCCATGCAAGAACTGGGATGTTTTCAGCTTCCAGGAATTGTGTGCCTTATCATGCTGCAACATGAGGTGATGGTCATGGATCAATGGCACAACAATGGGCCTCAGGATCACTGTGTCTGTGTGCTTTAAAAATGCCATAAATTAAGTGCACTTGTTTTTGTTGTCCATAACATGCCTGCCCATATCATAACCCCACTGCCAAAATGGGCAACTCGATTCACAAAGTTATCATCAGCAATCCACTCACCCACTCACTGCCATGCACAGTCTGCCATCTGCCGTGTACACTGAAAACTGGGATTCATCCATGAAGAGAACTCGTTTCCAATGTGACATTTTGCATCAAGTGTGAGTTTTTTCTTGCTCAAATCGGTTACAGTGACAAAGAGCAATCAAGTCCAATGAGGACGACAAGCTTCTCTGAGGCGCTTTCTGACAGTTCTTGGTTATGCAAACCAATTGTTGCAGCAGCTGTCCCAGTGGCTGGTCTGAAATGGTTTTGGAGGTGAAGATGCTGGATGTGGAAGTCCTGGGCTGGTGTGGTTACACATGGTCTGTGGTTGTGAGGCTGGTTGGATGAACTGTCAACAACTTCTGGAGACGGCTTATGGTAGAGAAATGAACATTCAGTTCACAGGCAACAGCTCTGGTGGACATTCTTGCGTTTAGCATGCCAGTTGCATGCTCCCTCAAGAATCGTGGCATTGTGCTGTGTGATAGCTAAACATTTTATTGTGGCCAGCCTAGGGCACACCTGTGCAATAATCAGGCTGTCTAATCAGCATCTTGATATGTCATGACAATGAGGTTCACTAACACACATTTGGACAAATTTGTGAACAGTGTTTGAGAGAAAAGAATAAGAATAAGTCTTTGAGTTCAGCTCATGAAAAATGGGAGCAAAAACAAAAGTATTGCATTTATTTTTGTTGTTTAGTGTGTATAATCAGTAACTAATCTGACATTCTGGACTCATTTATTTAGTTTATACTTTAGAACTTAGGTTTATAGTGTGTTTAAACACTGCAGTGTTTAATCTGTTCATGTGTGTTGTGTACACTGTGCTGGTGTTAACTAGTCTATAGAGTGGTGCATTAGTGTTACTGTCCTTTTGGTTCTGAACACATTCTCTCTGATGACTTTATAAACTTTTAGTTATGAGGTTTCTGTTTTCTGCTGTAAAACATACATAATTAGATGTCAATAATAAATAAAATGTTTATATGTTTTTGTTGTTGTCATGGCAATGCTGTAAAGAATTGGAATCATTAAATCTGTGCAGTTAACCATTTCACACCAAATCCCACAGCCACTGCTTTATGCAAACATTTTTCAAAGAGTCCCCTTTTAAATGTGTTGTCAGAAGGCATGCCTTACTGTTCGTCTTATGGTTTGTGTGTGTGTGTGTGTGTGTGTGTGTGTGTGTGTGCAGTAATGTGGAGGATGTGGTGAGGTTTCCTGGTCTGCCCCCACGGAAGCAGTTAACCTATCAGGTGAAGCAGCTAATAGCCAGGGAGACTGAGATGGAGAAGATGAGGAGAGTCGAGCAAGCCCATCAGAGACGAAACCCCCAAATGGTAAGATACTAAATTTCATTTTAGTCATTGCCAGTTTCCACCCAGTAGCAGAAACTCCCCCAGTCACACAAAGCTACCAGTACTGGGAGTCTGAAGGCTACAGTGTTTGTTCACCTCTGTTGTAGCAGCTGAACATGCTCAGTTTGCTAATTGTCAGTTTTGTTGTCAGTTAACAGACACAAACGTTAACTAACATTACTAACAACAGTTTCCTAATGATGAGTCTACACTTGTGCAGTTTGTGAGAGTTCTGCCATGCAGAACACACACACACACACACACACCACACACACACACACACACACACAGTAAATGTTAAGTGCATTGTTTTTTGGTGCAAGGAAAATACACAACTGCAGTAAATCCTGTAAATATAAAAAAGTGAAACACTATTGGTCCACTTGTGTGTTTATGCTTTTAAACAAATATAATATAAATGGAGAAACTTGTCTATCAAACACTGAACAAAATGTATTTTAATTATTTTAGAAATGCAACTTTGCACCATTTGAATCACTTTTGTGTGAAGTAGTGATTGCATTCTTATCATGATCACTGATACTGTTATGACATTAATGCTGAAGGTCATGGAACAGTCACTCCAGCAAACATTTACTGATTTCAGAACTTTGCCATTGGGCAGTTTAAACCCACCCGTCCTTATAGAACTGTTTAACTTGGATATAATACAAATATATACAGTAGCAGTCAAACGTTTGGACACACCTACATCTTAAAGTGCCTCAACAGTCCTGTAGAAACCAAATAGAAATGTAATTTCTACCATGTGTTTTAATAGTATTGGATATATATATATATATATATATAAACCACATTGAGGTTTCCAAGCAAAAGGGCCTGTATGAAGCCCACACTTCAGGTCGAAACGTTCTCTTTTACTTCAACAAAAGTAGGATAAACTCTTTAATACCCTTGATTTGAGAATGAGTGAGAAGGTGTCCCAATGTCTTCATCTATATAGCACATGTAATTAACGGATATGATCAAAATCAAAAGAAGTACATTCAGATACATTCAGTCAGTGTGTCCAAACATTTGAGTACTGTAGAACCTAATTTACTATTTGTTTTTATTGTTTGTGGCTCTGCTATAACATCTAGACTAGACCACTCCAAAGCCTTTTCCAGTACTAATATAAATCTGTTTTTTTTTTTTTTTTTTTTTTTTTTTTTTTTTTATAATTTAATTGAAAATATGCAAATATTTGAATATAAAACATTCATTACATTTAAAGTGACATTTCATATTTTTTTTTTTTCACGTTTTAACTTTTGCAGTTGTGCAGGTATGTTTTCATTTTCAATTTATGGACTAACTGAGCAGCCAGCTTGTCCAATTCCTTCACACCAACTCACTACCACCACTATTGTGGTTGACCTCTGTTGTGCTGACCCTGCTGTAAAGGGCAGGATTAGCATTAAGACAGATAGAAAATGGACCTGTGTTACACTTCATACTAGTGTATTACTAGACTACTGTGTATTAAACATAGAACAGCTTGAGATTGTGCAGGTGTTTTTGGGACAGGCATTAATGTCTTTCTGCTCTGCCACAAATGCATCTTTAATCCAGTTCCTTTCTTATTGTAGAGATATTTAAACTTTATCTGAAGCTCCTGCAGTAATGTGGATGTCCTACTGGTACCTTTGGATATAACAAGATCTAAAAAGTGACTATAAAAAGATATCGTAATATTTCACCTATTAAGCCTAAGCAGTTAGGATAGGATAGGATAGGATAGGATAGGATAGGATAGGATAGGATAGAACTTTATTGATTCCTTGGGAGGGTTCCCTCAGGGAAATTAAGGTTCCAGCCCCAGCATAAGTACAAAAGAAGTAGACAAAGACATAATTTATTAAGAAAACACTATATAAATATAAAGAATGTATAATATAGAGACTATATTACAATATTCAATATATGTAAATAGTGCAAGAGAAAAAGAGTCCAGTAGGAGGGGGTATTGCACATTATTATTATTATTATTATTATTATTATTATTATTATTATTATTATTGTATTTGAACTGTTTATTGCACCAAGTCCAGTTGTGTTGTGGGTTGTGAGTTACTGGTTGGTTACCTGTCACACAGTTTTCTGTCTGTGTGATTATATTTCATACACAGTACAAGCTGAAAATCTTTTGAGAATGGCGTAGAAACATTGTGATTAAAAGGACCAGCATCTCAAACATCTCAGAGTCACCTCCTCAAACAATAGGATCCAGCACAGTCAGTGGAATACCACCAAGAGGGCAACTGTGTTATGTTTATATTAAAAATATACACTGATCAAACACAACATTATGACATTTACTGTTCATTTTCATCAGCTCCTCTTATCATACATAAGCACTTTATTTCTATAACTGCAGGCTGTGTCCATCTTTTTCTTTACATACTTTATTACCGTCCTTTCACCCTGATCTTTAATGGTCAGGACCCCACAGAACCCTCATATTATGTGGGTGGTGGGTCATTCTCAGCACCTTTTGATAGTACCTTTGATAAGTAAAAAGGTATATAAGGGATAATTTGTTCTTAATGTAATTAAATGTTAACAAACTACAGTAACTGTATTGAGTGACCCTGCTGAGTGGACAGACATGCTTAGGGAAAAGTGTTATTAGGATTCTCAATTCATAGTATTGTCATGATTTGGTGACATTCTAGAACGAGAGAATTGTTTGGTTTTTTTTCTAGACAGATATTTGAAGATCTTTTTCTTCCATCTTCTCTGGGTTTTATTTTGATGATGAAGTTGGCTGCTATTTAGTGCTGGATGGTAAATGCTGGACCATCTACTTAGGATGGAAACTGAGAAAGAAAATCAACATTGATTGTTTGTTATTCTGAACACTGGAGCAAGTTGGGTTGGGTAATCAGAAGGATCTGGAGATCCTTATTGATCTGATTTTAAACTGGGTTCTATTTGTTTTACCTTAGGCAGGGGAGAAAGAGCAACAGGTGAAGAAGCCAGAAACGAAAAAACAGACGAGCAGGAACCACCAGCAACGTCTGGAGAACATTGTCAAACAGACTGTTGTGGAAAGCAAGGTGAGTAATATGCACCACACTGCTTGGACCCACATTCTTCTTCATTTATCATGGGACAAGCTAAATGGGCATTATGGTACACGTTAATGCACTTCAAACCTCACAATACTTGAGAATCCCTTTAAACCAGCTGAAATCCTCTACACAGCATCTTTATAATAATACCCCCTTATAAAACCTTACCCTTTGACCATAAATACCTGGAAGCTTTGTGGTTGAAGGTCTTAACCTGGAATTAATTGGGTTAATAGAAGATTAGTGTAGAAGCATCACCTGCAGGTTTTATGGCAAGGTTATGTTGCAATACATGAAAATGTGTGTTTTCACTCCTGTTGTTTTCACAGCCTGAATTGGATTTCTTCGGAAGAGCCATTGTACCAAAAGAGAAGCCCGCTGTCAGTTTAACAACAGGTGAGCTAGCATTCTCTGACATTATCTTCTGCCTCATGTGTTTAGTCTGAATGAGGGGAGCCTGACTAAAGTAGACGGTCAAAGAATTCTTTCTGTTCACAACATTTTGTAACTTCAAGAACAGTCTCGATTTTGTGGCAGATGTGTGCAGTAGCACTATTAAGCACACGGAGATGTGCAGTCTGTAGAGAATGGTCGATTTCCTGGCATTCAGGTGATTTTAAAATTTCATTTGAACTGATCTTTAATTTCTTTGAATGTGTTCTTGTTATAGACCACACACTATTCAACTGTTACCTGTCAGTTGTACATCATTTCTGTACAGTGCTACCAAATAAGTCCGTAAAGACAAGCTAAGTCAATCTGAGTGTCCAGTGTGTTCTGACCAACACCCTGAGGAGAACATCACTATTGTTAACCAATACAGTTCTAAGAAGATTAAAACCACTGACAGAAATGGGTTTTAATAGTTGGGTATTGACCACATTAAGCCAGACCCGTTTCTTTTTTGTACTTTATTTTTTGTGCATTTTTCAAGAAAAATGTGTGGTACATACACTCCCCTGCAAAAGTATTGGAACAGTGGGGCCAATCCCATAATTTCCCTGTAAATTCAAACATTTCTTTATGTGGTTTAACATTAAAAGAGGAATATGAAAGAAAATATCAACATTTCCGCTCTTATTTCCAAGTATTTACATCTCAATCTGATGCACAGTTCAGTTCACCCATTTAACTTGTGAGCATCCAAGTATTGGAACAGATCCACTTCAAACAGATTAAAATGAATAAAACTTCATATTTAGCTGCAAATCATTTGTCTGCATTCACTATGTCAAGTCTGGGACACGCTGACATCACTAAACTTTTTCCATTCTTCTTTTGTGATGCTGTTCCAGGCTTTCAGTGCAGTTTCTTTCAGTTGGGGTTTTGTTTTGGGAGGTTACTCCCTTCAGTGTCCCCTTTAGTAGGTAAAATGCAGGTCTGTAGGGTTTCAGTCTGGAAGACCAGTCTGAAACGTTCCACTTCTTGCCTCTGATGCCTTCTTGCCTTTTTAGTTTTGGGTCATTATCTTGCTTGCATAATGAAGCATCTCCTGATCGGTTTGGTTGTATCTTTCTTTAAATTGACAGACAAAATTGTGTACCATTGCCATCATGTGTGACCTCATAGACAAAGATTTATGAGCCCATCCCAGAAGAAGCCATGCAAGCCCAAGCCATGGCATTACCTCCACTCAGCTTGTATATTTAGGATCATGAACAAATTCCAGCCTGGTCTTCCTGTTTTTTTGGGGTTTTTTTTTGCTAATTAGTTGTTTGCATCTCATGGTGAAGCCTCTGTACTTGCATTCATGAACTATTCTGTGAATATTAGATTGTTATACCTTCACTCCTGTCCTGTTGCTGATTCACTAGTTGTTTTAGGGTCTTTCTTACAGCGCTTACAAGATTTTTGTCATGAACTGCTGTTGTTTTCCTTGGTTTGCCTGTTGGACATCTGTTACTTAGTACACCAGTGATGATTTTCTTCTTCAGGACATTTCAAATGGATGTACTGACTGTCTATTGCCACAAATTGTGCAATGCATCTGATAGATTTTCCACCTTCTCTCAGCTTCACAGTTAATTTTTTTTTCACCCATAGACAGCTCTCTGATTTTCAAATTGTTTACTCCTCTAGCTATAAATGCACAGTCGGTACAGGCAAAACTCAAATCTGAAACTGTGTTGATATTCAGTGCTATTTACAGTTTGAATAATCAATGTAACAGAACACACCTGGCCAACAAAACACACTGTCAGTCACATGTTCCAATACTTTTGCTCACAAGTAAAATGGGTGGATTTAGATAAAACAGTTCAAATCTTATGAACTTTGTATCAGATACAGATGTAACTACCTGACAATAAAAGCTGAAAAGTTGATCTTAAGTCATATACGTATACATATACATCTTTTAATGTCAAATCCAATTATTTTCTGTCTACAGGAAAAATGATTGATCTCATTGTACTTTTGGAGGGGAGTGTATGTACAGTACATGATACAATATATGATGTGAAATATACAATCCTTTATCCTTTATATTCTTTATTTAAATACAAAATCGTAATTAAAAACACTTTTTCTTTATACACACGTCATCGTCATGCCAGAGCTTTGTCTTACACCAGTGGGTGCAGAAGGAAGCAGAGTAGAGGAGGAGCTGAGAGCAGGGGTTGAATCACAGCAAGGGAGATTTTTGCCATATTGGAACCGAACCCTAGTTTTAAATAACGTTAACACAAAACTCGATATAAACTAATTTTACCACAGTCCATATTGTATCAATATATCGCCCAGCCCTAAGACAAACCTGCCTTTTCTCTTTACAGACTTAATGTTTTTATTATCCATACTTCTGTCTCCGCATCTCATCTTTCATTTCTTTTTTTCTTATCTCCTGTAGGTGAAGACGGAAAACTAAACAGGACTTTGCAGATTGGAAAAGCAGTAGGAAACAGTGACGTGTGGTTTAGGTTCAACGAGGGTGTGTCAAATGCAGTGCGCCGTAATGTTTACATTAGGGAATTACTCTGAGTGTTACCCCTTGTGTTATGTTGACAAATGTATTATAATTATACGTATAACTGTATGAAATGAACTGCATTGCTTCTTACAGTTCAAAATCTGTGAATAAATATTCTTGGTTTATTATTCATGCTGCTGTTTCTTGTCTTTTGTCTGACAGAAATTAAACTGTAAAGGTGAAGCCATTGACTAGCCATTAGGTAGATTATCACATCCATTAGAGAACGTTGTGGTACAGTAAATGATAAATTAATTAAAAGGAAAAAAATGCAATTCAGACAAAGCTCTCTATTCAGCTGTACGTTCACCATGGTTTGTTGTGTTACAGTAGGACTAATGACTTGGTATCGCTTTTGTTAAGCTTTATATTAAGTTTACATTTACCACATACTTCTGTGGTTAGGGAAAGAGAGCTTTTCTGACAGTTGAGATGTTAACTGATCCATGTCCCATGCACGATTTGGGCCAAGTAATCATTGGTAATCGTTATTCCTGGTCAGCAGAAACATGGCTAGCCTACCAGTGTTTTAAGGACTCTCACTTTAATAAGTATTTGCAGACATACTTCATTACTGCACGTGTGTGCACATGCTCTGAACAGGAAGGATGGGCGGAATGATTCCTGAAGAACGATACTTCCCATCCATTGTCTTTACTTTTAAGAATCAATCCTGGCTTAAAAAAATCTGTATCATTATTTATTTAATTGGGTGGATGTATAACTACTACGTGCTGGTGTGCTGGTGTTTTTGAACAAACATTTGAGCTATAGAACCAGGTTCTAGGTTTACAGGCCCTTTATTAAAAGTGAAGGCAGTAATAGCTCATAATATTCACCCCGTCAGGTCTGCTGTGTCCTGAAACAGTTCTACTGAAGTGTAAGTTTAATTGAACATAAAATCGGAACATTTCTGTCTTTACAGCAGCACACATTTGCCTGACTCCACCCAGGGATTGTTCCTCATTATCTCCGCATTCAGAAATGGATCCTCAGCCATTTTCTCTTCAATCCATTTCACCAACCTGGAAGTGAGTGAAGAAACAAAAAGGTATGTTTAAGACCCCGAGATCTGGATAAGCATACACAAATCAGCCATAACATTAAAACCAGGTAAGTGAAGAAGGATATCTACGTACATACAAGTCAATTCGGAGTCATTAATGGTGATGGGAAAATGAAACCATCACAGACATGCTGTCAGTGAGTAGCAAAACGGAAAAAAGCCTAATTATATACCCAATATTAGGCATAAAGAAATATTTAGCAAACCTTACTAACGTTGGCTTCTAGTCAACTTGATGGAGTGAAATATTAGTATGTGCGACACCTACAAACCACTCAACAATAAAACATTTTTATCAGCTTGGAAAAAAATCAGCTTATCTGCTGCTGTGCACTGAAACAGCTCCCCCATCACATAAAACAAAGTAATTAAATAAATAAATAAACTTCTATGCTCAAATAAAATAATTAAAAGGGACCAATTAATACAAATAATAAAAAATGTGTTTCCAGCTTTTGCACATTTCAAATCAAATCAAGTTTTTTTTGTCACATCACATTACACGGGTGCAAGTCCCTCACAGTAGTTAGAGTGCCAATCCATAGCCATACACAGACATACATTCACTCACATACTTACTAAGAGTAGCCAATTCACCTGATATCCATGTTTTTGGAATGTGGGAGGAACCTGGGGTCCGCAGAGGAAACCCATACAGACACAGGGAGAACATGGAAGCTCAACCCAGATAGGACCTTGACATGAGCCAAACATACTAACCATGCTGGCCATGCTGGTTGTCTACCTTAGTCAGGTTGATCATGCTTGTAGACCATCAAATTCAAAGACATACCCTGTGTTGGTCAAGTGCTTGACCAGATATAACATCTTGAGCTGGCTGGGGTTTTTTTTTTCAGCAGGAATATTAAAATAAATAAATGCATGAATAAATAAACATATAATTTCTTAATGGCAAAATGATCATATGAGCATATTAGCAACATTGTCACTGATCTCATGATTAATGAAGGCCATCATAAGTGTTTGCCACTCACTCAGGGACAGTTACCGAGGTTTTCTCTCTTGTAATCTGCAGCTGCAGTTTCAGACTGTCCACCTCATTCTTCAGCTGAGTCTCGTCCAGTTCATCCATCTGTGAACCCAACACAACACACGCCCAGACAGTGTATCATACTGTATATACCCCAAAACTGTGTCATACATTTGAAATCACTCTTCAGAGTGAAATTAAAGTTTGAGCTTTCAGAAAACACCTTCTTTAGCTTGGTAGGGCTTCTCAGTCATCATCAGGAAAGATTAGGTGATGCGAATTCGAAAGTTTTATAAATTCTGACTAAATACTAACAGTCAACACCCTTAAGCTCCTCTAAGCTGCTGTTAACATTAAAATAACTGATGCTCAAAAAGCAGGAAAAGGTTATAAGAAGATGATAAAGCATTTTAGGTAGCTGTTTCTAGGTAAGTGTATAATGTGTTCAAGAAATTAAGACATATCAATAAATAAATCTCAAGTTAGGTTCTGGAAGACCAAAAATACCTTCATAGAGAACTGCTTGTAGGATCACTAGAAAGGCCAATCAGCACCCCACATTTGACTGCAAAAGAGGCATCTGGGAAATTTAGCAGACTCTGGAGTGGTTGCGCCCTGTTCTAGTGTGCATTGATGTGAATAAATAAGTCTTATCTGCTATTAAAAGAGTTTATAAGCTGGTGTACTTGCCAAGTACAAATATTAAGTGTCACGTATTAAGTACTAACCATGCGGGGTGGTTATTTATTTATTTATTTATTTATTTTTGAAACTGTAAAACATGGACATTTATAAAATAGTTTTCCTTATTAATAAAAAGTCTCTTTATTATTATTATTATTATTATTATTATTATTATTATTATTATTATTATTATTATTATTATTATTATTATTATCAACAACAACAACAACAACAACAACCACCACCACCACCACCACCACCACCACCACCACCATCATCATCATCATCATCATCATCATCATCATCATCATCATTTTTAATTTATTAATACCCAGATAGCAATGAATGGTTGGCCCATATGTGACCCACCCATATCTGACCTGTAAATTGGCCCAAATTAAACCCAGATGTTTCTGCTATCTGTGTCTGTAAGAGATGGCTCCTTTTAAATATCTAATTACTTAATTCATGTTCATAATTTCATACAAAAAAATTACTGTCAGATTTTTATTCATTACATGTATAATATATGATATTTTATGCTTTTTTTGTTTTACTGCATGGCCTATATATCATGAAAATCAGAAACCCCAAATCTCCCATTATTAGAATTTTTTATTTCACATTTGACTAAACAGACAGCTTCAAAAATAAAACAAAAGAAAGCTTGAAATACATAGTTTTAAATCTAATGAATACAAAATATATGTATATACACATATAAGTCTAACTGTTTTTCACAATATTTACATTTTTATTTATTTTATTTTTTTGAGGTGCACAAGTTTATGATGTCACAAGTAGTAACCCTACCTTCCTGCTGATTCAGTAACCCAGTGATTGAAGATAAGCAACAGAACAATGAGATCCAAACAATGGTTTGTCAGATGTAGCTGTGCTCTCCAAAGGACAAGCCCACCTGTGTGTGTGTGTATAATAAACTCCACCACAGCCCACCACGGAGGCAGGAGGCTCTGACTTGTTTGTTACTCAAATGAACGGGATTAGGCATCCATGCATTCTGTTGAAAATCTGATGGAAGAGGGGTGTGACCCTGATTTGACTGTGCATTTCTGATGTAAAACACATGTAAAGCTGTTGAGTCCACTCTTGTTCATGCTGAGTGGACCATCCTAGTCCAGAGAACAAGGCCATGGTGTGTTCAACAAGCAAGATCAGTGAACATACCATTAAAATATAGTAATAGGAGGGGTTTCATGTAGTCATGTACATGATATTTGTTCTGTTCTGCTGTGGATGAAACTGTACAGTCAATATATAGAAACTGATCCTGTTCTGCATTCATATTTTTCTGTCTGTGATGTAATGAATGAGCATATTTTTATACACCACCCATAACATTAAAACCACCTGTCTAAAAATGGGGCCAGCTCTGACCCTTGAGCAGATACTTTAAATGCTCTAAGTAGTGTGGTTGGATCAATGGACCTTAGGTGCCCATGACCATGTTCTTGGTTTACTGGTCATCCTTGGAGCACTTTTGGTAGGTACTGACCAATTCATACTGGGAACGTCCCACAAGACCTGCTGAATTGGATATGTTCTGACCCTGTCATCCATATAGCCACCATATACGTTGTGGGTCTTGTTAAAGTGTCTCAGATTCACATTAACTAAATCAGGTGTCATTACAATTAGATCTATGATATTCACATCCCCTGACAGTGATTTTGATGTAAAGGCTGATCGATATACAGTATATCCACTATCCACACCACTGCATGAACTAAACAGTCTAAATTGGGGCTGGGTAATATATTGTAAATATTGATGAACTGAAACTTTTGTATAAGATATAAAAAAAAGTTGCCCTATGTAATTTCACACCTACTATGCAGGTTGCATTTTATGTACAATTTAATGCCAGAGTACAATGCCCCCCAAATTTGGAAGTGTCAGTTACCCAACCTTGATAGGACTCTCCCCCATCACACATACAATGCTTTTGACACTAGTAGACAAACACAAGCCTCCTTCAATACATGTGAAGTCAGCCACCACCTCTTTTCAAACTTCTGCCATTGCTTCATTGCTAGACAGCCAACATGCTCAGAGGAAAGCGCCTGGTCCCCAGCTCCAATACAACAGCTAACAGACCCCCCCCCCCCCCCCTATTTTACTTTTGTTATGGTTTTCCATATTATATATATATATATATATATATATATATATATATATATATATATATATATATTACCGTTTCTCATAAGCACTTCAGTTAATGAGTTTTTATCATATTGCACGGCCCTAGAGTAAATGTGTTTTTGTCTTGCTTTTCAAAGAACAGACAAATACAAAACTATACTTTAAAAATATTTACTGGACACTGAACATTTTTAGTATCTCAGTAGACACAACAATGTATAATGTGACTCTTGACAATTCTCTTTAAACTGCTTCCATACAGCAGACATGTTTGCTGCATTTACAAAGTGAGACTCTCTCTACACTGGTTGATTTTGATCAAGTCATAAAAATGACATTGTTTGTAATAATTATTCACATTTTTGGCTGAATAATTATGATTGATGAATTTTCAATGCATCTGTTATATCCACCTATGCAGGCTACATTTCACTGCCTGATCGCACTGAAGTTGCTTTGAAATTGGTCTTCATTGTAAGGGATGAAGAAAAAAAATAGAGAAAAAGAGAACATGTAAGTTATGGCCCATTTAATTTTAATATCACAATATTATCAGAACATGTTTCAGAAAAGACAGAACTCATTATATTTAACTGCTGTAGCTTTACCTCATGCCTCATCTCTGAGCACATGCAGCCCCGTGTGATAGTTAACACTTTGCTAATAAGATCAGAGAAGATACTACAACAGGCAGTAAATCCTTAAGCCTCCTTCAACTGCTCCCGTGCAGACGTGTGTTTGAAAGGTTCGCTTATGTCAGACCAAAATGAGATTGAAACGTTGTCAACAAAAGTCACATCAATGATGCATTAGTTGTTTTTTTTACAGCTTGATCTGTTCTTAGATCATTTTTTCCTGATCGATACATAAAACGGACCAATAGAGAAACACCACACAAGCTTGAGAAAGAAAAGTACAGACATTGATAAATGGCATATTCAAAATAACGACTCTCCCTTTCACATATGTACACAAAAATGTAAACAAAGGAAATCGGGTGGGGAAACTTGCCAACTCAGATTTCTTTATAGTGATGATGAGTCTAGAACAAACATTTTCTTTATTTTATTTAATATGCAAAACCTTCACCCAGTGAATCTACCACCACCATCTGTTGTTTTCACCCCTGCACCTTGTTCATTTTCACCCTGTATACAGTAACCACTCTAGGATTCTGACCAAAACAACCCCACTGAGACCCTTTAGAGGAGGGGATCTTGGTTCAGGCACAAACAAACTCTGGAATGTTTTTTGGTGGTGAGAGCGTAAACCTTGCTGCAACCCAACTATCAAGTGTAGTCTGCAGGTTTGATCTAAACGGTTCTGTAGGTGTAGTTTAAGCTGGTATACTGGTCAGATAATCACTATGGGTATGAAAAAATACCATGCTCCATGTTACTGTTCACAAATTTGCACTGGTCTAGAACACTACCTTCTTCCTGTCTTTACCTTCTTGCTCCGTCCCAGACATGTCTGACTTGTTATGCATTTAGACTTTTTCTTTGTGTGAAGACAATCCAAACCATTTAGGGACACACTGCATGCTCACAAAACCGATTGGGACCAAAGCAAATGAACTATAGGTGTGAAAACACTGCTAGTGTATTATATTTAATGTTGATGACGGTAAAATTACTGGTAAATCTGAAACTGGTTTTGATTGAGAACTATTTTGCCTTACAACCACCTGCATGTATCCCTCCATCATTTAACATTTAGTCAAAATCTTCTTATAAATATTGGTACAACAGGTGCTACACAAATTCAAATTGGTTCACTAAGCGATACCAACAAGCATAACCGTAACTCTTCTGTATTACAGATTTCATACCAGGTAGGTTTTAGAAGCATTTTAAATGTTGTAAACGTCTCATTCAGTTTACCACCACTGTGACTGTATGTTTCTCTAGAAAGGGGCATTTCAAAACAAACCACTCTAACTTACTGGCTTCTTGCCCAAATAACCCCCCTTTAAATCATCTCAATCACAGCCGTTATCTTATATAGTCTTCTGACTGCTCTTCACAGCTTTGCCAAGGGTCACAGCCCCTGCAGCCTTTTCAACTCCACGCAGCCACTCAGCGCATTTCAACAGCACACTTTGGTCCACCACCTGCTCCACGGCATCTTCATACTCTACGTCGTCATATCGATGATGGTCATTCAAAAGGGAGACTTTCACAATTGGGATGTTTGACTGAGAGCCTGATTTCCCAGGTAGTTCTCTCTGTCGATGTGCTGACTTTGCAGAGCTGCGGCGTGCTGCCCTGAGCTGCTTCTCATAACTGCGTCTCTGCAGAAGCAGGACAGCCTCAGGTGTCAGACTCAGCGTGAAGCTCACAGCCTCCCCATTCTCGTCTGCATTACCTGAACCAGAGCTGCTTTTTGGGCTGCGATCATCTGTGGAGAGGCTTGCTGAGGTGCTTGTTGGTGTCCTGCTTTTTGTTGACATACCTTTGCTAGAAATTGTCGCAGTGACACTTTTGCCAGAACTGGTTTCCAGGGAACAGATCCCAGAGGCATTTGTTAGGAAGCTTGAAGAGTCATCGGGTTGTGGGGTTGTGATCCAGGCACTCTTGCTTGTGGGTTGCAGCCCAGCAGCACAGCTGGTGGGTAGCTTGCTTTTGTATTGCGTGGCCTTCTTGCCCAGCTGCTTCAATCTGTAGTTCACGGAACTCTTCTTGTCCACAGCCCTGACCAAAGGCGCTAGTGATGGACACGGTGGCTTCTCTGCAACTTCTCCAGAGAGGATTCTTGGCTGGTTTGCTGGTGGGAATGGCATCTTCACCAGGAACAATAGTACATAAGACAGGAATTCTGTCTTCGAGGCAAAGTGGGGAAAAAACTTTACGTGATCTGATATGGTTCTTGCATGGTTCACCAGAGATGAAGTTGAGAGCCGGTCCAGAACACCCCACATGCACCTGCTTGTCCCCAGGAGAACTTCACAAGGAAAACTGCACATGGTGCCAGTCTGGCCTTAAGTAAGTTTCTGTAGTAGAGGCGTGGCATGGAGCAGGTTAGTCTTGCATGTGCAGATTAGAAGGCAGTGGTTACTTAAGAAGCCAAACAGGGTGAGCCTTTTATCAGGGACTATGATACTTCCACCCCCACATCCCTGAGGGGGATAAAGTCCAAGCATGAGAAAGAAAGATTCTAAATAAAGGTCTGATTAAGGGTTTAAAGAAAACATCTAAGGGTCTAACAGCTGAGTCTAAATGCAATGCCATGGGTCTTCTTTCATAGGTTCTAGCAGACTGAAGCAGACCCAGTAAAAATCTCCATGACATGAAAATGGCTGAAGGGTTCATAATCCAGACCATCAAATAACTGCTAAATTTGTACTAATGGACTTGGAGGAACCAAGCACTAGGTATTAGAACTGTGTTGTCCAGGTCCTTAGAGTACTACTCTACTCACGTGTCATTGAGACTTTCCCTGCAAAAGGATTTACGAGTTTACTAGAGTTAATCTCTGCGAGAGAGAAATAGCTTCTAATCCCCAAATAAACCCATGAAAAACTCATACTCAGTAGCCAACGTCTCTTACAGGGCCTCCAAGTAGTATTCAAGGCCTGGCTCAAGTTTGCTCATAATCACTTGGAGGACTCTGAGGCAGACTAGTTCAGAGTTCTCTGGTCTGATGAGACCAAGACTGAGCTCTTTGGTGCCAAACACACCCGGGTTGTTTGGGAAGAGGATGACACTGTAATACAACCTCTGCTCCTTCATCAAGGTCCTAAAGATGGGTCGTCATTAAAATGTATTCTAATTTAATTGAGCAACGTATATGTTTTAATTTGATTTTAGAATTTGAGATTCAGTGTTCAGTACTGGAAATTTAAAATTCAGGATTAAACATAAAACAGGAGATTCAGATTTCAGAATGCAAGAGTGAGCACTAAGAACTTAAAAAATTTAATTCAATATTCAGGATTTGAGAGTCAGTATTAACAATTTGAGGTCTGGTATTCAGGATTTAAGATGCAATGTTCAGTCCTGAAGAGTTAGTATTTAGGATCAATGGGACAATTATGCTTGGTATACAAGTTTAACATACAGACAGTCTGAGCACAGACACGCTGTGCATGCTGTGATGGCTGAGAGGTTAAGGTGTGAACTTTTACTGAATAAACTATAAAGCCTTGTAACATCTCTACTGAACAGACACAACCCATAGACTATAAGAAAGGAAGTACACATGAGCTGAAGGCAGTGTTCCTCAAAGCTGGTCCTGCACATTTTAGCTTTAACACATCCCATGCATCTCTGAAAGGCCAGTGCTACTTGTGTTGTGGTGGCTGAGAGTTTAAGGCATTGGACTTTAATTCTAACGAGTAGTCTCCCCATGCAGGTTCAAATCCTGCACACAGTGGCATTGTTACAGAGACACACTGCAATCTTTGTAAAGCTTTACAGCTCTTCTTCCCCACATAGTTTTCAGACATGCTCACGGTGGAGTTTGTAATGCATCATAACACCTCCACTACCACAAGTTATCTTCAGGACTTACCTTTAGTACTCAAAGATCAATACTGCAGATTTGGTATTCAGTACTCTGCACGTAGTATTGAATAGTAGTTGAAGTGTTCAGAATTTGACATTCAGTAATCAAAATTCAGAAAGCAGTGTTTGTAATTCATCATTTATGGCATATTACTCAGTGTTTGCCATTTGATAATCAAAATTAAGTTCCATATACACACAGTCACACCTAGGGGCAATTTAGCAGGGCATTTATTGAGGAAAACAGAGTACCTGGATGAAGCCCACACAGATGGGAAGAACACACCAACCTGCTCATAGACAGTGACTCGAGCAGAGATTGAACCCTCAACCCCAGGCCCCTGGAGTAGTGTGACACACACTACCTGCAGCCACTCCTTTCCACCGTAAACCAGAATTCATTGTTTCATTAATGACTGCAAGCTTGTCTTGTTTTGTTTGTCTGTATTACACAAAATCTCTGATATTGCAGTGACCCACATTTGACACTTTGTTAGATTCATTTATTAAATATAAATATATATTTGTGGGTGGCTGTTACAAAGTATCAGAGAAGGGCACTGGGACTTAAAAATTAAATATTTTATGTTCTGTCATGTGTCATGTTGAGCTTTCTTAGCAATTTCATATTAGTTTTTTTCTTTTGTTTCTGTATATTGTAGTTAAACAATATGTGCCTGGAACTAGGAAAGGAAAATAAATCTAACACTGATTTGAATCTTTCTTCTCCTGCCTCATGCCTGTGTCTGGCCACACACCACGATTGTTAACAGGAACATCAGACAAACTGAATAATATTTTACAGTTCCAAAAGAAATCCTACAGTTTGAATAATAGGCACATCTAGTTCACAGAAGAACCAACAGAGAACCACTATAAGTATCTAGACAATTCAACAGGATTTATTTTTTCCTGAAAAGAAAAAAAAGACATTTATTGATCAAATTTTATCTATTAATATCAACTCATAATCAATAGAGAATCACTAGATCTGCCTAGAGAAATCTCATAGAAGAACCTGACAGTTTTTAAAAAACTGAAAACTAAAGATATTTTTAAGTTAATAAATAAGTAAATAAAAATAAGTTTTGTATGAGAACACTCCAAAGAAAACGCTTTTTGCACCTTTATTTGTGACAGTCCATATCAGCCAATATAACCATATACATTTACATAAAATTGATAATTTGTGTTTGAAGTTCCAGAGCAGAGACCACCCATATATATATATAAAGTGAGTAGTCAGAGATGGATGGGTTGGTTGTGTCCAGGTGTAAATCCTCTATAATTCCTCTTTGGCAGCTGCTTTCTGGGCATCCAGGTATTTCTTCCTCTCAATCTCTTCCTAGAAAACCATCACAGGTGTATTTAAAGTGTGCAATGAAATAAAAATGATCAAACCTGAAAGAGAATTGGATGAAGATGAGAAATAACTGACCTTGGCTTTGTCTACCTTGGCGCGCTCTCTTTCTGTATTCACAAACTCAACTATTGGTTCCAGTTTAATCTCTCCAGAGTAATGCACTACCTAGAACACATTTACACATAATAAACAACAGACTCCACTGCACTGCATACAGCATCCACTGAGCTCATCACAGCTTCAGCTATTAAAAAAAAACTTGTTTAGGTCGCAAGCATGTGGTGGTCAGTTTTTTGGTGGCTGAATGAACATCTCACCCGCTCAGAGTAGACAGCCGGAAAGACTTTAATGGACGGGTATCTGTCCATCATGCGAATGTTCACGTCGTTTGTGGTTATGTCGATTCTTGCGATGACCACATCTTCACTCTGACTGAAGTGTTCAGCTAGTTCTTCCCACAGAGGGAACAGTGCCCTGCTCTCTGAACTCCAAGCAGCATCTGAACAAAGAAAGATTCTAGTTGTGTTTTTAGATTTTTAGACTAACAGGAGCTGGATCAAAAGAAACTGTGGCCGAAACACATCCCTATTTACCTAAACGTAACACACCAGTACTACACATCTAGACTCATAGTTTGGATATAGATGCCAAAAGTCATGGGACAATAATATGTAAATTGATTATGATTATGATTATGATTATTACTTCAGGGGAGGCTTTGGAAGAACACCACTTCATAATCAAATGTCAGTGTAAGTTTATTTTGGTACTGCATATTGATCATTAAGAAGTGAGATACCTACAGAACAGGATTAAGACATTCTTATCATGATTGAAGGCAACTCTCTCAAAGTTCATCCCCACCAACTCTTTCACTGGCTGCTTGTCCCAACCATCAGGGATGGCCTCACTTTGTAGTTTTGGCTGTACAACACACACAAACATATACCCACAGATTAATGGAAATGTATGGACACCCTTTGCTGAATGACACATTCTGTTAAGAAGTAATGAACATTGTCTCTGTAGCCAATCAGGAAAGCACTGGCAGAACTGCGTGTATGCTGGTAAAACACGTGAAGGGAAGAATGGATTCCACAACCCTCTGCCCAGCAAATCATGGATGCAAATTTCAAACCATCTGTTTAAAAACAGATGCTATGAGGAAAAATATAAAATTTTTCCAATTATAGGAACTGAAAGACTTGTAGATGCTACACAAATGCTTGCAAGCTGAAATTTCTCGGTTTACTGTTATTACGTTCTGACTCTTTAAGGTGACCAAACTTTGCTGATTTAAATTTTTTATGTTGTGAAAGACAGAATAACTATACAGTAGAATTTCCTGTAAAGAGTGGATTATGTTTGATTAGCTACAGAAGCTGTTTCTCAGTTAAAAAAAGAACATTGGCGAAAGTTGCCGAAGCCTTAGTTTATAATATTTTAACACGTGTACCAGCACATAAAAAAAAAAAAAAAAAAAAAAAAGATTTCCACGTTCCTCATTTCCAGTTTCAAAAATTCAAAATTTTTTTGAGCTGCACTAGAACATGTATATTGTTACCTGGTTGGAACAGCATGACATAACTGAACATACCTTAGCATTCCCTTGTAGATAACTTTCAATAAAGTCAGTAAATGTCTGTACATCCAGTTGGTCTGATGGTAACTGATATTGATAGCTGTCCGTCAAGTTAACCATGCGCACCAATGGTGCATTTTCCTTCATCACACGGAAGTACTCCATGATTCGTCCATTCCGAGGCTCCCCCGTGTCAATCACCACAAACAAGACCTGTATGATCGATATTCTTTTATTAAAAAATCCTAATCAGGCAACTGATATCCATATCTATTACAATACCAAAGATTAAATATATCTACAAATAATATCTATTGGAGTCTAATGAGTCATGGTGAATGAACTACGGATAAACAAAATACAGTAAATAAACTTTCTGTAAATTTTACTGTAAATAAAGTGAAATTGATATGAATCTCATGTAACTGAACAGTTCAATACTATGTAATCATTACATTTAAAAAGTTAAATATTAAATACATTAAATATGTTAAAACACTGAGTTTATACCTTGCCTCTAAACTCTTTAGCTGTGCTTTTGAAGGCACAATGTGCTTGGTTATATCCTTTCTCAGCCTTGTCCATAAACAGGATAAAGTGATTTGGCACCACTGAGCTCAGGATTTTGGATGATGTCTGAAAAGAACAGTAAATAAACTACGATTAAAGAAACCTTTTATATAAATACTTTTATATTAAATACATTTTTTGTGAGAAATCAATGTAATTTTTGTTGTTAATTGTCTCATAATTCACTCTATAAATAAACACATTTGGAGCAGTTTGGTGTGAAATCATCTGGCTTTAAGAAACTTACCAGCTCAGAATTGTTCACAATTGTAGTGACTGGAATCAGATGCCTGAAGAGTTTAGCACTTCTAAAAGCTCAGAAAGTTATACACAAAATGTCATGAATATGCTCACTGATGGTTTTATGAAGCTTATGATCTGAAAAAAAATCTATTTATGGTGAAGGGATAGGTGAAAAACATTCCCCCATAAACATTTTTTTCTTCAAATTTTATAAAATTCTAAAGAGGTTCACTATAAAATAAATGAATTGGTAGGTTTCTCTACAACTAACAAACCATTTCACACCAAACCTGAAAACCTCTGAATGACTCTATTTACATCTGAACCACATAATTAAGCAGAAATATAAGATATGTGATGGAATGTCTGGTAATTTTTGGAATACCTTGCCATTATATTCTGTGACCAGAGGCATCTCATGGATTCTGATGAAATGAATGACGTCTTCTTTCTCAGTTTCGCTGGTAATTTTAAAATTTTCTGACATTTTTGACTGGAGAGAAAAACACATGTACATTCACATATGGTCAAAATTGTTGGTAATCTTCAGTTAATGAAAGAAAAACCCACAATGGTCACAGAAAAAAATTGAATCTGACAAAAGTTGATGTTGAATTTGAACTGTGGTTTAAGAGAATTATTTTAAAAAGTAAACTCATTAAACAGACCTGGACAAAAATGATGGTACCCCTGAAAATAATGTGACCAAAGGGACATGTTAAATTATGGTGTGTCCTCTGATTAGCATCACAGGTGTCTACAATCTTGTAATCAATCAGTGGGCCTGTATATAGGTTTACAGGTAGTTACTGTGTTGTTTGGTGACATGGTGTGTACCACACTCAACATGGACCAGAGGAAGCTAAGGAAAGAGTTCTCTCAGGAGATTAGAAAGAAAATTATAGACAAGCATGTTAAAGGTAAAGGTTATAAGACCATCTCCAAGCAGCTTGGTGTTCATGTGACTACAGTTGCACATATTATTTAGAAATCTAAGATCCACAGGACTGTAGCCAACCTCCCTGGAGGAAAATTGCTGACAAATCAAAGAGACAGATAATACAAATGGTAACAAAAAGCCCAGAAAAACTTCTAGGAGATTAAAGGTGAACTTCAAGCTCAAGGAACATCAGTGTCAGATCACACCATCCGTAATTTTTTGAGCCAAAGTGGACTTAATGGGAGATGACCAAGGAGGACACCATTGTTGAAAACAAATCATAAAAAAGTGAGACTGGAATTTGCCAAACTACATGTTGACAAGCCACAAATTTTCTGGGAGAATGTCAGATGAACAGATGAGACAAAAATGTAACTTTTGGGCAAGGCATATCAGCTCTATGTTTGCAGATGGAAAATGAAGCATATCAAGAATAGATCACTGTCCCAACTGAAACATGGAGGAGTTCTGGTTATGTTCTGGGGCTGCTTTGCTCTATCTGGCACAGGGTGTCTTGAATCTGTGATGCTAGGATGCTAGATAGAAATGTGCTGCCCAGTGTCACAAAGCTTGGTCTCAGTCGTAGGTCATGGGTCTTGGAACAGGATAATGACCCAAAACACACAGCTAAAACCACCCAAGAATGGCTAAGAGGAAAACATTGGACTATTCTGAAGTGGCCTTCAAATAGTCCAAAAACTAAATCCTATTGAGCATCTTTGGAAGGAGCTAAAACATGCCATCTGGAAAAGGCACCCTTCAAACCTGAGACAACTGGAGCAGTTTGCTAATGAGGAGTGAGCCAAAATACCTGCTGAGAGGTGCAAAAATCTCATTGACAGTCACATCAAATTATATTTGATTGCAGTCATTGCCTCAAAAGGTGGTGCAACAAAATGTTAACGGTACCATCATTTCTGTCCAGGCCTGTTTCATGAGTTTAGAGATAGTCCACGTTTCCTCCGAGTCATGTGACGATTGCCTACCACCTCTTTTCGAGCTGCCACCATTTGCATCATTGCCGGGCAGCCATCACGCTTGGAGGAGAACACTGGATCCCCAGTTCTGATGCGCTGACCAGTACACTTATATGATGTGGGAAGAACACCATCTACGCCATCTACAGCAAGCCAGTCTCTCTCCTTCTGGACCTTGGCTGCCGATGGTGAGCAGCATGAACCTGGATTCGAACGTGCGATCCCAGGCTAATAGTCGTAGCACCTTAGCCCGCTACGCCACTAAGAAATGTCTGACTTTCATTGGTTAATTTTCATAGCATTTTTATTTTTTATTACTTTTGTCAGATTCAAGTTATTTCTGTGACCATTGTGGGTTTTCTTTCATTAACCAAGGGGTAATAAATAATAGATAAAGAATGGTATTTATTCATAGAGCTGAATATCAGCAGCTATCTGCCATCTGAAAGAGCTGTAGTACATAATCAGATATTTTTGTTTGTGTATTGTAATTTTTTTTTTTATTTAATCGTTTTTACCTTTCTGAGAAGAAGGACAGAGTCCTCAGTTGCACTGTACTTGCTGAAGACCTCCTCGCTTCCTGTTACACCAAAGGGCAGGTCAGCAACATCAGCTGCGACTTCATAAAATACTTTCACTGCACCCTCCTCAACATCCTAAATGAACACACAGACAAACACAGTGAAGTCCTAATCATTACGTGAATGTGACGGTGAGTCTAAAAAAGAAGCAAAAAGTACTGTTTAGTCAAACACAGCAATAAACAAATAGATATCTTTAATTCTTCTATTAACATTTGACAGAACAACAAAACTGCATTTCTTCTGATTCTACAATTGTGTTTAAAATATATAATTTATAGAATACAATGTATTTGGTGCATGCATTTCAATTTCTGGTCATTATTATACATACTGGTTCAAAAATATACCTACAACCCAATTTGCACCTTGTTTAACACTTTTTTTAGCCAAATACATTCAGTAGTGTCCAAGTTTCAGCCACCCAGCTGATAGTTTGATGTCATGAAGAATTCTTGGGTAGAGCTACCTGTACCAGTTCCACTAACAAAAAACAGCCCCAAGCCATGATGCTACTACCACCATGCTTAACAGTTATTGTGGTGATAAGATGTGCATGTAAACGTCATATGCCAACTGTAATTTTTTTATGATTGGACCACATTCAAAATTGCTCATTATTGTGTTCTACATTAATGTAATCTTTCGCAAGAAGGTCAAGTTCTTGACAAGTGCATCTGTGATAATTCCCGTGGTGCCCAAACCAGACTGGCCTTTCACATAAGGGGAATTACTTAGCTGAGTGAACATATTTTGCTGATGACCGACCATGTTTGAAAACATTGTAGAAAATATCTCTGAATCCACATCAGCTTCTTAAAGGAAATTGACTGAGATCATTCCGGGGGATTTGTTGCATGGTTTTCTTCATGATGCTCTGAATCTATGGAGGTTTTAATTGAAGACTGTACAAAAAGTAGATATGCAACATTACGGAGTGTGGTATTGGGTACATTTCAATGGATCTCACCTTAAATAATCCAAGAATTACCAGATCATCTTCTGCAGTAAACGTCTGTAACTGGCTGAGGTCAGTAATGAGGTCAGCACTAGGGCCCTTTCTTCTTTTCAGCCATGTTAGAATGGCAGAGGAGCTCTTGAGAGCTGAAGCATAAAGGTAGTAAAGGTTTATTATAATACTTTGGTTAATAACAATCTATATATGCATATATACTATAAACAATTTCAGACAGTCATAGTGTTGTGATGTGATCTTTTGATTAGCAACATGCCACTGCATAATATATTCACACTACTGGCCATATTGGTGTTCTAAAACTTTTGACAGGCAGTGTACATATATTATGCAGCAGCATGTTAATCAGAAGATCACAACATAGGATGGTGACTGTCTGAAATGGACCAACTGTTTAGGAGCCATTAATTAAGAAACTACATGCAAATGTTAAGATGATTAAAATACAAACTGAAAATCAGTTCCTTTAATGCAGTTGTAAAATGTTTATACTAACATCAAACTAAATTTTTTAACATGACCACACCAAAAATATTATTAGAGTTGCATTACTTTTGAAAATACACCAAATTTCAGCACAATTATTCTAAGAATTTTATATGACACATATACTCAACAAAATACTTTCTCTGGGGTTAGTTACCATTATGTCCACCATCAAACTATCATTGCTTCAGTACACCCAAGAATTACAGCAGACGTGCGGGGGTCCAGTGTCCCCATATCAACTAGGTGTAAGTAGTTTGACCAGAGTAGGTTGGGTCCCCCTTGTGAGCCTGGTTCCTCCCAAGGTTTCTTCCTCCAGCTCTGAGGGAGTTTTTCCTTGACAATGTCGCCCTTTGGCCTGCTAACCAGGGGGTTTATGTCTTTATCCTTTGCTTCATGTGTTGTCCACCTTTTCAATTTCTGTAAAGCTGCTCTGTGACATCAGTTGTAAAAAGTGCTATACAAATAAATTTTGATCTGATTTGATTTAGTTGTAACACTATACTGAAACTACCTCCACCATGTGTAAAGGCTATACTTTACCCTGGCTAGCTGCTCATCTTCTTCAAAGATCTTTAAAGAAGATGAGTAACTTTAATGTCACTAACAGGGAGATAAAAACTGTCAATCAGTTTGACTAAAATCAAAATTAAGAGATGACATTGCTATGGGAACAGCAGGAAATACATAGTTCTAAGTAATGACATCCTTCAGATGGATAGTGAATCTTTATACCACCAATCTGAGACTCTTTCTCAGAGGATGTGCATTATGATTTGTGAGAACCTAGAAACCGCCCTGTTTTCAAACAGAATTAAACATTTGCTAAAAAAAAAACTTAAAGAACCATCAGTAAAGATTGTGTGACATAAGTACATATAAATGATGATTATGGTTAAAACTATTCACATATACACATATTCAGCTCATGCCAATCATTCGTTGAAAGAACAAAATGCAGCTTTGTTACTATCCTAAATGTCTTTATTTTAACTTTAATTCAAGTACATTTTGGGCTCCAACTTTAATCTGAGTGTGATTTATGCAAGCAAGTATGATGTCATGATCTTCAATATGTTTTACCTTTTTTTGGTTTCTCTTCTGTTTACCTCCCACCCACCACCTCTTATTTACACACCCACACTGAAATTTTAGACCTTGGAACAGAGCTCGAATTAATGGGTTATTATTATACATCTAAAAATGTATAAAACATACCTGGACAGTAAACAGGGTTATACTTATCTCCAGACAGGTACAGTCGTAAAGAAGGCACAGTGGTGATGTTTAAGGTCTTGGCCAGGTCTTTTTGTTTATTCACGTCAAGTCCTCCCAGTTTCACATCTGAGTTTGCCTCCTTCAGCTCACTGGCTGCCTTGGCGAATTCCAAAATAGAGCCAAGAGACTCTCCAGAGAGAGGAGCAACTGTAAAAATGCAAAGAACACCATCAAATGATCATGAGGAGAATTATAAGAAGGAACTACTCCGACACATTGTGTTCTGCAACTAAACACATTCTTTCATGGCTAGTTTCCTATACTGAGCATGTCTGCCTGAACAGACCCTTTTCACATTGTTTGTTTACATGTTTGTTACAAAATTAACTAAATGTGTAATTTGACCAGAGATCAAAAAGTCTGTATAGTGTATAGTTGCATACCAACTATGGTGCAAATCAATCTGTCAAAAATAATATGAAAAAATGAATACAAATAAAAAACAAACATAAGATTAATAATAATTATATCCATGCTGATCAAATTTCACCTTACACATAATAAATATAAAATGACATTTTGCTTTTTGAAATAAATTATGAACACAAACTTAGAATTGCATACTAGTGCTGCAAATATTTAATATTCTAATGCTTTTTTTTATTTTACTTTTGAGATGCACTAAGAACAGTATTTGTGGAACATTCTTTGTTTTCAATATGGTAATTTAAGAAAATAGTTTAGACACAGTTCCTATTTAATTATCATGTTTGTTTCCCGTAAAAAAATGATTCACTTAATTGCTTAATGTTTATTCTGCACATTTTATCTTTTTGATTTAAAATATGAACAAAAATGAACTTTCACAACATCATTTTTTTTAGATCAATACTGAGCACTAATACTGCAAAGAAGTGAACATACACTTACAAAAAAGCAGAAAGAAATCATTCAGCCATTCATACAGTCCCACTACAAACACTAAAATGAAAATTAGCCAGATGAACCATTTTTGATTTCCAAATTAGTGGATATACAGGTTCTTTACCAATTTAGAGGTTCTTCACACTGGCATCTTTTTACAGAAATGAATCTTTATGGAACCAAAATAATTATTTTATGACACTGTTCAAAGAACCCTTTGCTGTCTACTCTGTTCATCTGAAACTACAAGAAGCTATCTCTGCTCATGTTTAAGACTTTCTGCCAGTGAAGTTCAGCACCTGTATCAAGGACGTATTGCGAAACGCTTTCTTACTCACAGAAGTGCACTAGTAGCTGGCTGTGCAGTTTCAGAGCCTGGTTGAAGTTGCTTTCAGTCAGCACCAGCACATCTTTGTCCTCCTGGATTGGCTCGTCACCTTGGTCAGACAGTGTTCCAGACATGCATACACTCAGAAAGAGGTACATGGCGTACACCTGCATGGGCCCCATGCTGCCTTGTAACAAGTCTGAAGCCACAGGCCTGTGACCTTTAGAGTCTGTGTAATAGGGCTGTGCGAGAAAGTGCAAGTCTTTAATGACTGTGTAGTAACTGATATCTGTGTGTACTTTGGTAATGGACTGCTCTCAACCAATAAGACAAGAGTGTGTGTAATAAATGGAAGTCGTGGCAGCAGCTCAGAGCAGTGTGAGGGTGACCTTACAGAGAACTGCGTTTTATCTTCAGATGTAGTGTTATTTTGCTTGTATGCAGTATGAGCTTGCCTGTATGTTTTTGTTGTGCGAGATGATACATTATTTAAGTAAGATTACTTTGTTCCCATCTTTTTGGTTTCAAAGGGTCAAAAAGTAAAAGGGCCCAAAGAAAAAAATGGTTTTGGCCCCCTTCATGGTCAGTGCTTATCACAGTTTTAGTAGCAGCCAAGTGGGTTTTAGGTCTTGTTTACTTGATTTTTTCCCTACACATAGTGGAAAACGCATATTTCTTTCCAATCATGCATATGCTTTCATTTATTCAGCAAATTAAAAGCCAGGCAGTGTATAAAAATGACAGTGATCCTAGAACAGAACCCTGCAGGACACCATGTATTTCACAGAGAGCATAGATTACACTTCTAATCTGTTGACGGTTACTCTGACATCGACAAGATTTTCTAGTCTTTCCATCACTGCAAAAAGTGGAAGATCTTTCAGGAACCTTTGGTGGTTCTTCCATTTGAAACTGGGGAGGAACCTTTATAAGAACCTTGTCCCTTTATTGAAGGATCCTTGAAGCTGCCTTAAAGCGGTTTGTTAAAAATTTCAAACTGAACAACTGCCAAAAGATCCTCAAGGATCTTTTACTCAACAATGTAGAGCAGAGGAACACATAGACCTTGTTTTAAAGAAAGCAGTTAACACAACTTTAAACATAAAATGTGCCTTTTTCCCCAGCACTGGAGCGGTTCAGACATAGCAGTACTACTGGAGTGTTTAAACCCCTCGGTGTCACTGGTGGACAGAGAATGATGACCGATACAAACTGATCAGAAACAGAGTTTCTGACTTTACATCTACAAGGTAGAGCAACTAGGCAGGAGTGTCTATAGAGTGGACACAGTGTTTAAACACTCCAGCAGCACTACTGATCTACTCCTTCTACAACACACATCCACCAAGTCAGAATCACTGTGGTGGTCCTGACCATTAAATAACAGGGTGAAAAGAGGAGAGAAGAAACAGATGGACTACAGTCTGTATGGACAGTGAATGTATTCAGTCACGTAACTCCTCTGCTGCGTTCCCTTTATTAGCCAATTCAAAATCTCGATGCTGACCTACAAAGCTAAAATGGACCAGCCCCTTCATACATGATGGCAATGGTCAAAACTTGAGCTGTACCAAGAGCCTGTCGAGCTTCAAGTACAGCTCGGCTTGACCCACCATCCCTCAAAACACAAGGAAAACATGCATCCAGACTCTTTTCTGTTCTGGCACCAAAATGGTGGAACGAACTTCCCCTGGGAGCCCGAACAGCTGAGTCCCTCAATGTCTTCAAACGCAGACTGAAGACTCATCTGTCTCAGGAGTATTTAACTCCATAAAGACTTTTGTTTCAACATGGTCTAAACGTGTGGAATCTCTAGAGTCCAGCCTTGTCTACTAGCTAAGGATGTTCTAAGTAAACAGCAAAGCACTTTGTAAGTCGCTCTGGATAAGGGCGTCTGCTAAATGCAGCAAATGTAAATGTAAATGTAGAAACAAGGAGGTGGTCGTAATGGTACGCCTGACTGGTGTACATAAGTAAATAAATAAGTTAAGTGTAAAATGTGAGTGCTGAAAGATCACACAGATCAGTGTTTGCATATTTTATTTATAAACAATACCATCTTATCAGTTTAGCTCAGTCACATTTTAAGACATACAAAACTACATGCAGTGCTATTACTCCCATGTTTGTGCTTAATGCAACATCCCCTTCCTTAAGAATCCCTGAGACAATAAATAAATGGCATTTTATATTTCAGGAAAAAGCAAAAACAAATCCAGATGTCCATTACTCAGACTCTCTTTTGTGGGCTTCTTGTTTTTCTAATGTAAGTGACCTTTACTCCATGTCACGTAAAACATAATTCAGTGCTAACTGATTATAAAACTCAGAATTAAATGTCTAAAGCTGAAGATATCAGTCTTGTACACATACTCTTCTACAAGGTCTTTGGAAAGTACATGGAATGCTGTTTAAAGCATAATGTTAGGTACTAATAGACAGAAACAGAAGAAAAAATGGCTTTAAAAAAGATCTCAGATGAGAAAGGAGAAGAAAAAAGCCTCAAGCCTAAGTTCTTAAGTGCAGATTTAAAGAGAAAAAACACAAAAGAGAGACATTTGAGAAATCTCAAGCAGAAAAAAAAGATGCTTCAAAAGTTCTTAAGTGCAGATTTTACAGTAAAGACGAAACTAACTTAAATATTATTATTATTAATGATTAGTATTATTAAAGGCACCACTACCACATTCTCGATGCACCAATGTTCACATGCCTAGTCTCAGTTAGTAGTAATGCACAAAAGTTTGAACTGGGTTCTTTCCACATCTGTAGCTTTTCCCAGCCACTGGAACAGACCAGCCTGTAATACTTCTCAGGTTCTGTAGTTAATGTACTTAAAGGAGTGTTGAAATGCATTTATTATGTCTTTAAGGTGGGCGGTCTCTTATTATTAAGGGTATGGTCTCACCATTTTAAAGTCCAATTCATGAGAACATTGTTTGAAAGCATACTCGCCATTCCTCTCTTCAATGCAGTTTTCTCTGAGCGTTGGCACCTTCTGCATGGATCTGACCTCCATCTGTTTCACACAAAAATAAAGAACTTAAAATTAATTTAAAAGGTGCATTTACATTTACAGGACATGAGTAATGAAAGTCAGTTCAGCATGAGCTCAGCTTTGAAATTTATTATAAATGCATATAAATGAGTACATAAAAAAATGATGGTTCTCAAAGCCTGTTCTCATTAGCATTAATAGAATGCCAGTTAATCACTGTGGTGCAGCCAGAATTTCATTTTGGGGGGGCCTGGTTACAAGTTCAGAAAAGAAATATGGTAAAGTGATAATCACCACCTAGCCAAATAACCTGGACAGCATAATAGAGCATACTCACTGTGAAATGGGTTTAAACTAGCTCTTGCACAACAAAATTCCTTTTGTATTTTGGGAGAGTTTGCCATAAAATGATTATATTAGTTTTGTATATTTCAGAAAATCAGGTAAAGGATAATTAACTAAATGCACTCTAAATTATTAGCACAATTTACAACCTTTCAGCTGTTTGTAATAAACCAGTTAAAAAAAGAACAGTTTAAATAGTTAAACACAATTTATAACATTTAATTCCAACTTCAGTCTAAGATCTATTCAACAACTTCATGAAAAACATCCTTAGGACGTAGTAGAGCACCCCGCTGGTATGACCTGGTATGGGTTTGGGAGCTGCAACCACCATCTGCTGATTTTCTGCCTCTGGCACTGGATACCTGCAGTGTATGGTTGACTAGATAGGTTTGGTTTCAGAAGAAGTCCTGGAAGATTCTGGAGTGGCCGTCTAAGTCCCTAGGCCTTAACCCTTTAGAAACTCTGGGGTTGAAGGTGGTTGTTGCACAAACACAAGGATATTAGTGGACTCCTCAGGAACCCTGCCAAAAACTGGAGACTGGAGTTTGCAGCAAATCAGAAGAAGGGTGCTCCCCTATGTACTAGAGCTGCTCGTCATTAGAGATTAGACAGAAATTTATTGATCCCTTGGGAGGGTTCCCTCAGGGAAATTAAGGAAGTCATGAAGGGGTTGAATAATTCTGAAAATGCAGCAGACTGTGAAAGTGGTATTTTGGGTTGAATTTGGATAAACCACTTGATATTTTAGCTTTGGTAAACTATTCTGGATACTGTTGCTTGTTTGACTGGTTTATTGCAAACAGCTAGTTTGAAAATTCCCCTCCTTGAACTGCCACCTTACCGTGGTGGAGGGGTTTGAGTGCCAGAATGATCCGAGGAGCTATGTTGCCCGGGGGTTAAATTTTCACCCCCTGTCAGGGTCTCCCATGGCAAACAGGTCCAAGGTGATGGGCCCGACCAAGAGCAGTTTGAAAACCCCAATGAAACATCAGAAAAAAGGCCCCGCAACGTCGCCCGGTACGGCGCAACCGGGGCCCCACCCTGGAGCCAGGCCTGGGGTTGGGGCTCGGGAGCGAGCGCCTGGTGGCCGGGTCTTTGCCCATGGGGCCCAGCCGGGCCCAGTCCGAAGAGGCAACGTGGGCCATTCCTCCTGTGGGCCCACCACCCACAGAGAAAACCATTGGGGTCGGGTGCCCTGTGGATTGGGTGGCGGTCGAGGGCGGGGTCCTCGGCGGCCCGATCCCTGGACACAACGGCTAGCTGTTGGGACGTGGAACGTCACCTCGCTGAGGGGGAAGGAGAATGAGCTTGTGCGGGAGGTCGAGAGGTACCGGGTAGAGATAGTCGGGCTCACTTCCACGCACAGCTTGGGCTCTGGAACCCAACTCCTCGAGAAGGGTTGGACCCTCCACTACTCTGGAGTTGCCCAGGGAGAGAGACGCCGGGCTGGTGTGGGCTTGCTTATAGCTCCCCATCTCAGCCGTCTCGGGTTGGAGTTTACCCCAGTGAACAAGAGGGTCGCCTCTCTGCGCCTTCGGGTAGGAGTGAGGACTCTGACTGTACTTTGTGCCTACGGGCTGAATGGCAGTGCAGAGTACCAGACCTTCTTGGGGTCCTTGGGGGGGTACTGGAAAGTGCCCCAACTGGGGACGCCGTTGTTCTGCTGGGGGACTTCAACGCCCACGTGGGCGACGATAGTGACACCTGGAGAGGGGTGATTGGGAGGAACGGCCTCCCCGATCAGAACCCGAGCGGAGTTCTGTTGTTGGACTTCTGCACCAGTTACAGATTGTCCATAACGAACACCATGTTCAAGCATAAGTGCACATGGCACCAGGACGCCCTAGGCCGGAGATCAATGATAGACTTTGTTATTGTCTCATCTGAGCTCCGGCCCTATGTCTTGGACACTCGGGTGAAGAGAGGGGCAGAGTTGTCAACTGATCACTACCTGGTGGTGAGTTGGATCCGCTGGCGGAGGGGCAGGCGGGAGAGACCTGTCAGGCCGAAACGTATCCTGCGGGTCTGCTGGGAACATCTGGCTGAGCCCCCTGTCAGGGAAACTTTCAACTCCCACCTCCGGGAGAGCTTCTCACAGCTACCTGGGGAGGCGGGGGACATTGAGTCTGAGTGGACCAGGTTCTCAACCTCCATTGTTGACGCGGCCGTCCAGAGCTGCGGGCGTAAGGTCACTGGTGCCTGCCGTGGCGGCAATCCCCGAACCCGGTGGTGGACACCGGAAGTAAGGGATGCCGTCAAGCTGAAGAAGATGACCTATCGGGCCATGTTGGCCTCTGGGTCTTCCGACGCAGCCGACAGGTACCGAGAGGCTAAGCGTGCTGCTGCTAGGGCGGTCAAGGAGGCAAAAACCAGGAGCTGGGAGGAGTTCGGGGAGGCCCTGGAGAAGGACTATCGGTCGGCCCCGAAGCGATTCTGGCAAACCGTCCGGCGCCTCAGAAGGGGGAAGCAGTACCCTGCCGACACTGTTTACAGTGCGGGCGGGGAGCTGCTGACCTTGACCGGGGATATCGTTGGGCGGTGGAAGGAATACTTCGAGGAGCTCCTTAACCCCACCATCACGTTTTCTAATGTAGAAGGTGAGGCTGAGGACTCTGAGGAGGACTCGCCCATCACCCGGGCTGAAGTCACTGAGGTGGTCTGTAAGCTCCTCAGTGGTGGGGCTCCGGGGGTGGATGAGATCCGCCCAGAGTATCTCAAGTCTCTAGATGCTGTTGGGCTGTCCTGGCTGACGCGCCTCTGCAGCATCGTGTGGCGGACGGGGACAGTGCCCCTGGAGTGGCAAACCGGGGTGGTGGTTCCCCTGTTTAAAAAGGGGGACCGGAGAGTGTGTTCCAACTATAGGGGGATCACTCTTCTCAGCCTCCCCGGGAAAGTCTACGCCAGGGTACTGGAGAGACGAATTTGGCCGTTAGTCGAACCTCGGATTCAGGAGGAACAATGCGGTTTTCGTCCTGGCCGCGGGACACTGGACCAGCTCTATACCCTCCGGAGGGTGCTCGAGGGTTCATGGGAGTTTGCCCAACCAGTCCACATGTGTTTTGTGGATTTGGAGAAGGCATTCGACCGTGTCCCTCGGGGTATTCTGTGGGGGGTGCTCCGGGAATATGGGGTCCGGGGCCCTCTGTTAAGGGCTGTCAGGTCCTTGTACGACCGGAGCAGGAGCCTGGTGCGCATTGCCGGAAGTAAATCGGGCCTGTTCCCGGTACATGTTGGACTCCGGCAGGGCTGCGGTTCGTAGCTGAGTGTGAAGCGGCTGGGATGCGAATCAGCACCTCCAAATCTGAGGCCATGGTTCTCGACCGGAAAAGGGTGGCTTGCCCTCTCCAGATCGGTGGAGTTGTCCTGCCCCAAGTGGAGGAGTTCAAGTATCTCGGGGTCTTGTTCACGAGTGGGGGTGAGAGGGAGCGTGAGATTGACAGACGGATCGGTGCTGCCGCCGCAGTCATGCGGTCGGTGTACCGGTCCGTTGTGGTGAAGAAGGAGCTGAGCCGAAAGGCGAAGCTCTCGATTTACTGGTCAATCTACGTTCCCACCCTCACCTATAGCCATGAACTGTGGGTAATGACCGAAAGGACAAGATTGGTGGCCGGGCGCTCCCTTAGAGATAGGGTGAGATCCTCGGCTACCCGGGAGGAGCTCGGAGTAGAGCCACTGCTCCTCTACATCGAGAGGAACCAGTTGAGGTGGCTCGGGCATCTGTTTCGGATGCCCCCTGGGCGTCTCCCTGGGGGGGTGTTCCAGGCACGTCCTACCGGGAGGACACTGCGGGGTAGACCCAGGACACGCTGGAGGGACTATGTCTCTCGGCTGGCCTGGGAACGCCTCGGGGTCCCTCCTGGGGAGCTGGCTGAGGTGTCGGGGGAGAGGGAAGTCTGGGCTTCCCTGCTTAGACTGCTGCCCCCGCGACCCGGCCCCGGATAAGCGGAAGAAGATGGATGGATGGATAGTTTGAAAATTCTGCTAATAACCTAAATTCCAGTGGGCGTTAAATAATTGATTGCAGCTATAACTTTTCAAGAATTTCTTTTCTTTCCATCACTGTTTTGTTTTCTTCACCATGTTCTTTATCTTTAACTTTATCTTTATTATGTTTTAAGTTCACAAACACCTTTGGGTTCATTACATTTTATAACTTTGTTTAGCTTTCTCCTTTCTTCAGAAAAATTTCCAGATTGGAGGTGAGGAGGTGTAGGCAAAATCACTACTCAAAATGGTCCTGAAGATCTTTTTTTTTACTCTAAAGAGCTGCATGTGTGTGCATTGAAAGAAAGGTGTGCAATTCAGTTTCAGATTTTAAGAAATTCATTTTATACTGGGTTGATTGAAAAAATGCATGAAAAACTAACTTGCTTCTAAGGCATCATTTCATAGCTTCTACCTAGATTTACTACCTCTTTACTGCATGCAAGCATGAAGAGTACATGACTTTTCTTGTGTCACACTAAGAGTCATATCTTCAATTCCATTAGGTAAACACAACTTTAATGCTCATGTTCAGTAGCCACGTTAGCATTCTTGACAGTTTTCCTGCACATTATTATCTAACTAGTCAGCTAACAAGCAAGACATCGAAGAAAATACTGCCTTAGAAGCTAGTTGGTTTTCTGAGAAACCAACACCTTATACATTTCTTAATGTATAACAATCTCAATCTCAAAATGAATCACACACCTTTCATCCACATAAAAACCTCTACCTACTGGTTATTTTACTTGACTATTTTCTAAAACAATTGCGTTTGTGCTGCCTCCAGAACCATTTTGAGTAGTGATTTTGCACAGGAGTTGTGTAGGCCCCCCAATGCAACAACCCTAGTTCAAAAATGTGGACAAAGACAACAATCACATAAGTAGCTAAACAAAAATGTGACAAGTGTGGTTCTGGTATTTCACCATCTAGGACAGGAGTGTTCACGTGCAGTCCAGTGTGGAATGACACCCAGTAAAGCTGGAAAATTATAAAACTCTATAGGACTGCAATCCTCCTGACCTAGAAGTGAATTTCCATGACCTACCACTATCTATAAAGTGCAAAAAAAAGCAAGAAAAAAAGGAACACTACATGAAAGTTCTCCCACAATTCTATAAGATCACCTAAAGGACAGGGTCTAGTAGACAGAGCATGGAGAGAGGACGGAGAAGAGGAGACAGGACCAGAGAGAGGATAGAGAACACTAGAACACAGTGCAGAGTAAATACCTGAGAGAAAGAGAGAGAGGAGAGAAAAAAAGATGAAAAATGGACAGTAACATCACAGATGGGAGCTAATATTTATTATAACGTATTTTAATTATACAAATACAAATCTACAGGATTGAAAATGTTTTTTTTTTTTTAAAAGTAGGCTTTCTCCTTCCGTTTTCACTCACCATGTGTGAGACCATACTGGAAAGTTCCTGGTGCAGGACTGGTTAGTATGGAGTCTTTGCAGATCTGAGCATGGCCAGATGTTTTGCTGGCATAAGCTAGTCCAGGAAACGGTAAAGCATGCAGAGGGACTAAGCTCGTTAAAGCCCCTGACTGTGATACGTTGGGGTAAGATGAAGCCTGGAGAGACAGTGATGGAGTAGGCAGGGCTGGATCCCCACAAGAGCTTTCCACAGCTGCCTGTAGAGAAAAAAAGGGGTCAAAATCAAAGGCTAACAGCAAACATAAAACTTCCAAAATGTTCTATCTAACTTGATTAGTGTCAAAATGATTTCCTCATAAATTTCAATACAGCTGTCACCTTTCTCACACTCTTAAACCTGCAGAGAGTCACTACATGACCCAGTAAAATGACTCGACCAGCCAATGGGTCAGTTTTCAGTGTTAGTTAGCAGCACCAGAGGAAGCACATTAGAACAAGGCTATGATTGACCACAATCTGGAAGTAAACCTTCTTAGAATAAAAACCCTGAAGCAATCAACCAACAAGAATGAAACTTGGTGGGTAGGTTCGACATTGTGAGACATGCAAATGATTCAAGTTGCATGTGACTTAAGCAGGCCTCATCACTGTACCTGACTATATAACGCAATCCCATCACATGTGCTATCCATTCTGACTCATGCAGTTGTGTTGGAAACATTTGCAAGCATAGTATTCATGAGAGGAGAATTTGAAAGCATTTCAAGGAGTTTGAGAAGGGTCATATCATAGGGTGGTCTTACTGACATACTGAGCTCCATAACAGTCATGGAGATACTAATGCTGTTGGCAGCAGTGAATAGAAGAAAGTCAGATGAAGAATCTGGGAGACCAAAAGAAATGGTAGATGACTACATGTCATTTTTTTTTGCTCTTTTATATCTTGTGTTGACTACCACAGTTCTTCTTAACTGCCATTTCTAAAAAAAAAAAGTATGAACAGTGGAAACTATATGGTTCTAGTATCTTTGGTACTATGTACCAACATTTAGCTCATGTGCATTTTTAGACATGGCACAATTTGCTAATGGAGTGGTGTCCAGACTTTTTTACCCAACACAATTACAGATTTACTTTTTGATAGTAGTTTTTGGTATTCTTTACTTCAGAATAAAGAATAACTAACTGTGCAACAGTGTCTTGTTACATGGCTGCTTCTCTAGATGTTCTTGCAGATACTCACTACGGCCACAGAAACAGGTGCTTTGCAAAATGAGGTGGTGGTGAGCAATCTGGCCACACCCTGCACAGCTGCAGATTCTCCAGCAGCAGCGGGTGGAGCTACCAGCATCAGTTTCTGAGGTTTCTTCTCCCCTGTAGGAAGTCGCTTCAGAGCTGAAGCCACTCCTGGACTGGATGAGATCTTCTGAGAGGAATTGACGGGCAGTGTAGCACCTGGGCTGCCTGTCTGAGCACTGGACAGAGTCTTGCCATCTGCTTCTAGCTTTCTATCAATTGTGCTGGCTTCATTGGATACCTGATGCCTGCCAAGTGAGGATCTGCCCACATCTCCTTTTATCTGCTGAAGCTCAGGCAGCGGAGGAGAAAAATAAGCAGACACTTGTGCACCTGTTGGAGGTCTGCTCACAGTGTTCTGGGGGGGTTGCTGGGTGCTCAAAGGCACACTGAGGCGCTTGCGCTGAGTTGCAGCTCCTGTTGACCCTTTCATTGCTGGGGTTGGTTGGATCTCCCCGGTTTTCTCAGAGAGAAAACCAACCTGTTGATTAGAATCATTTATGTGAACAAGGAGAACGTTAGAGCCAGCAATATACTGTACTACTGTGGCACCTGAAAGTTTCCAGATTTTCCACATATCCTAAGAGTAAGGAGAAAGAAATTATTACAGAGCATAAATATATTACATTTGCTCATTTATTTATTGAGGAAAATGATACAATATTACATATGTGATTGTGTACAAATGTTGTGATTGTGTACAAAATTCAAGACCATTTCTATCCTCAGGAGTGTTCCACCAACAAAGATCACACCAAAGGGCAATGCACGTCTTACAGTCCTTGAGGTCACAAAGGAACTGCAAGGTCACTAAAGTAAGCAATGTTGCTTTTCATGTTCATGAGTCGACAATCAGGAGAACACAGAACAACAATGGTGTGCATGGCAGGGTTGCAAGGACAAGGCTGCTGCTCTCCAAAACGCATTATATTTGAAGAAAGGAAGTAACTGCATTGCAGCATTAAAAACATTATCACATCTATGAAATAAGGTGGTGATTGGATTATGGTTTAGTCTGTTTAGCTACATCTGGGCCAGGATAGCTTGCCATCATTGATGGAGCAATGAATTCTCAATTATACTAGCAAATTCTAAAGGAAACTGTCAGCACATCTGTCTGTGAGCTGAATCTCAAGAGAATGTAGGTCACGCAGCAGGACAATGACCCTAAGCACACAAGTCATTTTGCCAAAGAATGGTTAAAGAGGAATGGCCAATTCCTGACCTTAATTGTGGAAAGACCTAAAGGAAGCAGATCATAGAATGAAATCCAGCAACATAACATAGCTGAAACTGCTTTGTATGGGTTTAAATTCCTCCAAAAGTTACGGGCAGAATCAATCAATAGTTACCAGAAGCGGGTCACACCAGAGGACAAGGCAAAGCTTCACATACTTCTGCCAATCACAGATATGTAATACTGGCTCATTTTCCTCAATAAATAAGTGATCAAGTGTAATATTTGTTTCTAATTTGAACAATTCTGAAGTTCAAATGTTCAAGCACCACTGTCTATAGCAGTAGTCATCAAGGGTCAATCCCACTTGGAAATGTACCTTTTTGGATTTTGCAGGGGCCAGTGATTTCTTCCTTGCCCTGTACAATGAAATTAATTACAGTTATCGCCATAATTAATTTATCATTTTAGAAAGCAGCATTCGTAAGAGATATTGTACAATTCATCGCACTTACATTACACCTGTGATGTGGCCATGTACTCTACGGCTCTCGATGAGTAGGATCCTGTAGAGACAGTAAAAATGACACAGAAAAAGACAAAACCAAGACTGAAACAGAGCACTTTCCAAAGTTA
Organism: Acestrorhynchus altus; assembly: GCA_034509495.1. Taxonomy (NCBI): domain Eukaryota; kingdom Metazoa; phylum Chordata; class Actinopteri; order Characiformes; family Acestrorhynchidae; genus Acestrorhynchus; species Acestrorhynchus altus. The sequence goes on from CM067502.1 coordinate 33,320,333, forward strand.
GACTGAGACAGCATTCTAGTGCCCTCTAGTGATCATGTTCTGTTATACATCAGGTACCCCAATGGAAAGATTCTTGCATTTTCTTTTCTCCTTGGTAATGGTAACCTTGAACATGTCTGTGAATTATTTTTAATTTGAAGTACTTTTCAATAATTTGCATAAGTTTGCGCACCCCTGGTGAATATTTCTATTATTGTGAATTGAACTGCAAGTAGAAGATAAACTGACTGGAGCACAGCATTCATTTAGAATAACCATGTGATGACAGTTTTAAAAGCTTTATACATTCCAATGTATAAATACATTCCAATGTTCTTAATCATGTCCCAACAATCAGCAGCTATGGGCTCCTCCAAACATCTGTCTAACACTCTCAACATGCAAGTATAATCACAATGCAGCGGGACAATATGAGAAGAGCCTACAGTGCATCCAGAAAGCAAGCCATGAAGACAGGATTGTATGGAGAGACAGATCTGGGGAAGGGTTCAGAAAACTTTATGCTGCATTGAAGGTTCCAATGAGTACAGTGGCCTCCATCATCCATAAATGGAAGAAGTTTGGAACCACTAGGACTCTTCATAGAGCTGGCCACCTGGCCAAACTGAGTGATCATGGTAGAAGGCCCTTAGTCAGGGAGATGACCAAGAACCAACCAAGTGACGCTGCACTGTGGTGGCAGCATCTGGGGATGTTTTTCTGCAGCAGCAACTGGAAGACTAGTCAGGGAAGAGGGAAAGATGACTGCAGCGATGTACAGCGACATCCTTGATGATAACCTGCTCCAAAGTGCTCTGGACCTCAGACTGGGATGAAGGTTTATATTCCAACAGGACAACGACTCTGGAGATATTCACCCCATCCAATCTGATGGAGTTCAAGAGAGAAATGTCCCCCAAAAAAGATGTGTCAAAGTTGTAGCATCATATTCAAAAAGACTTGAGGCTGTAATTGCTGCCAAAGGTGCTTCAACAAAGCATTGAGCAAAGGCTGTGAATATTTATGTACATGTAAAAAGTTTGTTTGAAACCTAGATTTGAAAACACAAAAATATCTCACGTTCCCTTTGTGGGGTTTTGTGTGTTGAGGGAAAAAAACCTGATCCATTTTGGAATAAAGCTGTAACATAAAATGTGCAAAAAAAAAAAAAAAAAAGCACTGTGAATACTTTCTTGTGCACTGTTACTATGTTAGTAACATGGGCTAATTAGGAGGTTAACAGGAATGGTGAGGCCTAATGGGGTCAGGAGAAGTACTCAGAGGACCCCTGTTTAACTGAAAAAGATCATCAGGAAGACGTTGGATTGGTAGTGCACAAACATAAAATACAAGATTTCTGAGGATCTTTTGGATGTTCTTCAATTTCAAACCATGAAGCAACCTCATAAGTTTTAAAGAACCTTGAATGTTCTTAAGAGAAGCTAGACATGGACCATATTTCCATTCAGGGTGTGAGTTCTGAATTAAGATTCTTAGAGGACATTTAGGCTACTACATTAGATTAGAATACATTCAACTGTCACTGTGCAGAGTACAGAGCCAACAAAATGGAGTTAGCAGCTAACTAAGTACAGTACAGGAAGATGTGTTACAGAGGGGTGTGCTGATAGGCAGATGACTATGCTTGAAGATCAGCATGGAGGGGATCACCTTGTTAAATGCTAAACCTCAATAAAATGCTAAAGTCGATAAAAAGTACCCTATCATATGATATTTGGATATCCACCTACCACGATTTATCTTACATTTTAACACTTTGCAAAGGCTTTTGTCCTTGTCCTTGGATTGGGTTCTTCTAAGAACCTTCTCTTGAAGTTTCCTTAAAGCTCCTTTTGATGTTCCTCCAAAAAAGTTCCTCAAGGACCTTGTAACATGCAGGGTGCCCAAACATTTGTTTCCAATCCTCTTTTAATAATTTGACTGTAAAAGACTAAAATAAGTAACAGAAAAAGGAAAATAATGCTTTAAATATTAAGGAAATGTTTAACCTTATTCCTTTTGGATATATTACTAACTGCTCCTTTACTTACTTAAGCAGAATAACATTTTGACCAGGGGTGCTTGGATATGTCTACACTGCATTAGTGTTTTTATTATATACTACAGTCATTATAATATCCATTGAAATCTACATACTAAATAAATAAAAAAAAAGAGTGGCTCAGCAGTCTGATGCTCTAACACCATGACACAAGGATCACAGGTTCGAATCCCATGCCATGCTGCTTGCCCTCTTCAGCTGGAGCCACAGAGAACAAAACTGGCCATGGTCTCACTGGGAGGATTCACGGCACGCTTTCTCCACGCTCACCCAGTTTGATACTGGTCAGCTTGTTGGTTAGCAGTGGTTTTGGAGCTGGGGACCCGGTGCTTATCTACAAGTGAGTTGGCAATGATGCAATGGCAGCAGTTCGAAGAGAGGCGATGGCTGATTTCACATGCATCAGGGGAAGCATATGCTTGTCTTCACCCTCCTAGTATCGGGAGCATCTTAAGTGATGGGGGAGAGTCCTAATGAGGTTGGGTAATTGGCACTTCCAAATTGGGATTTAAAAACAATTTAAAGATGTTTCTACAATGTGGCTGCAGCATTTGCCTGCATGTTACTTGAACATTACTTTGATATACCTTGAACAGATCTTTGAATAGATCTATTCAGATCATCGAAACACAGAATGTATAATGGATTGATTTTTGCTCTGTGTGTGAGGCACTGAGAGAACACAGCATTACCTAGACTGCATCCATCCTTTAGGCCACATTGGTTTTACATTATCCTCCAGAAATGTTCTCAGGTATTCTTCCAAGCTTGGGCAACCTGGAGTTTCAAGTTCATAGCAACTCATCTTCAGCTTCACAAGCTCAGACAACAGCTCCCTGAAAAGGACAATAACAATGCAAATGATGAAAACTGAATGAAAAAAAAAACAAAAAACAGTGTGTCCCAGTGAGGTGCTTCTTCCTAGAACAGAACCAGTCCCACAGGGACAAAAACATGGAATTTAGAAATTATACAGAAACCCATCCCTCATGTAGATGCAAACTATATCAGCAACAGCCTTGGTCCTGGAGGCACCTGTGCCCTTCACGTTTTAGCTGCGACACACCCACTGCAACTCTGAAGGGTTTGTCAAATAGCTGAATAGTTCAATCAGGTGTGTTGGGAGCAGAAATAGCTATACAATTCACAGGGTAGGGGTGCCTCCAGCCCTAGGGTTGAGAAACACTGATCCAACCTATATACCCAAATGTTTGTGGACATCCCTTCTATTCTAATTAATGCAATCAGCTTCTTTAAGTTGCATCCATTGCTGACACAGGTGTGCAACTGCACACACACAGCTTGTCTATTCCTTTTAGAAGTACTGTCAATAGAATAGGACTCTCTGGCGCAGATACACATAAAACATTAGGCACAATTCCTAATGCCAGGTGTGGGCTAGAGGGGTAGGAAGCCCCCAGCACTGAGCTGTGGAGCAGTGGAATGGTGTTCTCTGGAATAATGGCACTTCATTCAATACTTCTGGGATGAGTTGCGGACTTGAAGATGTAGTGAAATCTAGTGAAAAGCCTTCTCTGGGCAGTAGACAGTTACTCCAACATAAGCAGGATAAACTCTTTAATAAGTCTTGATTTCAGTAGAAAGTGAATGAGCAGGTGTCATAAAACCTTTGTCCATAAAGAGTATATTAAAGGGGCAGACTTCATGTTCATGCATTAGAGCAAAATTACTTGTACAGGTCATAATAAGATGTATTTCATGACTGGAAACCTGATCTCCTCGGTCCATCTAAATCTCTTGCGAGGCCCAAAGACTCGTTTTCCACCCTTCTCCTCCTCTTCTTCATCAGATCCATCTACTGCTCTCTGTTCTTTCTCAGCCTCCAGTCTGAGAACATGGACCAAGAAGAATAACTAAGTCAAAGTCAGAGAACAATAATAATTGAACATCAATGCCATATATTTTACATTGTGGTAATAAAATATATGTAGCATACTTGGCAGCTTTGGCTTCAGAGTGAGCTTGGCAGTTGTCATTAAAACGGTCAATCTGCTCCGGCATTGTTCTGGTAACTGCCTCTTCCAGTCTCTGAAGCAGATCCCTCAGCTGATCACCCTGACAATGGATGGACACTTCAATGCAGCGTACACGGACTTATGGTATGAACCTGATTTACTAACCATATCAAAACTCAGCTTGTCACATATGTATTTAATGTTATAGAAATGATCCATTAAAATAGGGAAGCAGAGACCATCTTAAGGTTTAGCCTCCACAAAAACCTCTAATTCTATGCTAAATTATACAGAAGTATAAGGAGATGCTCTGAGTGGCTCAGCAGTTTATAATGCAAGGTTCACAGGTTTGAACTCCAGGTCTGGCTGCCTGCCATTGGCAGCCGGAGTCCGAGACAGTAAAATTGGCCATGGGTGGGTAGATGGCTCTCTCTGCACATCACACTTTGTGCAATGCTGGCTGACAAAAGGTGCATCAGCCACTGTGTCAGCCAAGCTGGGACCTGGCACTTTCCTTTGAGCGCGTTGGCTTTCCAGGATTGATTAAAAAAAGGGTGGCGATTCAAAAAGAGGCGGTGTTTGACTTCACATGATTTGGAGGATGCGTATGTTCGTCCCTACCCTCCTACTGTTGGGAGCATCATATGTGATAAGGGGATAGTACTAGTGGGGTTGGAGAATTGCCACTTCTAGTTTGGGGGGTTAATTAGGGGAAAATTGGGGATCCCCCCAACATTTGGAAGTGCCAGTTACCAAACCGCATTCAGTTACCAAACCCCATTAAGATCATAGTGCTAGTGCATTAAGACCACTGAACCACTCAAAGCCACAAAAATTCAAATCAAATCAATTTCCCTGACACTGCTTAATGGCAATTTAGACTAAATTACACTGATGACAAGAATTGACAGTTTGTAAGCTGGCAATTTTTTTTATTATTTTTTTGCTGTGTAGGAATATGCTTCATAGGTCTTCCCCGAGGATACTACCAGTGCTGGCAAGTTGAAGGCTAGCATGCAATTCCTCCAAGTTACATGAAGCTCCACTGTCCAAGCAACGGCTCAACACACTTGGAGGAGAATGCCAATCCCTCCAATAACTGCCAATACTGTTACATTAGCAAACAGAGACCCACCCTGGCGAGCATCACACTAATTGATATGTGGGGGAAACCCACCCAGAGAGAATTTAGACGTCAAAGTCAGAAAAAAGGCCTTTAACAGGGGATGTTTGTTACCCTAACCCATCTTAACTTTAGGTTTAGCTGTCCTTCGTTTAGGGCAGCACAGTTACTGACCAGATGAAGGAGGTGGAGTTTCTTGGCTCGTTTAAGCAGAGTGCCTTTCTTGCAGGAAAGCTGCGATGCCAGGTAGGAAAAGATTCTTGAACGTACCTTATCAGACACCTCCTTAGACTTTACCGCCACACTGAAACACACAATGAAAATGCACAACAGTCAGTCGCTCAGAAACTGAACAGTAGGCATAGATATGGGAATTCCTGATCAATACAAATCCCCAAATATTGTTTATATACGATTGCGTATATGGATACACACAAATAAAGTACAATTTACGCAATTTAAATGATACTTCTCTGAGCATATCATAGATATGTGGGCTCAAATGGGCTCAAATAGCAAATTCCTTTATAGAAAGTCCTGTTTAACAGAATATAGTATTGGGATATAAACAGAGCACAATATGAATTGAGGCAATATTGTTTATATCTTGTTTTAAAACAACTTCCATTTGAATCTTGTGGAGAACCTTTTTTCTGCTCCCTCATCCACTCCACTCCCCTCCAACCCCACTCAGGTTCTCCCTCTCTATCTCTCTCGCTTACACACACAGAGGAAGCATAACTGGTATAAAGAGGACTCAGTGTGTAAAGAAGAAATGAAGATCAAATTTCATCAAGTTTAAATATAGTAATATTGTATATCGCCATTCAGCTAAATGTGATCAGGATTTGATTTTTTGTCCATATTGCTAAGCTCTAAAAGAGTGCAGCACATTCTAAATATGAATAAATTAACCAAATATTGAACATTATTTTAATAGCAGCAGAATCTGCTACCAAACTCTTTTTCCTGCGTGACTTGCGATAAACTTTGTGTATTGAGAATAATTCTCCAGATAGTATCTAACATGGTTTCACTATTCACGAAAAGTCAAAAACACCTAAAGTACCCTTTGATTGTTTCATCTGTCAAAGCCAGAGAGAAGCTAATATGGCAGCTTGATTAGAACTAATCAGATATTAATAAACTAATTGTGAAAGTAACGGCAAATATGTCATGCAAAGAGCTCAAGAAGGCCGATTCAGAACTTGACTTACTGCAGCAAAACGTTGTTTATTTCCGGTGCAAAAAGCTCCATCTTGTTGTCTCCTTCCATGTCCTTAATTGCCTAAGAGGCCAATGGAGAATAAGAGGGTGTGAAATCAGCCAGTTCAAAGACCCTACTTAAAGCCTTGGAACTTGGATCCAAAACAATACCTGAGTTAGTTCTTCAATGTAAAGCTCCAGCATGGGAGGTAATCCATCAGGAAGTGAAATAGGAGTCTTTGTTGCTTGGAATACAATGGCTTCTTGGTTTTCCACCAAGTCACGAGAACCAGTGTCCTGGTCCTCAGTCAAGAGCCCATCAAGATCAAAATCCTGATCTGCTGCCTTCACAGCCTGGAGGAGGTCATCTGCACTTGCCGAACCGATGAGTGTCAAGAGTGGATCGGCAGAGGTGGACTCTTCTGGGACCTCTGTCTGGCTGGTGGAGACATTGTCAGCTGGAGCAACTGCCTCCTTCCCCTTCATATTGAATACATGCAATTGATTGAGCTTCTCTTTATGAAACTGCCGGAGCATGCCATCAATGCTAAGTGGCTTTCCACTTTTCTTTTTCTTTTTCTTCTCTCCTGGTGGGCCATTAGGCAGTGTACTGGAAGAAAGGGGAAGAAACAACCCCCAACAACCATCAAAAATAAATCAATAATCACAGATCATGGAATGTTTCATACACAAATAGCTCAACGTCTTGCTGAACTCAGAAGTCTGAAGCCATGTGCATCACTGTCTTAGATCTTCAAACCTTAAGCTTTCTGAACATGCTGCAAGTGTAACAACTGCAGATTAAATATTTAGCTGCAGAATAAAATACAGAATAAAAGGAAGGATGGTTCCACAATAAAAACTTCCAAAAACCTGATTTTCATGGTTTCCAATTGCACATCCTCTTGTTTCTTTTTCTTGTGGTTGTTCTGCCTCTCATCCTCTCCTTCTTTGAGCTTTCGTTTCTGAAATTTAAAAAAAAAAAAAAAAACTCATACTGGAGAACTCCCACATCAATTGCAACTCAATTGTTTGTCTCTTGGTATTTTTCTGTCAATCAATCAAACGGTTGGTGATATAATCTTGTGTAGTTAATCTGGCTTTATGCAAAACTGGAATATTTTACATGGCTATTAAAGAAGAGCATTATAGGTCTTTCAGATACACTACAGCAAATAGAGTGCATTTCTAAGACATGACAACTGGTGGAAGTAAATGAAATATTATATGACAAACCAGTTAAATATCTCCAGACAGCCATTTGGCTAAATACAGTCTTTATGAAAACTACAGCCAATAAAATATGAACAAATGTAAAACAGCAGTTCTCCAGAGTCAATTCTGGGAACCCTGTTCTCCACATGTTCCATACTCCAAAGCCTCTCACCCAAAACGTGCTTGGTAACATAATGATTAGAATAACCATTATTACACACACTGTTACATGAGCAATATGTACAGGTACCCATAACTGGGATAAGCCACCCCTATTTAAAAGCTGGTCAAATGTTGAAAATGGCAATGTAGGACTAAACAATATTAGAGAAAAGTGGATTTCAGAAATCAATTTATATGCAATTTATATGCATTCTGTGGTATGTTATTAATTTGGCCTATCTTAGTTAATTGTAATATGTGACAGTTGCTTTTGAGTATCCTAAAATCTTACATTGGCATTTCTGTTACTGAAGTATGTTTGTGGAATTCTGGAGTTTAAATGAATTTAAATGAAATTCAGTTCATGATCCTTTAAAATGACATCTTTGAAAAGAATGTTCATTCTGTGCATTTGAGGTAGAGAAGTCAAAAAACTGTACTAGGCATTATATCAGCAGTGAACCTTTCCTAAATTATTCAATCATGGCCATGATTACTGTAACAGACAGAGTGAGACTTTTCAGTAAATGTTACCGAGGTTAAGCATTTGTCTTCAAAATGCTTTCTCTTCAAATACAATAATTTCAGATCCTTTACATCAGTGGTTGCCAACCCCCGAGCTATTGGTACCGGGACGCACAATAATTGATTTCACACAGCAGCTTTACAGAAATCAAAAAATGATCACCACAGGAACAAAGGATAAGAGACAGATCCCCTAGTGAGCGAGCCAAAGATTGACAACGGCAAGGAAAAACTCCCTCAGAGCTGGAGGAAGAAACCTTGGGAGGAACCAGGCTCACGAGGGGGGACACATCCTCCTCTGCTCAAACCTTATGAATTTTATCTGCGAGTAATACATATATTGAAGACTATATGAAAGCTGTCTTTCTGAAACTGATAATTTTTAATGGATTCCACATGTGAAAAAGTGTGGCCTGTTCTTGTTTTAAGATCTAGACATTCAAATGACTTTGTAAATGAAACCACAAAATATTTGGACCCGATAACGTCCATATATTTAAGCTGAACATACTTGAGAGCCACTTCCAGTACAACATAAGACACACCTTAGGCTTGACGTTCTCCTCAAAGTCATCAGTCTCGTTTTCTTCACCCTCGTCTGACGCCTGGCGGAACTGTAGAGTCCCGGAGTTTATGTAAAAACCTCCATGTTTGGTTGTAAGACAGGCCGGAACCAGCTCATCATACTTTAGAATAAAGTGGGATTAGAAAACAAACAAACACAGAAGTTCAGTAAAAAATGAAAGTTCTGTAAACAAATTTACACTGAAAAAAACAAAAAACCCTCAAAGAAATATAGTTATTTGAATATATGACTTTCTGAATTACTCATGTTGACTTATTTGTATGGGAATCTGCATTTAATGTAAAGTTATTTAATTGGCATTAAATAATTGAATACTGAACCCACCATGTTTTTAGACGCGAAATACCTTCTGAATTTGGTAAAGGGTTTAGGTCATGGAATGAACTACAGAAGTAAAGAGTGGTACTCCATGCTACAGTTAGAACTACACAGGGAACAACCAGAATTTTTTTGTTTTTATGTTTAAAAAGCATTTAAACAAACCAACACATTTAACTGAACCACTTCTGCTATGAAAAGTGTTCAAATATCCAACAGGAATTTTGATGTTGATGGCTGCCAGAAGTGTCTGGTCATGATACAATTTGCTAAAAGGCATTTAAACAAATTAGGTGTGCTGTATAATAATTTTGATAATTGATAATTGTGATCCTTTGATAATTGCATAAAATCCCCAAAACCTTTTTTCTATATTGATAAGTGGGAAACACTGCCCTGTTCCAAAACTCACAGCCTCAGAGTTGTCGATGAAGGAGTCATTTTCATCATATCCATAGCCCATATCCACCAGATCTTGTAATCTGTCTTTCCGTCGTTTGGGAGCCCCACCCTAGGAAAGAACAGCACCACTCAATTCCCGGTGCATAAGTTCCAGTGAGTACATACATTGGCCAAAAAAATCCCAAATCCCAACTCACATAATTAAAGAAGACAAGCATTTATACTGACCTATTGACCCATTCATCAATGAATTTCAACACTAAATAAATCATTTTTTCCAGTGCTGTGACGGAAATGCAGTTTGGCCCCACCCATTCAATGAAACGTTTCAGCACTGACATTTTTTGAATGAGGCATAGGGCAGGACAGCCAATCAAAACACTTAAATACACCATGATGCAGATGCAGAAATTCATTACTGGTAGGCTGTTAACTGTCAGGTTTAGCAGGAATTTGAAAGCAGGGAAATCAGTAAACTGTGTCGGAATCTGGCACTCCAGATCCAGGGTTGCCTATCCCTAAAGTTACAGCACCAACCCAAACAAGTGACTATCAAAAAAGTGCAGCATCCTTAATCATAAACACACTGAGGTTGTGATACCTTACAGCTCTCTAATATTAAACTTCGCCTCTTCTAGGTTTATCTAACAATATTTACAACAATATAGGATAACTGAGCACTGAAGGCACTACAACTCACATATTTCTCTTCAAACTTTCTTGCCAGGGCCTCCATCTCACCCCTCTCGTCCTCAATCACTTCATCCAAAGTCCTGAGATTGCTTTCGGTTATGACCTTCAGAAATGGAGAGAAAGAGAAGCCCAATCAGTTTGCCTCCGTCTAAAATTTCAGTCATGATCCACCCTTCAAAAGCAAAAATTCACAGTCTTTAAAAAAAATGTCATACAAGAATTGCTTTTGGGGCTTTAAAGAACCTTTACCCAGCAATTTGAAAACTGTTGTCTCAGTATTGAAAACTGGTCAAATCTAAAACATATCATTGACAGTCCCAGTAACGACCCAGACAAAAGGTAAATTAACATGAACTACAGCACCTGAGGAATTCATTTACAGCTTTGGAGAACTTTAACTGAAACCAATAAGAGGTTTTATCCAAAATAAAAGCAAGTATAAACTGTAAGGAGCTGTTGGTTTGGATATTGTTAGCCTTCTATAATTTTACAATGTTTGTTCCCACTGTTTTACTGAAGAGCTACTGGTATCTGTAACCCATTTATGATACCCGTCAATTTATACCTGAATACTAGGCTATTAAGAATACTCTTATCTGTCAAATACCATTATTGTAGATGGACAACATTAGTCAGTAGATCATTTTATTAAGAAATTGGAAGTTATATAGCATAAGGGCACCAATCATGTGCTAGTCCCCAAAGATTTCCTCAATTTCAGCCACTTGGGAATAACACCTAAATCCCTAATTCCCCTCATTTCTTCAGCCAAATTCCTAGGAATTTCTTCCAATGGATTGGTGAAGGGAGAGAGGAACTGAACAAGGAACCGATATTTGGACCATCCAATGATTTGAATTGGATAATATTAATATTAATTCAAAAACAAACAACAAAACAAACAAACAAACAAGAATTGAACACTGAGTGAAAACTCAATTTCAGCAAGAATGAACAAACTCTGGAACAAAACATATCTAGGTAACCCTTAATGTCCCACTGTGTTGGAGTATTCATATAATCCAGCTGTGCTGGGTTAGTTAAACCAAATATGTATTCATTTATATAATAACAACTCAGTGCTGTGGATCAAGAGTCAGTTAAATACAGACAGACTCACTATATGGACAAAAGTACTGGGACATCTGCGCATTCATCAACAAATGAAACCTTTTTTCAGCTAAAAAAGACAATCACCACCCCACCTCATTCCAAATGGAACAGAGGGAACACCACCATTGCACTGCTCCACATCTCAGCGGTCGCTTTCTACCCCTCTATCCCACACCTGCTCATGTCTATCATCCCCAGAGTCCTATTCTATTGGCAGTACATCTCTCACAGACTAGACATGCTGTGTTTGCCTCACTTTATTCCGAATTTCAAATTAACAGTTATAAATAGCACCAAAGTGGATCTCACCCACTTCCCCTGCCAGATGAAACACTGCTGGGATGGAACTCACACTGAACCTATACATACTGGATGTTCTCAGCAGGTGCATTTGGGGGCGCTTCTACACTGTTAAAAGTATGAGCACCTTGAACAACTTTTGGAGGATCAGTTTGGAACTGTGGAGGAAGCTCTTAAGGGGTTTCAAGGAACCTTCAATAAAGAGATGAAGGTTCCGTGAAGGTCCACAGCTTCCTAGTGAAGGACCTCCAAGATCCTGAAGGATCCTGGATCTCATTGGAGGTCCAAGCAAGCCTGTTGGGGCCCGTGCAGTCCTGCTGGTGGTACCTGACGTCTGATCAGCTCAGGGTAGTAGAACTCGGGGCAACTGCGCTCGTCGGGTTCGAACAGAAGCAGCTCGATTCTGGCCGAGGAGAGCAGAGCAGCGGTGGTCTGCTCTGGAGGATGATCTGCGGAGCGCTGGGTGGGCATGTCGGGGACGGGAGGGGGGGCGACCTCGCTGGGGAGGGTGGTGAGCTGGATCCTTCTCTGCGTGGCCATTTGCACCGGTCAGCCGGAGGGTCCGTGCGCGCGCGCGCCTGCACAGGTGCGCCCACTTAAGTGATTGGGAAGCCAATGGCAGGCGGCCGAGGTGTCGCTTTATCCGTCGTGGAGAGGAGGGTCCACAGGGACATGCTGTGGCATTGTTCTGGACTGGGTGGAGGGGAACCAGCAGAGGAACCAGCAGAGGAACCGGGCCAACAAACAAAGCGAGAAGTTTGACGTTCAGTGCATGGCCCCCTAAAACCCCAGCTTATGGGTGGACCACCTCCTTAGATGGCCGGCTTACGTCCAGCTCCTCGTCCAGCATCTCCAGCAGGAGATGAAGAGGAGCAGCGCGATCAAGGCCTTGTTTTGTTCAGCGACGAACAGAACCGAGCAGCAGAGGACCAAACATCGTCCAGTCACGTCGGGCTAACCTCACATCTCACATCTTCCCGAAATGACGACCGAGATCCACGAATTCCTCAACAGCAGCAGATCCAGCATCGCCAGCTTTCCCAGCGCTTCATTGGACGGGGTCTCCACGGCACCCCCGCCCACCCTACCTACCACGGCGTCATCAGCCTGCGCCCAGCCTGCCCAGCCCTCCTCCAGCCCCAACGCTGCTGACCACCAGCCTGCTTCTGCTCATCAGAAGGTCATGTTCAGTCCGAGCTGGGAAGCTCGTGTTGCTCCTGGTGGGCTGGGAAGGTGGCCTGATGGCACTGGCCGGGCAGCTGAGGGCGCTGTCCATGGTGCTGGAATGTTCAGTCCATCAGGAATTGTGGATGTGGGACACTGATGAGGCCGAGAGCACCAGACCAGAACATGCTTCAGTGGGACACACTGACAAACGAGTCCTTCAAGAATGAACGTTCAGAGAACCCGTTTGCATGATGAAAGGCTCCTCTGGTTGATGGAGAACGTGCTGCAGAGGGTTTTATATAGGAAAGGGTTCTGTACAGCACCAAAAAGGGCCCTACGACTAGAACCTTATGTGGTACTACATAGAACCCTTTTCAAAAAAGTTCTATGTAGAACCCTCTACCGTACATTCTCCAGCAGCTTAAAGAACCCTTTCACGATGCAATGAACACTTTAATTGTGCCAAGGTTTCTTTGAGTGTTCATGTTTCTATTTAGAAGCATTTCCTTTACTGAAGAACCCTCATTTTAAGTGTGTTGTTTTAGATGTTTAAATAGTCTTCCATAGAAATAATGAAAATATCCCAAAAACAGAATGACCTGCCCAGAAAAATGGCTCCTACCCAGTACCCAGTACAACCTCCTGGAGGTTCAATTTGAAACGGTGGAGGAACTTCTTAAAGTGCTTCACTGAACAGTCAATAAAAGGATGGTTTCTTGAGGTTTCCTTGAAGGTCCACAGTTTCAAAATGAAGAAGCTCCAAATATTTCTTCAAGGATTTTGTGCTTTTAACAGTGTCTTAACAAACCATTTTGGCGTGCATAGGTTATTAGAGAGAGGACTTGAAGGGCATGGGCAGTTTTATTTACTCCTGAGCTCAGGATACCCCGAACAAGTTTGGATTGGGGATGTGGTGCAATGCCCATCAAGCAAAAGGAGAAGCAAGGGCCTTATTCCGAGAGAGCTCAGTAACAGAGCTTTCAGAGTTTCTGCATAGTTTTAGTGGTTGAGATGTAACGTATGGCATTCTGAGTGGGATTTGGTGAGAAATTATGGTTATGTTTATTTTGCCAGGGACCTTTCACATTATCTTCATCACCAATGAGAAAATATGCTAATTAGAGAACTCAAATGATAATTTCCAACTGCAGCCACTGTGCAGGTAAAACTATAACACATACTAAAAACACAATGTACAAACCGGATTCCAAAAAAGTTGGGACGCTAAACAAATTGTGAATAAAAACTGAATGCAATGATGTGGAGGTGCCAACATCTAATATTTTATTCAGAATAGAACACAAATCACAGATCAGAAGTTTAAAATGAGAGAATGTATCATTTTAAGGGAAAAATATGCTGTTTCAAAATTTCATGGCGTCAACAAATCCCAAAAAAGTTGGGACAAGGCCATTTTAACCACTGTGTGGCATCCCTCCTTCTTTTTACAACACTCAACAGACGTCTGGGGACAGAAATAGGAAAGCTCTCCCATTCATGTCTAATACAGGCCTCTAACTGTTCAATCGTCTTGGGCCTTCTTTGTCGCACCTTCCTATTTATGATGCGCCAGATGTTCTCTATAGATGAAAGATCTGGACTGCAGGCTGGCCATTGCAGAACCCAGATCCTTCTCCTATGTAGCCATGATGTTGTGATTGTTGCAGAATGTGGTCTGGCATTATCTTGTCAAAAAATGCAGGTTGATGATGAGAGAAAAAAAAAGAGATGATGTCTAGATGGGAGCATATGTTGTTCTAGAACCTGAACATAGTTCTCTGCATTAACGGTGCCTTTCCAGACATGCAAGCTGCCCACAAGCACTCATGCAACCCCATACCATCAGTGATGCAGGCTTCTGAACGGAGCGTTGATGATAACTTGGGTTATCCTTGTACTCTCTGGTCCAGGTGACATGGCGTCCCAGTGTTCCATAAAGAACTTCAAATCGTGATTCTTCTGACCACAGAACAGTCTTCCATTTTGCCACACTCCATTTTGAATGACCCCTGGCCCAGTGCAAACGTCTGAGCTTGTGGAGTTTGCTTAGAAATGGCTTCCTCTTTGCACTGTAGAGTTTCAGCTGGCAACGGTGGATGGCACGGTGGATTGTGTTCACTGACAATGCTTTCTGGAAGTATTCCTGAGCCCATTCTGTTATTTCCTTGACAGTGGCATTCCTGTTTGAGGTGCAGTGACGTTTAAGGACCCGGAGATCACGAGCATCCAGTAGAGTTTTACGGCCTTGACCCTTACACACAGCGATTGTTCCAGATTCTCTGAATCTTTTGATGATGTTATACACGGTTGATGATGATAACTTAAAAGTCTTTGCTATTTTACGCTGGGTAACACCATTCTGGTATTGCTGCACTATCTTTCTGCGCAACAATGGTGGAATTGGTGATCCTCTTACCATCTTGGCTTCAGAGAGACACTGACACTCTGAGAAGCTCTTTTTATACCCAATCATGTTGTCAATTGACCTAATTAGTGTTAATTGGTCTTCCAGCTGTTCGTTACATGCTCAATTTCCCTTTTCCAGCCACTTATTGCTACTTGTCCCAACTCTTTTGGGATTTGTTAACACTGTGAAATTTTGAATCAACATATTTTTCCCTTAAAATGTTACATTTACCTTAGATTAAACTTTTGATCTGTCATCTATGTTCTATTACAAATAGAATATTGACATTTGCCATCTCCACATCATTGCATTCAGTTTTTATTCCCAATTTGTTTTAGTGTCCCAACTTTTTTGGAATCCAGTTTGTAATAAAAGTGATTAATTCTAGAGAAATGTCTTCTATTTTACATTGAAATCAGGGTTTGCCTTAACTTAAATATAGCCACTTTATTTACTAAAAGTAACCAAAAGTAACACAGAAGCTACATACAGTAAGATTTCCATACAGTTTTATATGTAATGTTGTTATTGGATAAAAGATCAGGGACTATTTTGCATCAAAATGAAATTCAGGTATGAGATGTTTATTACCATTTCAAATGTACAGATTTCTGTTATGTAGATTTACTTGTAACACACATAATATGCCTGAGCTAAATCAGAAATGATTGTGTGACAGTGTGTGTGTATATATTGTTATGGACTCTAATTGATGCATACAATCATTCTACAAGTAACAGAATTAGGGCTGGTGACCCACTCCAGTTGAAGAACCTTTTAAACACAATTTAAAGGTGGACTGTAGCCCATTAATTAATGCTTGTTTTTAAAGGATTATAGACATTAATTTCAGACACAAAGTATGGAGAAATAAAAAATTATCAAAAGCTTCACTGCACACTATGTGGCAGCAGAGGGCAGCAGAGTCCATAGTACACAAAAAAACCCTGCACTATCCAAAATCTGATATGTGGTCATATATGTACATATTAGTGCATCTCAATAATGTGAATATTGTGAAAATGTATGTGTTAATAATTTCATGCAAAAAGTTAATTTTGTTATTTGTTGGATGTTTTATTGCTCAGAAATCCAGAATCTCACACTATTACAATATTTACATTCATCACTTTAAATGTAATGAATATAAAATATATGACTTTAAAACAGTTAAGTAAATATCAGTTTTACTACCTATGTGTTCATTTTTTGTTTAACTTAAGTATCATATTAGTAATATATGTTATGCTATATGTTATATAGTTATATGCACAACTTTGGATACATGTTAATGTCTTATTTCTGTTTTTATTTTCTCTATTGTTCAACAACAGTGTAGGCATTCATGTAATAAAAGTTATTATTGATTATGCTATTATGTGTAATTTGGAAATTTCTACATTTGTCATTCTTTCAATTTGATATGAGCTTCAGCTCCTGGAGTGAAAAACATAGTGGTGGAAGATAGATAGATAGATAGATAGATAGATAGATAGATAGATAGATAGATAGATAGATAGATAGATAGATAGATAGATAGATAGATAGATAGATAGATAGAAGAGTTTATAATCAATCTGTCTTAAAACAAACATTCTGGAAATTAAACTACCAGTGGATTAAACATACATAGGATTTAAAACATAATGTTAAGTCTCCAAAAATGTAAAACTTTCATCATGAAACCTACAAGTAGCTTATGCCACAGTTGATGTCCAATATACATATAATTAGCTTTAAAAAAGAATAGAATAACATGCCTAAGCCAGTAGCCATTTAGAAACCTTTTTTTTTTTTTTTTACAAAAGTGATGAACATTAAGGTTAGGAATCACTTTACATTTGGAGTTCAACTAAATGATAAGGAGCCATAAAAGGTGAACAGTTTTTATATATTGCACATATTAACTACGTAGTAACTGGATGTTAACAGCAGAGGGCAGCAGAGTCCATAGCACTGGGAATAGTAGCAAGTGCATTCTGTGTGACAGTACAGGCCTGGATCTGATAGAATGAATACAGTTAGGTCCAGTATCTCTCCATGTACTATTGAGTTTCCAGTGAGAAAACTACGCTGTGCTGATGCGAACTGCAAGATAGAACTGAACTGGTTACCTAAAGTGCTGTTCTGTTCTGTGTTTCTAGGACAGAAAACATACAGCTGACAGTTTCAATCAGGCACCCATGCCTGCTTTTCTAGAAGCAACAGTTTATTGCAAACTTTAGCATAAAAGTAAGTGCAACCAATACAATTTGCCCACAGGCATAGTTAACTGTAACAGATGGAGAGGCAAGTTGTAACAGGTTCTTAAAAGGACGCTGCTCTAAAGGATCATACCCAACACAAATACATGGAAATGTCCAGATAAATATGAATAGAAAAACATGGAAGAATTTCTAATCAATCTGTGGATAAAAACTTCCAAAAGATCCACTTTTCTGAATGTGTGCATGTTTCCTTGTGTACTTTTTAAGACCAGTATTTCTTTCCATATAATATTATATTTTATTATTATATTATATTTTTTCCATATAATTTCTACTGTAAATATCATTTCTAGTTTCCCATTTCTGCTTATTTCTATAAGATTTCTACTCTAATTGGGGCTGTGAGTCATGTTCTATAGCACTCTTAAATTCCAATTTTGCAACAAACCACAAAAATGCAGCGTAAGACGTAAGTTACAGTATGTCCTTCCAAAAGGGGTTGCCTTTTTGACTGGTCTGTTTGCATTGTATGTTTATTATACTGCATATTTGCAGATTGCAGCAAAATCACAATTTATGAAATGTCTGGTGATTTGAAAAAACATAAAGGTTTATTACTGTTAGGTTTATTGCCATAACCCTCGTGTTAATGAATCCCTGGACTTTTCTTAGTCCAGAGAGAGAGAGATGTCTGCAGCCATTTGGGCAACGACAAGCAGTTTGGAATCACATAAAAGAAAAATTACTCATAAAATTTGGCCTGTCTAAATGTGTAGGGGGTTATGACATGGAATAATTAATGCTGCGGTTCTGGGACAGGCAGTTGGGAATTGGAGTTACAATGTGAGAACAGTTCAGTATAATGGGTTTTATGTCTGCAGGTGGATGGTGTCAAACTTTATCTAGGTCCTGTTGTAATGAGTTACATATGGAATGTGCTCAGAGGCATTAAAGTCAAAGCCTGCTTGTTAATCTGCCAGATGGTGGCACCTGATTGCCCATCACTGCCTGCCTCTTCCTATTTTGACTTCTATGATATGTGAACACACACACACACACACACACACACACACACACACACACACACACACACACACAGGGTTGCACTTGTAAATGTCCATCATTTCCAAAAAATATATATAACTACAAATATTTTATATTCATTAAATATTCTTTAATTTTTCTACTGCTAGTGTCTTTCAGTTTTCAGTCTCTCATTTTGATTTATTCTTACTTTTAAGATTTATTCACATTTTTAGAACTACACGTTTTTATTTCTACTGTTAATCACATCCATATATTATTGTCTTTTTAAAAATCTGACCATAAATGTCTGTGATTTCAACTTATGCATGTACATATTGGCCATCAGGTCACGCCACACATTTCCACACTGAAGCTCTTAGAGGCAGTAAAGCTTTCATCCATCTGATTCCACTCACCACTTCACCACCACAGTGACCAGCTTGCAGCTTCCTCCAGAACAGTGCATTTCACTTCAAACCCCACAAGGCCTTCATTCGGGGCTTTTGAATTAAACAATGGTTTTTAAGAAAAGATGGAAAAGTTGGTGAACTTTCCCTTTAACATATCAGCGAGATCTGTTCCTTTTTCTTTCTTCTTATCTAAGAAACACTCATTAATGTCTCTGGGGTTCTGGCCCTTTGCGAGCTTTCTTTTTAACAATCTAAATACACTGGGATTCACTTGGCTGGCCCGCTTTGGATGAGCTGGGCTTGTAGAATTGAGTTTGACAATTACAAAGGCGGCGTAATTAAAGTCTGTCGCTATTCATTCCGTGTTATTCGGCGGAACGAGTCTCTCTCTCTCTCTCTCTCTCTCTCTCTCTCTCTCTCTCTCTCTCTCAGGCCTTCTGTACTAATGCGATTCATATCTCCTGCTCCTGCTGCTCGGAATCAGCGCATAAATGCGCATAGGCCTGTGCGCTGCGCGCGCGTCTCTGGATTTGCGCATACAGACACCCGAATGCGCAACACCAGCCACTTTGCGCACAGTTTATGTGTCTAATATATGTGTGTGTGTGTGTGTGTGTGTGTGTGTGTGTGTGTGTGTGTGTGTGTGTGTGTGTGTGTGTGTGTGTGATTGAGAGAGAGAGAGAGAGAGAGAGAGAGGCGCGTGCTGGAGAGAATAGAGGGAGGATCAGATTGCAGCTCTTTTGTTTAAGCAGACTCCCCGTTTCAGCGCGTTAATGGAGCGGAAAAGATTGGCGCCCCCCGGCTTCAGGGAAAAGGGGGACAGAAGCGCCGACTATAAAAAGGTGTCAATAAACGCGCAAAGGACAATGAGCTAAAACACACACGCGGCCTGTAAGCAACACAAAAGAGGGCCAGATGGGACGAAGCAAAGGAGGGGAGGTCCGAAAAGTGACAGGACCCCTCTCAGTGTTTCATTATAGCAGACAGAAGAGTCACAATGTGGCCCCTGGGGACCCCTGTCCCCCCAAAAGTGAATAATTCAGTCCTTTATTAACTTCGGCAAACATGAGCGCTTTTTAATTAAACCAGTCAGGTCCGGGCGAGACGACTAAATTCACTAATTAAAGGCTTGTTTAAGAGCACAACTGAGCCTCCACAACAAACAGGCCCCCATCCACATGAGCAGACCACTCATTGAAGGCTCCATATCCCGGGAACACTGCAGATTCACTCATTGGCTTTTCTGACATCACTCCAACCAACATACTAGTGCATCTCACCAACAAAAATAAAACCAAAAATGTATATTCATTACATATAAAGTGACATTTCAAGCCTTTTTTGTTTTACTGTTGATCACTGTGCCTGAAAGCTAATGAAAACCAGAAATCCAGAATCATACAATATTAAAATGCGTAATCACAGTATCAGAAAAAAAACAAAGCTTGAAATATATCTCTTTGTAATGAATATAAAATGTAATATATAAGGTGGAATTAAATGGTCAAATCTTTTTCACAGTATTTTTTTAGATGCACTAGTTTTTCCATCTGTACAGCAGTTCAGCCCCATCCAGGCCTAAGTTATACAGAGTGTTTCAACAGCCAAAATTATTGTCACCCTCAACTCAAATATTTGGTTGCACCCCTTTTGAAAAAATATCTGAAATCACTTGTTCCTAAAACTATCAACAAGCTTCTTTCACCTCTCAAGTGATCCACTCTTCTTTTGCAAACTGCTATTCTTTTGCAAACAGGCCTCTCATATTTGAAGGGTGCCTTCTCCCAACAGCAATTTTAAGATCTCTCCACAGGTGTTCAATGGGATTTAGATATGGACTCATTGGTGGCCACTTCAGAACTCTCCAGCACTCTGTTTCCATCCATCTCTGGATGCTTTTGAAATGTGTTTGGGGTCATTGTCCTGCTGGAACACCCACGACCTAGGACGCAAACCCAGCTTTCTGAAACCGGGTCCTACATTGTGATCCTTTTGCTGTAATCTTGTCAAGGCACCCAACACCAGAGACAGCAAACCAACCCCAATACATCTTTGAACCACCATCAAATTTGACTATAAATACTGTGTTAATTTCTTTGTAGTCCTCATTCTGTTTTAGTAAACAGATTGATGTGCTTTACCAAAAAGCTCTATCCTTGTCTCATCTGTCCATGAGATGTTTTCCCAGAAGGCTTTGGTTTTGGTTCTAAAGTCCCTAGGTAGTTCTCTTACCTTAGGACTCTCTTATGCTTAGTGTGGCACACACAGACACACAATGTAAAGCTTGAGTCAACTTCCCTCCTTCATATCTGATCTGATTTCAGGTGTTATTTTTATATTGCCCACACCCGTTACTATATATATATATATACAAACAACATAAACTCTAATTGACTCTTCATAAATTATAGTTCCATATTTTGTGTGACATGTAAAATGTTATGCTCTCTCGCTAAATACTCTGCACTACTCTCCCTGTACTACTCTACCCTCTCTTTCTATGGGCACAGCCATCCTACTTGGCTAACGTTCAGTTCTACATTCAGTCTTTGTCTGTCCTACACTTTGAAAATTTGTGAATCCTTTAGAATTTTCTAAATTTTAAGTTTATACCTAAATTTCATAAGATTGTTCTGTTCTGAATCATGCAAAATGATTGTACTTGCTCCTTTATTTATTGAGGAAAATGATCCAATATTACATATCTAGGAAATTGCATGAACAAATGAAATATGAGGAGCTCAGAAGGAGAGTTGTTGAGGCTCATCAGCCTGGAAAAGGTTACAAAACTATCTCTAAAGAATTTGCAATCCCCTAATCCACAGTCAGACATATTGTGTATAAATGGAGGAACTCAAGACCATTATTACCCTCCACAGGAGTGCTCAACCAACAAAGATCACATGAAGAGAAAGGTAGGCAATAGTTTATGTTCCAAAGGAACCCAAGGTAACCAAACTAATCAATTAATGGCTAATGTTAGGCTAGAAACATAGTTGTGGTTTGGCCATAAATAAGCTATACATGTTTCTGGAGGCCTCAACTAGAGTACCAACCAGAGAACACTCACCATGTTTCCACACTGACTTTTGAAATAATTATGATACCAATAATAATTCTCTCACCTGCAGTTATTTCACTGTGCAGCAGCAAGTTGGTAACAGAGACTTTCTTTAAAACTTTGTAAATTTGAATGGTACTAAGTGTCTGCCCTGCTCCTAGCATTTTTGTATAGTTCCCATTGTATATGCACTGCATTAATTTGGGGGAAAGGAAAATGCTTCCTACCTGTGAAACACAGTGATGGTAGTATCATGGTTTGGGCCACTTTTGCTGCAGCTGGGCCAAAACAGCTTGCCACCAATGATAGAACAATGATTTCTAATTTATAAAGGATAATGTTTACATATCTGTTAGTGAGCTCAATCTCAGGAGAATGTGAGTCACACAGCAAGACAACAACCCCAATCGCACAAGTTGTTCTTCCTCAATGCCTCAAAGGTTTTCTTTATATATTCATTTATCTTACATTATCTTCCATTACATTAGCTTTCCACCTTCCGGCTACTGGACCTGGACTAGTTTCCCACCTTGCCATGGACTAGCTGCTCACCCACCATCACCAACTGTAGAAATCTTCTGTTAATATTATGTCCACCAGCGAACTAACATTACTTCAGTATACCCGAGTATTAGAACAGAGGTGTGGGAGTCCAGGGTCCTAACTGTGTATAAGTAGTTTGACCAGAGGAGGATGGGTCCTCCCCTTGTGAGCCTGGTTCCTCCCAAGGTTTCTTCCTCCAGTTCTGAAATAGTTTTTCCTTGCCACTGTCACCATTTTGCTTGCTCACCAGGGGAGCTGTCATTTGTACTTTTTTCCTGTTTTAACCTTTTTATTTATTCATTCATTTTTTTTTTTTTATTTCTGTAAAGCTGCTCTGTGACAACTTCAGTTGTGAAGAGTGCTATACACATAAATGTTGATTGATTGATTGATATTCGTTGGAATTGAGACAAAAAATGCAATTTTTACACAATATTCATTTTTATTTCAACATGCATTTTTATACAAGAAGTTAGTCCAACAACAAAATTACTGTGTGTGCATAATTTATATATGTGATTATGTGTCTAAATGTTGTGAAAAAATGCTCTCAGTGTCTCTCTTTTCATACAATAATACAGAACCATAGACACAGGTTTATTATCTAAGGACACACCTTCTAATTTTTAGACAGTAGACCATATTCAATTAGAATGTGTCATATTGTCTTCTTCACCAAGCCAAAACCCATGTGCACACACATTATTACCTAAACATGCACACACACACACACACACACACACACACACACACACACACACACACTGTCACTCACCTACAAACATCACACCTCATTTGGCTGCCTGTTAAGTGCCCCCTGGCCTTACCAGTTTCTCATACCTGACTGTCTTCCTCACTGTCCTCACTGTCAAATGAAATGACCCTAATTGATTGATTACATTCATTCCTCACATTGTCCATGTCCAGTATACACCAGTAGATAGTTTAGTCATATAGCCATAATTATACATCCCATCACTCAATGCTTAATGCTTTCCTGACATTAATATTGGTCCTGGGGACCCCCTGTCCAAGCTTCAACACACCTGATTCACATGATTAACTGGGTATTATCTACTGCAGCTGCTTAAAGACAAGTTGCATGGCTAAACTAGGTATGTTGGAGCAGCTGAGCATCTAAAACATGCAGGGCAGAGGGTCCTGTTATTTTAATTTCAACATGGTTGAAAAAGGTTGATATGTGTTCTGTGTGGCTTTTGCTCCTAAAAGTATAAAGCTAACCCAGGTGAAATGTCAAACCTACATGCACCTCTACTTTCATCGGATAGAGAAACATGTCTTGTGAGATTATATTTAAAATATATATTTATATATTTTTATAAAGGTAACTTTTAGACTACTTTTATTCAAAAATAATATATAAAAGTATTATACATGATATTGTTCTTTTTAGAAGATCTGAAAAGTACTCAAAGTTGTCTTTATTTGAGATGTAAATATTAACAGATGTTAGATATTTGTATGAATTTGACCATGATTGACAAAAAATTACTTGTGCCTACAATATTTTGTGTGACAAAACAAACACTTTATATCAATGGGATCATGTGAGTGTTTTTAAGCTGAAAAATATTTTACTGTTTTATATGTAATGATTAGATTGACAAGGATATTTATAATATGTCAAAATACTTGACACCATTATCTCAACTCAGGACTTTTATTCTGAAATCTGAACAATGTGAGAACAAAGAAAAAGGGAAAACAATTCTCTTTAACCCAAAATCTGGGTCAGTGATGTAATGAGTCAGAGTCTGCATGCAAGTTGAGCAATTAATTCCGTTGCAAATGAGTTAATTTTAGCTATTTTCCAAGCTGAATTACTCCTTGATAATTGATCACACCACAATAGTTAAAAAGGGTAACAAGTGCAGATATTGGGTTGTAAGTGTTAAGCAATTATTGACCAAACCAGATGTTGGATGATGCATTTAAATAATACTAGACTCCCATGAGAACTTCATTTGTTGTAATGAACATAGTAATGTAAAACCACTGCGTTTGTATGAATATAGGTTGTTTTTTATTGTAATACCATTGTTTGTTGTGTAAATAAACACATACTGCCCAGAGCTTTTTCATTTTATCTTTCGCAACACAGTATATACTAGTGCCTGTCCACAAATTACAATACTTGTTTGTAAAAAGTAAGCTGTCGTGTTTGATATTCATTAGATTAAAACTTATTTTTGGTGTAATGTTCAATTTAAAAAAACTGAATATTTGAAATTTTGGATTTCTGATTTTCTTGAACTAGAAGCCATACTGATTAAAAAACTTTACAATTTACACTTTTATACATACAATGAATATAAAAGAACTAATTAAATAAAAACTTTTATTTGCTTATATAAATATATTACTTATATATTTATTTATATCATGCAATAATCCTTCTTATTCTTATTTCACATGAATAATTGTCAATTCAATTATTGTCCATAATCTAAAGTGTTAAGGGTGGGTGTTAGACCCCGCAGGCTGACCCCAGGCCTGTCCTGTCTTTTCAGGTCATAGAACTGACCCTGACCTTTTCTCAGAAGTTCCTACTGGCTGCTGATCTCCCAGTTTGGACTGGCTGCGGTGGATGGGGAGAGTAAGGAGAGAGTGGTGAAGATCAGAGCAGTGAAGACACTTCATTAAGCAGCAGAGTTGGAGCGCGAGCCGCTTTAATTAAAACATCTCCGCTCGTTTACGGTGCGGATGGGCCGGGGGTCTCTGGGGGTTTGGGTTTCCTGCAGATGGCAGATGGTCGAAAATAATAGTTGACGCCCCCCCAGCACGCGCGCGCGCGCACACACACACACACACACACACACACCTTTATCTACTATATTTGAACGTCGTGAGCGCGCGAGTCATCGGGGGATTAAAAGAGCGGAGAGAACAAAGAGATATTAACTATTCAAGACCCTCACTGCGCGAGGAAGAGTGTGATTGATATCAGCAGCACATTATGCAATGACGAGTCATATGACGTGGGAGAGAGAGAGAGAGAGAGAGAGAGAGAGAGAGTCATAGTCACTCTCCCATTTGCACACATCTTAAAAAATTAAATAAAAATAACATGTTTGATCAGCACAATCATGAGAAATACTGCTGACCTCCACCCCAGCTTCTTACTTTCTTCAATCCACATTCTGGGATCCATCAGAAGAAGTCACCAAGAAATCGAGCCCAAACTCCTTGACTTCCCCTTGCTTGCTTCAACAGATGGGAAGTTGAATGGAAGAGGAAATGTGGTGGGAAAAGGTGCACAAGCATTAGGGATGACCACAGGCTTGCGAGGATTGTCAGGAAATGTGGAATCAAGAACTTAGAAGAACTTCATAAGGAGGGAACTGAGGCTGTTGTTAAAGCCACCATGCACCAGTGTCTCCAGGAAAGTTGTTACAACACCATTCCTAATATCAGGCCCCTCCTGAACCAGAGACAATGTAAGAAGACCTCTTTTCAGATGACGGTAACTTTTGCATTCCATTTGGAAGTCTAAGAGTCTCAACTCAAGCTCAAAGATGTATAAAATCAAAGGTATCTGAAGTCCAGTGTGAAGTTTTTGCAGTCTGTGATGGTTTAGGGGGCCATATCATCTGCTGGTGTTGGTCCACTGGATTTTCCAATCCAGAGTCAAAGCAGCATCTGCCAGGAGATTTTAGAGTATTTAATGCTTCCATCTGCTGACAAGCTTTATAGAGATGCTTAATCTTTCCACAGTTCCAAAATGCTACCAAATGCTTTGCTGACAATGATATTACTGTGACAAGAAACACCTAAACAACTACTACATAAGCTGAAGGCCACTATCAAAGCAATTTGTTTGTGTAGTATCTGTGGCAGTGCCTCAAGCTGATTTTCTATATTGTACATCCTTTTGATCTTATGAAATAGTGTGATCTGGATCTGGATTTCTGGTTTACATGAGCTATAGGCCATATTGATCAACAGTAAAACAAAACGAAAAAGCCTGTAAAAGTTCACTTTATGTGTAATGAATATAACACATATAGTTTAGTTTTTATAATTATATTATTGTGATGTTCACAAGAAATGTTACCTAGCATAGAGCATTTGAATTCTGCAGGACTATAACAAAGACCAAAAATTCATGCTGTTCATGAACAGGTTTTTTGGGACATGATTCCTATTATAGTTCAGGCAGAAACTCTATGTACAGCTGATAGTCTGTCAACTTAAAGGGAATGTGACCATAGAGAGAGTATGAGAAACAAAGATAGTCAAATGGTGTGAGAGAGTCCTGTTCTATGTTTTGCAGTACAATATATTATATAATTACACTTCCAATGAAAGATGGAACTATAATGACTATAAGACTGTTTTAAAGATAATGTTTTGAAGATATTCTGATGCAGTGATAGCCAGAATTCTTGCTGGTTGGTCACATACTTGTTTCATGCAATAAAATGCTAACTAATTATTTAAAAATTATACAATGTGATTTTTCTGGATATAGCTTTCATCAACCTGATTTAAAAATAAAGATCCCAGCTATCATATAAATATGCTTACTAACTTACTTGACTTGAAATTGACCAACTGACATGAAATTAACATGTTTATCTCTTTAATTAATTTGACAGCAATGCATATTGTTATTTAAGCAGTTACATTGTGTTTTTGAAATATGGATTACATTTGTTTCTCCTGATGTAAATTCCATATAAAATAGCATATTAAATATAAAAATAGCATACATTTTTTTAATAATTAAATTTTTTTGAACATTTAAAACAACTTCCAACATGGCCAGGTCAGGCTGTACTAGTAAGGTCTAGCAGACTGCATATGTAAAGAAATATCCAACAACACTAAAATGTCATCACAGGACCTACAGGTAACTCTTTCCACAGTTAATGTCAACGTGCAGCACCTACCATCAGGAAGAGACCAAAGAAGTGTGATTTCCATTGAAGGTGTTCAAGGAGGAAACCCTAGCTGTCAAAACATCAGTGCAAGACTAAAGTTTGACAGAGAACACCTAGACAAAGAGCAGGACTTCGGGAACAATGTGCTTTGGGCATTAAGTTACTGAATTCAATGTATGAATGCAATAATTTGGCTACAGTAACAGAAGACATGTTTTACACAAAACAAACACAGCAATTGAACACAAGAACTTCATGACAACTGTGATGGATGGAGGTGGAAATGTCATGATTTGGGGCTGCTTTGCTGCAGGATGGTTTGGAGACCTCTCCATCATAGAAACCAATATGAAATCTTTATTGTATCAGATGGCTTGAGGACAATGTAAAATCATCTGTACAAAGACTAATGCTGAAACATCACATGAAAGAATATTGCTTGTTGGAGTGTGAAAATCTCTCTTCAAGCTGATGTCTGGTAGCCAGTTATAGGAAACAGCTAAATTCAACCAAAGTAGGAAAGACCAACTATTACAGCATAGGGTGTTGTAACTTTTTCCTCACAAGAACAATTCAATTACCCTTTGTAAATGATTTTAAAAGACATTTCAGTTTTTTGCTTAGTTGTATTGCCTCCATTGCTGTAGTTCAAATCATATGTCCATATGTTTAAATGTGTTAAAAAATCACAAGGGTTCATGGGGCATTGACTTTTCAGTGCTTCTTATATTGCTATGTAACTAAACTGATTTTTTTATGCCCAATCCTGGTCCTGGAGGCCTACTGCTCTGTACATTTTTGTTTCAACACACTTACATCAACTGAGTACTTGTTAGTGAGCTGATTAGTTGATAGGAAACATGTTAAAATTTGCAGGACAAGCAGGGGACCACTGCTGTAGAAGATCCAGTCCACACTTTACCCATTATATAGGGACAGTGAAATAATGATGGCCAACAGATAACCACAGTCACAGTTTCCTCTGACAGTGGGTTTTGAAGTCCCAGCAAGACCCTTACCCTCAAGAGGACCCATGTCAAAGAGCTCATGGTAGATTCCAAAATACACCGCTATGTCCACATTGCGATCAGTTTTTTTGTCACGGCTGTTGCAGAGAAGGCGAGGAGGTGGACGTACTCTCTGGGAAATTTATTGAAAAAATGAAACCAAAAAACAAGACAACAAGATGAACACACAGCATGCTGACATGAAAGACACAGCAAAGACACAGCATAGCACACTGACATGAAACAAAAACCAACAAGAACAGACTGAGACAAAGGACCTTAAATACTGACACAGACTGGAAACACCTGGGGGTGATTACACAGGGCTACACATGACACATTTGTGGTAAGCACTAAAGATGGAACAAAAAAGAACAATGACAGGAAGGGACAGACAGGGAGCCTGACAGGACATAAATGTGACAAAAATATATAAAGAATTATTTCTTATAAGAATTATAGCTTTTGTAGTATTTGATGTCATTTATGTAAATACCCTGCATCACCCCATGGTGTATTTGTAAGGTTTATCCATATACAAGTGTCCATTGGCCAAGACATGATATCTGACCTTGACCATGCACACCCAATTTAACTAATCAGCTCATTTACAAACCCTTCAAAGGTACAGGTGGTGTGTTAAAGCTAAAACATATGCTTCCAGGACCAGGGTTTGAAACACTGTCTGGTATACCTTTGGGTGTGTTTTCAGAGGGATCTTTGGTGAGAGTCCATGTTATGTGATTGTTAGCAATGATAACCTAGCATCTCCCATTAGAGGCCAATAATGTCTTGGCTGATTTGCATCTGGGGTCAGTGATCAATCATGTTCATGATTTTTCACAAACTGTTATATATATGATATTCTATATATATATATATATATATATATATATATATATATATATATACATTTCATTGGTTGATTTGCTTGGTGTAATTCAGGAGTTCTCAATCAGATCCAGCTCACAGCTCTTCTGTGTATATCTAGAAAGCAGAACAGCCCACAAAAAACTAAAGTCAAATCTTGTATGTGGGTCTGAACAATACATTAAAAGATGTCTTCATGGAAGCCTAAACATCCTCTTTATTGTTCTTCACAAAAACAAACAATAAGGATGCATTACTCACATCAGATGACACATCTAATTACAAAATGTAGACTTAGTCTCTAAAGTCAACAATTTGTCCATGTCATCAATTTGTCTACTTGTACCATCACACCATAACTGATGGAGTCTTGAGTTTTCTTGAGGATTTTCTTTCCTTTTTTTGCATTGTCTGAGGAATAGTGCCACCTATCTTTCTTCATTTAATCTGCATCAGGTGCCATTGACAAACATTGCCTGTTTATCAATATTGTTAATTGTTCATATGTACTAAGCTTATGTACTACCATGAACTAATGCTCCCCCATCCTCAAAGATGGGCCAGGTGGGGAAACCCTGACAGAAATACCAAATTATCTCTCTCTCTCTCTCTCTCTTGCTCTCTCTCTCTCTGCCCCCTTCTCTATCTGTTTCTCTCTGCCCCTCCCTCCCACTCAATCTCCCTCTCTCTCTCTGAACCCTCTCTCTCTCTCTCTCTCTCTCTCTCTCTCTCTCTCTCTCTCTCTCCAGCCCTGGGTGCAGGCCATTGGGGTGCCGTCCAATTAAAACAATCGTTTAAGCAGATGGTGAAAATCAGTCATATATATGCAGGCCCCCTCACAAGTGGGGTCAACCTGGACGCAGCGAAGTCTCGCGAGCTTTGCGTGATTAAATTTCACCCAAGACACGCGGCAGGTGTTGGAGGTAAACACGCGCGCGCGCCCCTCACACGTGCTCCGCCAGTGGGTTCCGAAAAGTCTCCAATAAAGCCAGCAACACAGAAATCACATTTACTTTTAATTAACAAATTGATACGCGACTATTGAGGGTCTTAATGACTTAATTAACTTCACGCGAGTTAATTAGGAACTATCTAAATTGAGCTGCCACGTTAGTCGATCGCCTGATAATTAGAGTGTGAAACGTAAATTAATTGTTGGAGGTGAAGGGACTGTTTTCTCTCTCTCTCTCTCTCTCTCTCTCTCTCTCTCTCTCTCTCTCTCACCACAGACAAGCAGTTTTGATGCTTTTAGGTGGAAAAAAAAAATCCCTCTGATCCCGCTCGGCTAATCTGTGCAATTAAAACTTTCCCCCGCATTAATTATGCGCAATTGTTCATCTGTCTGCAGAGAAGGCTGAAAACTGCAAGGAAGAAGCTCCCCTCAGTTTTGATTTAGAAGGTAAAGAAGCAGTAATTCCCCACCAAATTACCTTTTTCAGCCCCGACAAGCCATAACGCCCTTCAGAAAGTCTGTCTGCGTTTTAAGGAGGATGGAGATTGTAGGGGAATGAAATCCTAAATGAGAAGGAAACCTTTTAATAATAATAACCCCCCATTCCCATCACACACACAACTTCCATTAGAGTAATAATTTCATTTCAATTAAAAGTGACTTATCACCTTTCGCTAAAACGGGCTTAATATGCCGCAAATTATCGATGCTTGGCGCAGCCCGGCGCGCAATCAGCGAATCGAAGGTGCTTCGGCGCTTCGTGGAGCCTCGGAAATAGAACTAATTTTCTGGCCTCCCGCGGGAAATCCACGCTGAGGATTAGGGTTTCCACAAAAAAAAAAACTCCTAACCATATCATTGGAGGAGGTGACGCCAATTTGCGCTGAGACCTTTTTTTGCGCCAGGGTCATTTGCATATTTTTTTGCGCCATCACAATTTTCTCTTCTTAATCACGCGGGGACTGATGAGAGGACGAGTGTGTCTTTGTGGCAAAACCCTGTTGGAGGCAGGAATGGATATATAAGGATGAATTGCCAGTCCTGGTGACCCCAGACAGAACCATCATCTCTACTGCATATGAACAGAATAGGTTCCTTCTGTGAAGAACATCTTTCAATGCTGATTCCTCTCATCATCGTGCTGTCACAGTAGGTTGTGTCCAGCCTTATGACGTCATACCCAAGCTCACAATTGTGATGTCACAATAGTAACCATCCGAAAATTCCTAAAAGGGGAATTGGCATGTTTTCAAAATGTCTGCATATAGTCCAGTTATTAAGATTGTTTTATGATATTTGAACAGTTAAATAACAGAATTAAATGTGGAATAGTCTGTATGATGAGTACCCTGCTGTCTGTTGCTTTCAGCATAATGGATGATCACAAGGCCACCCCTGGTTCTTGCCACTACCACTGTAAACAGTCAATAAGTCTGTTTTCTGTGAATTGTATAGAATCTTTCACACCATGAAACCGTATATATAAATATAAAGTATATAAAAATGCAGCTTCTTTTTATGATAATAGTCACTGTTCTAAAACATTAAAGGGGACGTTTTCAATGTCTCTCTGACCCTATCATTAAGAATTTTTATGGTCTTTACATTAATTAAAGTATTGTCTATGATTTTAAAACACTACCAACATTCATGTATTGTTTATGTGTGCTATCTCTCCATTTGATCCACTTGTGCCCAAATACACCTGTAAAATGCAACTTTTGCGCAGTAGCTTTTTTAATATTTAAAAAGAGTTTGAAAACAAAAAAAGTAATTTTACTTTGTTTGACAAATTACTTCAGCTCAAATACACAAATTATACAATTTAGATTAATATGATTTGTAACTGGCCTAGACCTGTCTGAATATCAAATACTGACAAATTTAACAATGTTTAACAACAAATTTAAGCAATATCAGAGGTCCTGGAGTGGTGCAACTGTCTAACTGTCTGTTCTCTCTAATACATTGATTCTGAAGCCATTTATTAATAGAGGAATCACCTGGTCCATGTGTTGAGCTAACTCAACTAACTAGCTAATTTTATTTTTACTGTGGCTCTGATGTCACCAGGCAATGCCTTGACAGTCAAATTAACATATAAAGCTAGAAACAAAGAAACTGTAAAAAACGAAAAGTGAGCTCAACAAAAAGTATGTTAACGTTTTGCATTCCAACTTAGGGGGCAGAAGAGTTTTTAAAAGTTTTAAAATTCAATGTCAACATCTGATGCAAACATCAGCTTGAAGTAGACAACAGCTGACATTAATATTGGATTTTAGGTTTGATGTTAAATAGCCAGAATCTTCGAAATGTCACATGTCAGTGTCATATTGATGTAGAATAAGTATAAATATTAATTTTGAGGTATGGTGACCAAAACCTAGTGTCAGCTAAACTTCATTAAGTTGTTGAAACCTTTATATATTGATGATGTTTAACTTCTGAGCTTGATGTCAACCCAATGTTAGATTTTGACGGATATGTGACTTTGATTTCCAACCAGAATTCAACATCTGAGCTTGATGTCAACCCATCAAGTGTACTCAACATTGTTTTCTTTTTATGTGGCTTTGATTTCCAACGTCAAACCGATTTTCATTTTTTCTAAGTCTGCCACCTGCTGGGAAGGCATTAAGACAGGCTGGAACACTTTCCATAATAACTCCTTCTAGGACATAAAAACTTAAACGTCACAAGTATATCTGAGAAGTGGGCGTGGCTAGTGGCTCTTTAAAGCTGACAGAGTTGCAGCATCAGAGGGGGTCTTTACACTCTTAAAGGGGGAAAATAATAATTAAAAAATAAAGCATGCGACAAGGAAGCAATTATTGGATTTTGATGTTGAAGGGGGAGCTGAAAAAAACAAGAATTAAACGATTTCCATAATTCCTGCATGGGTTTAAAGTGTGCCGGATGGAGAGGGGGATACAAAGCAGGAGGCATCAAACGAGCTCTCAGCGCGAGACGAGGAGGTTTTCAGTGTCGCGCGCTTTGAAAACGAGAGAGGGCTGTTTTATTTTTTTTGAAAGGGACGATTTGAAAATGAACGCATTGAAATGCGAGAGAGGGACAGAAAGAGAGAGAGCGAGCGAGCGAGCGAGAGAGAGAGAGAGAGAGAGAGAGAAGAGAGAGAGAGAGACCGCTGGGGTCAAGTGACGGGCGGATTATACGCTTCTTCATAATAATATTAATTAAACCATTTGCATGCTAATAAGGTAACAATTATCGTGCCTTTCTGCCGGAAAAGCTGCGGGGTTATTACAACACGCCGGTCCGGGGGGCGCCGGGGGTCAGCGAGAGAGCGACAGAACGAGCGGGGAGGAGATTTCAACTCGAATTAACATTCTGGCAGCTGCAGAAATTGGATAAATAAAGTCGAATTAATTCCCGGTAATGGAGGAGGAGGACGGGAGGGGAAAGCCTTCACTTTACACGCGGCTAGAACTGATTACCATTCTGTATTCAGGAGCACCTCTCTCTCTCTCTCTCTCTCTCTCTCTCTCTCGCTCTCTCTCCCTTTCTCTATCTCTCTCCATTTCTCTCTCTCTCTCTCTCTCTCTCTCTCTCTCTTGATTCTGAACATTCACATAAACCATTTGAACACATTTGCGGTTCTTTGTATGGTATTATTTTAGTAAACTAAGTAAAATTGGGTTCTGTCTGTCGTAATAAACTCTAGATTTAAAGATAAGCACTGAAAGTTCTAAGCACTGAAACGCGTTTTTTTTTTTTTGGGTTGTAACAGTGGAGGAACATTATGTGGTTCTCCACGGAACCCTCTACACGTGTGTTGCCTGGTATAGAACATGTACCAACCTTTTGTAGGCCATATTAGTGTCCAAACTGCCCCAGAACAACAAAACTATTATTCTGTTTCTTCACAGTCTTTAGAGATGGTTAATGTACAGATGGAAAAATAAATAAGTTAAAGGCTAAAGGTTTGTGTGATACGTTGTATTTAGAATTTTGCCTTTGACCTCTTAATTACGACGACATAGTGGTTAAATAGAAGCATATAAACTATTTCAAACTATTTTCTTTGTATGAATTATCCTTGCAGCCTCCTCAGATCATTACCCCTCAGATTCTCAGATATAGAACCTGGGCTTCGGTTGCTTTTACACGTTTATTTCTTTTTGAGGTAATTTATTCATGCTCAAGATTAGACTCGAAAATTGAATTTTGTCCAATCTGGTTTGAGCAGATTTTGGCAAAAAGGGTGTCATTTATATCTTAACCATCTCCTAAACGCTGAAGAAGTCGCACCTGGCGTCCTGGTGCTTACCGTGTGGAAATGACAATTAAAAAACGAAAAGAAAACAAATGCCCTAAACCTGTTACAGCAAATTGGTTCTGACAGCTAGAACAGGGTATTATGATGAAGGGCCTCCTGTAATTGGAGAGCCCACTGAAGACTTGAGTGGAACTTGCTCCTCCTCCCACAAAACAAACAAAACAAACAAAACAAACAAACAAACAAACAAACAAACAAAACAAACAAACCGTGTCATTGATAGGGTTTGTTGTTGTTTTCGACACGCTGGGACCAGAATTAAATAGAGGGGGGAAATCAATTCACTCAGAATCAATCAATGGCTGGTTCCGACACGCCCCCCGACACCCCCCACCCCGCCACGCCCCCACCCCACCAGTCGTCCCGCGCGCTGTTGTGACAGCAGGGCCGTTGTTTACCGGAATGGACGTCACGTATAATTAGTGACCGGTACGAAGAAAACAACACACACACACACACACATACACACACACACACACACATACACACACAACACCCCACATTGCGTCTCTGACGTCACCACCTGTGCACGTCCCCGATTGGGTCCCAAGTCCCTCTGATGGAGCAGGGGGTCAGTGTTGACAAAGTGAGAGGGGAGGGAAGACGCAGAAAAAATAACACTCACTCTCACGCGCGCGCGCGCACGCACACACACGTACCCTCTCTTTCACACACGCGCGAAAGGCACACTCCTGTTCATTCCACGCGGAGGAGCGCAGAGCATGCGCACGTTCCCTCGTTCGCCGCCGCCGCCGCGCGCGCTTTGCACGGAGGGTTTGGAGGGCTTAGAGGGCTGCTAGGGGTTGGTGGAGGTAGGGGGCACGAGAATGATGGACAGCAGGGCGCTCGAGCACCCGCCGCACGCCGCGTTCGGAGGCTCGCTGGGCGGCGGCGTGGTCGGCCTGGGCTTCCCCTACCACCACCACCACCACCATCACCACCACCACCAGCTCGGACCGCGCCACGTGTATGAGCTGCCCGGCCACGCGCTGCCCTCCGCCGCCGCCGCAGCCGCCGCGGCCGCCGCCGCCGCCGCCGCCTCCGTGCCCTTCTCCATAGACGGATTACTGAATGGTTCGTGCTCGGTGGGCTCCGGGCCGCTGCTGGGGTCCGCCTGTGGGGACGGACAGCAGTACAAACTCAGTGGTGAGTGTGGAGGAAAGAGAGGATGGTGTTTATAAGTTTTGTTTAATGGTTGTATAAAAAGACTATATAAAACTATAAAACACTGTGTAGGCAGATAAAAGTAACCCCTATTGAAAGAGAAGGCCTAATAAAACACCGAATGTGCATTGCATTCATATTTTACATTATAATATATATTATATAGTATTTGATATATCCCAATACATAATTGCAGAACTAAATTATACTTATTGTGTATCATGTGCATACATTGGAGTGCACATACTGTATATTGTAATTTTGGATTCAGACATTATGGGTCATCAATTTATTTGAGAATCCATTGTTTTGATTTGGCAACATTTGCTCCTTGAATTCACGTTAAAATGATTGTTTAAGTTGACTCAGTAAGTACAGAAATGCATTTTATTGGCAGGTTGAATTTTAGTATTAGTAGGTATTTTAAAGTGCCCCATACAACCAATCAACTCTGTGCCATAAACTGTAAACACCAGATAGTAATGACTGTTTGGCCCAAATGTGACCCACATCTGAGCAGTAAGTGTCAAACGTGGTCCAGATTTGGCCCATAGGTGTCTTCTCTGTGGGTATGCAGAAATGCAGTGCTTTATGTCCAATCAAAACTGTCTGAAAATCATTGAAAGAGAAAAAGCAACAAGGAGGACCCTATATTTTTAGTGGAAGTCAGTGTGAAGTTTTTCCTGAGAACTTCTATTGATCAATTATCCTGAAATGTAGGCTCAGTGTAAAGACTGCAATTATACAGACAGAAACAGATTGAGTGCCATAATGCCACAGAGTGAAGACTGGTTTTATAAGTCTATAAATATTCTACATCTTCATAGAACAGATGAATCATACACGAGAAGTGACTAGTTGAATTAAAGATTAAAATGTAAGGTTGAAAATAAATATTTCAGGTTTTAATTCATTATTATTTCCATCAAACCATAACTTTCCATCAAACTTTAGGGTCTGTAAACAAACGAGGAGTGAACGTTTTTAAACCTTGAGAAACGAGTAGAAACATTGTAGAAGTTGAAATGGATTTGATGGTGATGTCCATTTGGTTCTTGCTGTCAGTTTCTATATTCAATCAAATGATTCTTCAGTTCATAACGTCAGTGGATCATTTTCTGCTGATGAGTACAATCATTAAACGGCCCCTTAAAGAAGTGTCTACATTTTTGAATTTTTGAGTTGCTTATATGTGTTTAGAAGCATTGTCTAACGGGTGAGCTGAATCTGAAGTAAGTGTGTGTGTGTGTGTGTGTATGTGTATGTGTGTGTGTATATATAGAGGCGCGCGTGTGTGTGTATGTGTATGTGCCCCCACTCCTGATGGAGGGATTAGTATACTCAGTGGCAGGATCTTTTTTGTCTGTGTGTGTGTGTGTGTTTTGTGTGTGTGTTACATCG
The DNA here is from genome assembly GCA_034509495.1 of Acestrorhynchus altus. Lineage (NCBI taxonomy): Eukaryota > Metazoa > Chordata > Actinopteri > Characiformes > Acestrorhynchidae > Acestrorhynchus > Acestrorhynchus altus. The sequence continues at coordinate 33,357,409 of CM067502.1, forward strand.
CCGGCGACCCAGACAAGGAGAGTCTGGGCCAAGCGTCGGCGCACCCGCACCAACTTCACGGGCTGGCAGCTGGAGGAGCTGGAGAAGGCCTTCGAGAGCACACACTACCCGGACGTCTTCATGCGCGAGGTGTCATGCTGGGTGCCTCGACCTGTCAGAGTCACGTGTGCAGGTAGTCTTACCACTTTGAAGCCTTCTGCTTTTCACCAGTACATTATTTTGAAAAGAAAAAGAAAAACAAGAGTTCAGCTATTGTTACTACTTGGTAATAACACTTAGAGCTCGATTCTAACAGAGTAATAACATTTATTGGTTTAAAATATTTAGAAAAGTCTACTTAAAGAGCCACATAGAAGCTTCTGTGTTTTGTTCGCATAGAAAAAAAAACCCAACATTTGAGGCAAGATAAGGAACCTTTTTAATAACTGGAACTGATTCTGTGCTTGTTGTGGTTCACCATTATCCTTAAACGAATCGTTAAAATGGTTGTTAAAAGATTTATATTTTTAGATCCTTTTTTTTTTCAAATTGTGTGATACAAAAACATTTGAGATTCTAGAGCAAGGCATTTTCAATTTCAATTGAAAGTATATAATAAAAATGTATAAAACACACACATGCATATAATATATATATATATATATATATATATATATATATATATATATATATATATATATATATATATATAAAATGAATCTGATATGGGTATGAATGGATAAGGCCTGATTATTAGGCGATTATATTTAAATATATGCAAATTGTTTTCATCTTAAAACATGTCTCAAACATTTCAGCTCCGTACTTGGTTTGTGATGAAAGACCAAAATCTTTGCATATTTTTTTGTCTTTTATTGATACTTTAAAATCTGAACATATCATTTGACTTTGAATTTAATGAGGAAATAAATCAATTCATTGGCTACATTAGCACAGCAGGCACACACACACACACACACACACACACACACACACACACACACACACACACACACACTGTCTTCCAGTTAACCGGTCATTACAGTTATATATCCCTCTCCAGGCGGAGGCGCGGGGACGTCCTGGACGCGCTTCTTCAGCTTGTTATTGTGTGTGCGATGCCGCACGAGACAAGTGCCTCTCGCTTTGTGCTTTTCTTAATTTGGACGCGTGTCAAAAAGCTTAGCTCGCGATTATTCGTCTTACTACGCGCGCATTTCTTCTCCCAAAGATGTATTATTATCGCGTCGCGCGCGCCTTCAGCCCGCTGCTGGACAGCTTATCAGCGCGGAACAGAAGGGCCTGGTCTGTGTGTGTGTGTGTGTGTGTGTGTGTGTGTGTGTTAGGACTGCTGCCCGGCTCGCTTGCGCAAAGCGTGCGCCGGTGCTCCTAGGTGCGCGTTAAGAGCAGCCCTATAAATACAGTACTATCACATGTTACTATGGAGCCCCTTCATTCCTTGTGCATGTTGGATAAACTGGTATATTTCATATAAAATAGTCATATAGCATCATCAGTGACTCACATGGTTATTTAAATAACCTGTGTTGTTAATATACATAGTGAACCATTTTTTCCTCTTGAAACCAAGGGCATTAATAAGAGTTTTTTTTTCCTGTTTATGTTGGATTAATTATCTTTACTGTCAAAGGAAGGCTTTCTATTAGATTTGGAGCATTACTATGACAAGAGCATTAGTGAGGCCAGGGTGCTAATTGGTAACCACCCCATCCCCAACTGTCCAACTCCTCCCAAAATTACTGAATGGAGCATCAAGAGAACATAGTTCCACTGATCCATGCTCAGTGTTATATACCCCTCCAGTCCACACCTGACATTAGGCATGGCGCCAATGAGTTCATGTGTATGGACAATACTTCTTTAGAGGGGCCAGACAAGCTGTGTATGTGTACATTTGCACACCTGTGTCAGCAATGGGTGCAACTTAAAATCCTTAGTGTATTCATTTGAGGGTGTCTACAAATATTTAGACATATAGTGCATATATATCTTGAGAGAGTGAAAGAGAGAGAGAGAGAGAGAGAACCATGAGAACATGAATGCATAACTGGATCTTTAACAGGTTCTGATTTCTGATGGAACACAAATTGCACACATGTTGGTTCTACATACAGAATTCTTTTTGATAAAAGTGACACCTCAGATAAAATATGAACGTGTCAGACACCTCTTAAAACTTGATACTTGAAGGGACCTATGTGTATGCAATCGACATCATAGAAGGAATTACCATCCACAGTAGACAGTGAAGTGGGCAGTAATGATTGTGACCAGTGGCATTTGGCTAGAATTATCTGTGTGAACAGACAAGTGCCTGTGGCAGAAATCATATCCACATTCAATGTAGGAGGCTGTGTGTGCATTAAGTGCAGCATTCATGGAACATCGCATGACACATTACTTTTTTTTTTTCCTGTCCCATGACTTTGGCATGTGTTTGTGTGAAGAGAATGACAGAACCATAAATTTAACAAAATGTAAAAATGTAATTTAAAAATGAACACACACACACACACACACACACACACACACACACACACACACACACACACACCCACACACACACAAATACAAAACCTACTTTGCTTTGAAACCTACAATCTATTCAGAAAGCTGTGGGCTGGCACAGAAAAGTTTTAGGGAAAAACAAGATGGTTTAATAAGGATTCTATACAAACCACAGCAGCCTAAATGTTTGTTTGCCATGGAATTTCATATGGTTCTTTGAATTGCTGTGGTTCTAAAACCTTCACTGAAGAACAATTTCCTAATGTATTGAATTCTAGTTACTCATATGCTAAAAGCTTTACTTGAATGTTATATGCTGCACTACTCATTATTGTACACTGTCCTTTATATACTTTGGACTAGTTACAACATTGCAACCATTTTTAGTCTCATATAGAACCTTTAAATAATGCATATAATGCATATAATAATGCATACATAATGCTACATGGTATCTCTATATAATCTGAATGTTTTGCATAGTTAACACAGTATCTATCTAGAGCCCTTCATTTCCAATTACATTCCCAAAACATAATAAAAGTAGTTTTAAAATGTACCAAAACATGTTCTCTGACTGGTAACAATATTGGAGGCTTACATTTGTTTGATGATTTTTTCTTTCAGAACTGTTCTAGCAAACAACTATCTAGTGGTGTTCATTTGTAAGGAGTGTGTAACTTAGCAAAAATTGTTTTCTTACTGGGAACATCTTAACCCTCTATTTAGTTTTGTCTAGACAGTACATCCAAGCTAAAAACTATTTAAGGAGGGTTTAGCAAAAAAGCATAATGTTATTAAATCTAACAAGAAAAGGTTATATATAGTCCTAAAATTGTGTTCTTTAACTGGTTGCAGTTCTTTAGAAACACTTATCATCATCATTCAGATGCTTGTCATTGCAAAGAATTATCTAGGGAGTGTGTACACTGTTCTTTATTTGTTTACCTATCCCACAGTCCACCACAGAACATTGTGCTTACTTCCCATGTCTGAGATACTCTCTGAGTAGTCAATCAAACCATAAGGCTCAAAAGGAGAAAAGTGATTGAGCACCTCATTCTTAAAAATGAAAGTGCCATAGATGAAAATGTTTCTATAAAGAACAATTTCTATGAAAGCAGTGTGAGTTTGAAGATTAGATTGTCTAAGCCTTTAAAACATTCTCAACAAACACCCACGTGGGTCAGCCTTGGACTGTCTTCCATACTTTTGGCCAGCTACTTTAAAGTACAGGAGCACATACGAATGCATAATTTGTTATTTGCCTGGCCCAGTTGAAGGCTTAAAGTGTTGAATGGTTCTTTATTAAACAACTGATGTATACTCAGCCCTCAATAATGTTTGGAAGTTGAATTTAAATTAAAATAAACTGCGGAACAGTGGGAAATATGAAGGAAATTTGAGAGTTTCAAATTTTGAATCAAGCCAGTCAGACATGATTAAAGTACACTTTCATTTAATTTAAGGGATATTGCATACATTTAGGCTTTGTCATGTTGAAATTACAACACTTTTGCAGTCCCCCTCATTTCAGGACACCATCATGTTTAGAACATTTCACTTCACAGGTGTTTATGATTATTCAGGTGTGTTCCATTGCTTCATTAGTGCAGGCATTAGATACTTGGTCTTTATTCTAAAGTTTCAAACACCTTTTGAGTCTGTAGTTGCCATTGTTTAACATAAGGGCAAGAGCTGTGGTCATAAAGGTCATAATGAGGCCAAAACAAGAATAAAACCATTAGAGATGTTGGTCACTACTGCTGATGGCAGTTGACCAGTCTTCAGAAAAATCCTCAGGTGTCTGTTTGACAGATCAGAAATAGCCATCAGGAGGTAGGTATGTATTTTCCATGACTACTATCTGCAGAAGACCTCTTGAATTGAGGTTACAAAACAACATGCAAACCACTAAATAGAATGGACAGATTCATTTTTGCAAAAAAAGTTCTGCAAAAAAAGTGATGCAGAATCTTGGACAGTAGTGGGCAGATGAAACCAGTATTAACCTTTATCAGTGTGATAGCAAGAGCTAGTGTGAAGACAAAAGCATACCACAAACCATGTCATGGCTTGGGCATGTATGGCTGTCACTGACACACCCAAATCATATGGTGCCCTAAAAAGAGGGCGACTCAAATGTGTTGTGCAATTTCACCAAGACGAAACCTCAATGTGTGCAAATATCCTTAAATTAAAGTCTGGAATGTGTACTTTAATCACACCAGGTTGATTTGAATGAAAATGTGTGTGTGGAGTGTGGAGCAGCGGGACATATAAAGGACAGATTTAGAGGCCACTGTGTATATATATATATATATATATATATATATATTGCTGCACATGGTTCTAAGCACCTGTACTATACAAAACCCTTTTCCCGTGTTCATACATATCCTTAGAAACTGCTTTTGTGATGGAGCACCTCGTGCAAGTGTGTAGTTAAGAGGTGCAAAGTGTGTTCTGTGGACTCTTCTTAATCTGGTTCTCCTTGTTGCTCGCAGGTGTGGTTCCAGAACCGCAGGGCCAAGTGGCGTAAAAAGGAGAACACTAAGAAGGGACCGGGTCGGCCGGCGCACAACTCCCATCCGACCACTTGCAGCGGCGAACCCATGGACCCTGAGGAGATCGCGCGGCGGGAGCTGCAGCGCTTGGAGAAGAAGAAGCGCAAGCAGGAGCGCAAGCTGCTGCGGTCTCAGAGTAAGCTTTCCGCCGGGGAGCTGCTGCACACGCCCTGCTCGGACAGCGACAGCGGCGTGTCGCAGAGCACCGACAGCGAGGCGACTCAGCACCCGGGCGCTCCGGCTGCGCGCAGTCCGCAGGATCTCCAAAGAGCCAGCGCCGCCTCCAGTCGGAGCGCAGACGCAGGAGACTCTCCTCGAACCTCGGACGGGGACGTCACGCGGCCGTCCGCCTTCCACAAGCTCAGTCCATTCAGCGTGGAGAGCCTGCTGGCCGACTCGAGCCCCCGACGGAGGCATGCGCTAGATCTGCCGACGCCTTCGACGCCCCAGAGACCCCTGGTGGGCAAGGGCCACTTCTTGCTCTATCCCATCACCCAGCCTTTGGGGTTCATAGTGCCGCAGACCACCTCCAGAGCAGGGCAGGGGGACGCTAGACTCTCTAGCCACCGATGGTCCACTGATGAAGACCAGACCAGCTTTCCCAACTTGGAGCCAAATCAGGATAACGGTGGTTCCAGTCCAGATGAAACAACGCCGGATTCCTCCAAGGCCAACCCTCCTCAAACCACCATCTCACGGGGAGGCGAGTCGCCTCCAGACCACAAAGACACCAGAACACACACCTCTGACACCAACACACACGTAGACATGGACTGAAACTGACACAACACGGAACATTCCCAAAGCCAAACTAACCACAACGCGTTTTTCTAAACTCTTTTGAATTGCGTTTTTTTATAAAACGAAAAAAAATCCTTAAAAAACGGGATTTTCTTCCTTCAGGTGGATTACAGATGTTTTTCACTGACTGAACAGGCTTAGTGGTGTGTACTAGCCCAGCTTAGCCAGACTTTTCCTAAGGGGAAGCAAAACAAACGACGTGGAATCCTCAAACATTGTACAAACAACGAATATCAAAGATATTTATATATGTAACGTTTTCATAAATAAAAAAAAAAACGTATTGTAAAAGAAAAAAACGTGTTTTCACATCAAGATATTCGATTACTTTTTTGGGGAGCAAAAGTGGTTCTTCTATGGTGTATATATATATATATATATATATAAAGCCAAAGACCTTAAGGTTAAGTGATTGTGCTCCTGCACCTTTGAAAAGCTAGATCTTCAAGAATGGTTTTGAACAGTGTTTGTCTAGACTGGTGGCAAGTAAATCCTTATGAAGACTTTAACTTATGGAGCCCCCCTTAGAAATGTTTAAGAATAAAGAAGGAAAAACAAACAAACAAACAAAAAACAGCAAAATTTAGAAACTGTTAACATTACAAAAAGAAAAAAAAAACGAAAAAGGGAAAGAACAGTGAGCATAGGAAGAGTAAGCCGGGTGTAGTGGGCTCGGCGGGCGGTGCGACCCGGTCAGCTCGAGCGGAGTTTTTCATATCAGAGTAATTATTTCCCCCGGTGGCGGAAAAGGGACCGCTGCGTTTCTTCTCCTTCTTTCTTCCCCCGTTTCTCTCTCCCTCTCTCTCCTTCAGCCTGAAGCGTTATTATACATTACCGATTCCAGCGATATGAAATCACATAAACTTCCAACAATAATAGAATTAGCATGAAAGGCTGGCGAGTCAGATTGAAATGGGGAAATAATAGCCTCGGCAGCTGCGCGCGCGCGCATGTGTGTGCGTGTGTGTGTGTGAAGAAACGCCCGGGTGATTCGTGGGGCGGAATTTTCATGAGGCGGTCCTGTCAGGGGCGCGTGTAGGCGGCGATATTAAGATAGATGCTCGATGATATCCCTCATTGTTCTCCTGCGCGCATTGATGTTACCGCCTTATCGGCCTATTGATCATGTGTCACCGTGTAATGGGACAGTCTCTCTCTCTTTCTCCCCCTCTCTCTAACACACACACACACACACACACACACACACACACACACACACACACACACACACACACACACACACACGCGCTTCTGTATTCGTCTCTTTATGGAGGCCTTCTACTGTAGGAGTAGGTACATTCTCCAATGCTCAAAGCATTCGGTGCTGCTTTATTGTCCTTTTTTCATAAAACCATATATTTGTCTTGAGAGGAGCACCTGAGCCTTTACAGAACAACAAAAAATGTTCACACTGTTCACTTCATTTTTCACTTTTTCACTTAAAACGTGATCACACGTAAAAAAAGCATGAAAATGAAAACACTGGAAAATGGAAGCAGGTCAAAATGAAATTATATCAAATGTGACAACTGTGTAAAAAAGTAAACAAAAAAAAAATAAATCAAAAATGCAAGACAAACGTCTAAAAACGTGACTAGGTGTGAAGACGTATGAAAAAACGTGGTCATATATTTAAAAAAAAACGGTTACATATACAGAAAGATCTGGAAAGAACATGACCTCATGTAAAAACGTCTGAAAAAACGTGACCAGGTAAAAAAGTAGACACACACACACACGTATATATATACGTGTATATATATACGTGTGTGTGTGTGTGTGTGTGTGGTCCCCATAAAGAGCTAAATACATGGCCACATGTACACACACGCACTCACATACAGTTAAATGAGCTCTAATAGTGGCTCCGAGGGTCCAGAAGGAAAAGCTCCCGCGGGGGCGCACAGGCACATCTGCACCCGGAAAGTATTAAGCGAGCCTGGCCAGGACGAACGTGGCTGGGAAGAAATATGATTGTGATGGAAGAGAGATGTCTGTGTCTAGAGGGTCTCATGTAGCAGAGGCTTACAGCTGCATCGGCCATACAGGAGTGTGGCTGTTTCATTTAAGGCACATCAGCAGCTTCAGAATTGCCAGAATTTTCCCAATGTATTCATTTTTTAGGGTGGTGGTGGTGGTGGTGGTGGGGGGTGTTGGGGTGGTTGTGGTGGTGGGGGTAAGGAGACACCCGCTCACTTCGCAAAGCTGAAATTCTAACCAGAGGGCTGATATGATGATATCTCCCCCCTGCTACCCCATCACACATATCCCCCTATCCCCTCTGGTCATCGTAGACCCTTTATTTGCAAATAAATTGAAAATAAACGGAAGGTCTCGAGCTTTACCTCATGAATCCCAGATAGCGAGCTCGCTTAAATAATATTTACATAATTTCTCCATCCAAGCTCACGCTGTTTGCACTGCATGAGAGTGGGATTATGGGGTAAAATAATTAGAGACAGAGGGAGGGTGGGTGAAAGATACTGGTGGAGGAAACCCACCCGCACCAACACCAGTTGTAAGTGTGTGTATCTATTAGTATCTGTTAGTTAACAAGAATGTCATTATTGCAGGACTGTGGTCAAGCGTGTGAATGCATCCCACATAAGTTCTCCTGGTTACTTAGTAGAGAATCATTTCTGAAAATGAAGAAACTTTGTGTAGTTTGAAGAACATCCACTTAATGTAAAGGTTCTGGGATGATCCCTCAATTACAGAACCTGTGGTTGGTGTAGTGGCTCACCATCACTTACTCCATAGTGGACTAGTCCAGACACACCATGTAATAGACCTTGTACAACACGTCTAAAGCAAATGTGTGCCATGATATAAATGTAGGTCATTCAGGAAATAAAGAGTTGTCAGATTTTTGAATTTTTAACTCATTCAAGGACCAGTTTAAGACCTCCAGCTTTAGATGAATTTAGATAAGGGTGTTCATATGTATAGATTATTTTGAAATGATTTTTTTAGGACAGTGGTTCTCACGCCAGCCCCGTGACCCTCAGGGGGTCCACATTTGTGGGGTGTGGGGTGTTTTTTTTATGACAGTCTCAAAGAACTCCACAATTTTGCATGACAAAATTATTTTGGGTGGTATACAGATTCATTAAAAAAAAGATACTTAAAAGAACCAATTCTGTTATATTCAAGATATGGTCAAGAGATGTGGGCAACCAATATTTGTCCTGAAGAACCACTGACAAAGCTCACTGCAGCTCTTTTTCAAAGGTGCAGGTCATAGTTTGCATCTCATTTACAACTATCACCAGGTCCCTAAATTGTTATTAGCTTGATTGCACAGTTGTAGGAATTGTGAAAACCTTTCATAAATTTATAAATTCCATCTGGTGGTTTTTTGAACTTCACATTCACATTTGCTGACTGAAAGGAATGGACATTCTTAACAATAAGGGTTCCAGAAAGGTTTTGTGAGCCACCACAGGAGAATCACTAGTTTCCTAAACAAAAATGTCATAAAAACAATTATTCTTGGAAGACCTTATTGGACATTATACTGTAGATATTTTTAACCTTTAACCTTCACACTCACAATCTTCTTCTGATAGTGCTTTTATGTTTTTTAAATATAGTGCTTCAATGGAATGACATTTTGGTACAGTTGCTTTACATTATGTTGAGTACTATTAAACTTTACACAGTTTACAGTAGGACACAACTTAGTTTCAGAATTGGTTCTTAAAACATCCATTCAGAAGATTCTTTAGGGAACCAAAAAGAGTCTCCCATTAAGAACACCTAGTGGCAGTATTTAGGAGCATAAATGATTATTGGTCAGGATGCACAGTTCTTGAAAGAAACTTTCATTGGTATAGAAGCTTGACAACATAGAGAACTTTACACATCTTCACATATACAAACATGCTACAAACTTGCATGGCTCTTTTACATGTGTTTATTTAAACAGCCATCCACTGAATATAGTTTCTTCACTTCCGGCATCACTAACATAAATATTTGTGGTACCATTTTAAAGAATGTACATTGGTACATTTTTTATACATAGACTTATAGGAAGAAGAAAATCCATTTCATTATGTTGATGTTCCTTTTGGGAACATGATGGTCCATTTTGTCACTTTTGAATTATAAGGTTCTATCTGCATTCTACAAAATTTTGAGATACTGAGTGTAAATTTCTAGAGCAACAACACAACTAAGAAGAAGCTTTTTATTTTCTAGATAAAGAGGCCAATGTTCATAAAGCTTACAAATAAATCTGACCTAATGAGTAACCCAATTTTCACCAACCTTCAACGGAGGGGTTTACATTTTTTGAGAATGACATTTTGTGATTGAGGTGTTGAAGTGCAAACTAAACATTTTAACATTGAAACCATCTCTAGAACATATAATGTAAGTAGATTCATTCCTAGAAATATCTAGGAGCTTTATTTCTTTAGTTCAAATTAAATCCAATATTTGCAATATGGCAAAAAATTATACAATTACACTGCTTATCTCGTAACTTAACTGAAAATCTTTTGCTACACACTGTATGACTCCTTAAGTACTCTTTTAGTCTCATTTGTATGAATTTCCCTTGAAAACATGGTGGCCCAGAACTGCTCCCCACGCTACTGTACCACCTCCTTGTTTTCTACTATCATTGTCCATTTAATCAGCTCCACTGACAATACAGAGGCACTTTGTTGTTCTGTAATTACAGACTGTAGTCCATCTGTTTCTCTGTATACTTTGTCTGCAAGCTTTCTCCCTGCTCTTCAATGGTCAGTATCCCACAGGACCACCACAGAGCAGATATTATCTCAGCACTGCAGTGATACAAACATGGTGACGTGTCAGTGTGTGTTGCACTGGTTTGAATGGATCAGACACAGCAGTGCTGCTGGAGTGTTAAAACACTTTGTTCACTCACTGTCCACTGTATTAGACATTCCTATTTAGTTGCTCCACCTTGTAGATGAAAAGTCAGAGATGGAAGCTTATCAGTTTTGTACAGTGTTGGTCATCTTCTAGCCCTTCATCAGTGCTCACAGGGCATTGCTGACAGGACGCTGTTGGCTGGATATTTCTGGATGGTGGACTACTCTCTGTCCAGCAGTGACACTGAGGGGTTTAAACAGCACTATTGTGTCTGATCCACTCATTCCAGCACAACACACATTAACACATCACCACCATGTCAGTCTTACTGCAGTCTTACTCCACCTTCATAATGCCTGCTCTGTAGTGGTCCTGGGGTGTCCTGATCTTTGAAGAAAATGGCAAAAGGAAGCTAGCAAACTATGTGGAGAAAAAAATGGACTGCAGTCTGTATTTACAGAACTACATTATCACAGAACTTACAGAACTACATGATCAGCTATTTTATCAGCTTGTCCTGTATGGAAAGAGGAGCTGATAAAATAGACAGTGCGGAGACAAGGAGGAGGTCATGTTATGGCTGATTGGTGTACAGCTACGTGCACACATATTGGCCTGCCTGTAGATTCATGCACATGTACTTTTCTCCTATTTTAGATTAGTCTGGTATTTTTTGGAGCACTATGGAACTCTTTTACAGGATTGTTGAAAGAGGTTCTCCATTATACAGAAAGACCATTTAAACAGGCATATGGAACTCATTACTATGAAATCTGAAGGTTCTAGAAAGAACACTGCTCATAGAACCCCTTGAAGTGAAATAGAGTGGGAGCATTAGTTTATCACTGCCACAGGTGGTCCTAAACCACTCGAGTTCTACTGGAGAACCTGTGTACCTGCCTAACCAATATCACATATAGAAAAGCCTCAGGAATCCAATTCCATCAAAGAATCTAGGGTTTTGGTTCATGAAGAAAAGCAGTAAATAATAAGTGGATGTTGGGTCTTTCTCCTTTAACTGTGCTCTTATTCTTTTGCTTGGTCAGACAGTAAGCATGTAAATTTGTTCTTGCTGAAGACAAATACCTAGGCTGACCAAGCCTGGGCTGCTGTGAGAGAGAGTGGGGGTGGTGGAGAGAAGGCCTGTCGAAGCTGCCTAATGGGGGAAGTGCATGCGCCAATAAGTGCGGATCAGGCTGCTAATTTAGCACCTCCTGTAGCCCTCTTTCCCCGTCTGTATGTAATTTCCCCTCACTCTCCCAGGAGAGACTGCACACACACACACACCCACACACATACAAGCACATACACACACACACACACACACACACACACACACACACACACACACACACACACACAAACAAACTCCCCCTGGAGACATACACAAAGACAACGGCCACCTTTTTTTTTGAAGGAAGAAAACAAAACATATCGAGCGAGCGCCGCTGTGCCTTGCTGCTATTATGCAATTTTCAAATGAGGATATCAGGCTTAATTAACGCTAATTGAGTTCCTCAGCACACATTATTTTTATTTAATAGAAACAAATGTGCGCAATTAATTATGGACATGGTTTAAAGAGCCCTATTTGCATCTTTCTCTCATTCGCTCACTCACTCTCACTCACCCTGTAAGGTGTGCTGATGTTGTGGTTTTGCACACCTGCACTTTTATACACTGGTTTCTCTTGAACATATGTGTTATTAGGGGTGGTATTTAGGTAACATTGAATGGAAAAAGGCATTTATAAATGAACGAGGACAGTTCAGTACATGGATGGGACAAATTGTAAGCATTAAACAATGTTGTACTCCCTTCAACAGAAAATCCATCATCAACAACAATACAGAGCTGTATTGTAAATCCCCAAATTTGTTACATAGCTGTCTGGACCCATTATGTTTACACCCTAAACCCACATGCATCTAGCCCACTAGAGAGTCTTTTGGGGTTAAATATAATGCATATTCAGCAGAATATTGAAGCAAGGCTAAAAAGGCCAAATGCTTTCAAACCGGCAAAGGAGAACCATGAGGGCTGTGTATGACAGTCAGAAAAGAGCTGGTGCTAGGATGAAAGCTAACTCTACCAGACTCTACCACAGCCTTTTCTGACATCTAACTGCACACAATGCCAAAGGAACACCAAGAGGATGTCAACACTGTCCGGAAATATTACCAAGTGTTCTTGTTGCAGTGTTACAAGCTATGTTATTCAGTACTAAAACTGTATCTACTGTGCAGGGAAGGCTTTTACTATGTTTTGAAAGATTGCTATGAGAATCTGATTTCATTCAGTGAAAAGACCATTAGTGAGGTCAGGATGTTGGACCACCTCATCCCCAACTCCACAACACATACTAAAAATATTGGATGGAGCACCATCATTCCGGAGAGCTCATTTCAACTGCTTCACAGCTCAATACAGGGGGGCTTTATATCCCTCTAGCCCATGCCTGGCATTAGACATAGTGCCAATAGTTCATGTTTATTTGCTCCAGAGAGTCTTTTCTACTGGCAGTACCTCTTAATAGGGACTAGACTAGCTGTGTCTTTGCATTTGCAGATCTATGTCAGCAATGGGTGCAACTTAACTTTACAAGCTGAGATCAGCACATTGTGGGCAGTTAAATTCAAATTTTAGTCTTCATTACTCAAGATCAGAGTAACCTATAGACATGATGCACATCACAAGTGTGTGATGAATTATCAGTGAGTAATCCAGCTGTCAAAACAGCTAAGAACCCAGTTTAAATACCAGTGGAGCTTCCAGTGCATGTTTACTGCTCTGTCCACATGTACATGCTCAACCAGCATGCAGACTCCAACTAATCAACGAGAGGTGGTGGGGCTTATTACATTACTGTAAAGGGCATTTAGGTTTTATTTGTAAGATATTTGATATTATATAATATTTAAACTACTAGCCTATGATCTCCAGACAATAACAACATCTGGTATGTGTGACTAATTTTTGGGAGATAAATGTATGTCAAACTATGAAAACATATCACACAATTGGTCTAGGGTTCTAAAGGTTAAAGTTACTAAAAGCATTCATATGAATGGGTGTCAACAAACATTTGGATATAGTGACCTTTCCAGGTGTTTATCTTGTTATGGGTCCAGTGATTCTGGGCTCCAGACAAACCGAGACCAGGAACAAGCAGATAAGATGGATGGATGATTTAGAATTTTAATTCACAACTCCAGGTAATACTGACTCCACTGTATCAATTTAAATCAATTTCTTTTTGTTAATGCATAGGAGAGCCAAATTCTATAAGAATACAAATGTATTGCTGTTATTTTGTTTTCTGTATTTTATTCAACATTCTCATGTGAACACAAGTACTTGCAATAAATGTAGTGTAGTTTGAGCATCCGTTCAAATGTACATTTGAATTCAATTCTGCTTCTTGTGCTTTGCAATATGCATACCAGGGAGAGAGCTTGGGGAAAGAGGCAAGCTTTTGGGAGCTTAATTTGGCAGGAGAATCAGACATGTTCCGGGCTCAGGTTTGGCTCCTGAGTGCGGTGATTGATTCGGGACCTGAGGTGTTACAAGCCACTGACGGCCGGGATAAATTAGACCAGCCCGGGAGCTGTCTAATGAGACCCGCTTTATTTAAGCAGGCCGAAACAAGCGTGAGAAATAAGCTACCTCATCCCGAGGTGTCAAATCGATTCAACATCATGGTGCAATCAAACACTCTGACGTGCGCATGCGCACTCCAGGGGCCCGATTGTTTAATTGGATCGGAATAATAGAAATCATATAATGGCCACAATGCTCATACTGCATCATTCCTGTAGATAATAAAGAAAAATGTTCTGCTCTATGTTTATAGGTTGAGACAGTAGGTCTGATTGATGAAGAAATCTGCAAATGAGCTTGGCCTGTACCACTTTAGGAGGTAAAGGTCTAAGTTTTTCTTCCTATATTTTATGCATAAAAGCTAATGCTTAGTATAAAATAATATTACAAGATTTTACATGAATATATTTCAGATTACACTGTTCTCGCAAGCACTGTCCTCCTTGTTTCACCAAAGTTAGCAGAATCCTGAGCCCAGAGTAGCAAAAATAGAGGAACTATTCTTTACCAGTCAATGAAGCATCAACATGATTGTCAAGCTGCTGTTTTAAGGTCAAAATGTTACACAATGCTGCTTTAAGGGGAATTCCAGGAATGTTTTATAGTGGTTTGGTGTGAAATTTGTTCATTGAAAAGAAAGATGCCATTTCAAATGTGTTTGCATTGGTGGTGATGCTAACCAGGCATCTCCATGACTACAAAAATATAGACTATGCAAAACCACAAATGAACCCACACCTGCCATCTGATATATAATATTAATGAGGGCTAAATAGTGTGAAAAACAATTAAATGCATCATCCTGCATGCGCCTCTTCACCTTCAATTGATTTTAAATGAATGATAGACCCAAACTGTTTTTTGAGAGCATGTTTCAGGCATCTAGCTGCATATTTTGTATTAAACATTTTAAGTATTTCAAACCAACACTCTCTCAAAGACTGATATTTTAAAACATTGTAGAAGCACGAGAGACAGCGTTCTGTCAAGTAAAGGATCACCTCTGTCTACTTTCTAATGATACCATTTCATTGCATAATGCCATAGAGGGGATTCCTAAAAATCTTCCAATGCATGCATAAGTAAATTATTAAAATTATTATTATCTTTCACTGTCTTCACATAAAGAACCTCTATTGTGGTTTATAGACCATGATAACATTCTTCCCAATCACAAATCTTTGTTTTCAAACCTAGGGAAAGCAAATGTGGCTGTTTTTGGTTTAAAGATTTTATCAAATCTCTTTTTTTTACCTATCAGGAGACTTTTATGAGGTATAACTGTAAGGTTAAAAACCCTTCTGAACTTTTCAGATGTTTGTGGAAGTCCTGAGTGGGTTCCTGAAAATCTTGACAAAGTTCTAGATATGTCATTTACATTAACGGTTAATCCATCCAGAGCTTCTTCATGGAATCACTAGTTTCAAGGTGGTGTGTGACAATAGTTCAAGACCCGAAATCACAAGGGAAGGTTGTTTTGTCCCTTTGAATACAATTATAAGACAAATGTCTTTTTTTTGGAAGCACATCACTTTAATTTACATTTGCAATACTCTTGCCACAAATGTTGATAAGAAAAACGACCATGCATAGCAGAGAATTTAGCAACCCGGGTGTTTTCCTTTTCACAGCTGTCTCTTTCTTTCTCTCTCTCTCTCTCTCTCACACACACACCTACACACACACACACACACACACACACACACACACACACACACACACACACACACACACACACACACACACACACACACACAGTTATTAGTATTACACATGCACTCACACTTATGTTTTACTGTGTGCACTAATCCTGCATATCTATTTGATATTTCCATCTTTTGTATTTTCATATTTATTCAATAAATGGCAGAGAATCAAAGCCCTCCCTTCTTGTGTGTTGAGAATTAATGGAAAAAGGCATAACTGTTAAATCGTAAAAAATGGAATTAGTCCGTTTAAATATGATGCCTGGCAAACATTTATTAAAGCCGGGGATAAATTGAAATGTTCCGCCAGTATGGCATGTTTTTGTTTCAAATCAATTCCATGGGTGTCTCCTTGTGATAAAAGATTATCCCAAATTCTATTACATGAGCGTGCAAGACCACATTTCTGCAGCCAACATTTCAAACCTTTCTGCCCCCAAAGTGTGGATCTCAGGTTCTAAGAATTAAAGACCAGTGGTTATTCTTTGGAATGTTCTTAGACCTTTACAAAGTTATTGTAAATCTTGTTTCATGTATATTTCTTCTTTGTAAACCAAAATAAACCCTTGTTCATATAAATGTTTTTTTGGCATCCCTCAAAGAACCCTTATACCTTTCACGAGACTATTTGTATAGTAAGGTACACTTGTAGTAAAAAATACTTTCCTAGATGGTTCAAAGCTCAGATGTTTCATGGTGTCCCTTGGTGTCTTTTTGTGATAAAAGATATGCCAAATTCTATTACATGAGCATGTCAAAGCATGTATTTCCTTAGCGTGGTTCCTACCTTCTTCACCCCACCCCCCACATATTCATAAAACAAACAAACAAACAAACAAACAAACAAACAAAAAATGACCCAAAAAGCCCCCCACACAAGAGCTATTTGTTTGAAATCCCCTCTATTCATTGTTGATGATGTGTTGGTGTGATGGTCTCACACCAGTGATTTTGAAACTTCACCTTCATTCTGTTATTATCACCTGACAATGTGTTTCATTAAGAGCCTCGTCATTTCCAAGAATTACTCACAGGAAAATGACCACACACACACACACACACACACACACACACACACACACACACACACACACACACACACACACACAAAGCTCTCTGTATTGCCTCATTTGAGATATATTTCAAAGGATAACATAGTTTAATTTGATACATATAAACTAGAGATGACTACAATTGAATAATGATTATTCCATCAGTGACATCCTCAAATGCTCAAACCCAGAAATTAGACAATACTTATGGATGGCTAGGAGTCCCAGACAGCACAACTGATTTAGTTATTTCTGGGTGGGGGTGGAACTTAGTGTGATACTGGCCAGCATGACTGTAACAGTAGTTGAAGAACCAGAACTGGCACTTAATGTTCTCCTCCAAATGTGTTCAGCTGTCCAATGAAAGTAAAGGTACACAATAAAGGTACAGAGTGCCAAAGAAGATTTGGTTCCCTAAAAACCTTTGCTGCTTTAGAAAGTTAATTCTGTAAATTAGTCAATCCTTTATTAGATGGAAAGTTTCCATGAGGAGGATGTTTTGTTCAAAACATAATTATAGGAGACAGTCACAAATACTAGTTATACTTGTTATTTTCAAATATCCTTGGCTACTCAAACTTGTCTGTTGAGATATCAACATAATATTAACAGAATTTAGATATTTGTATGTATTTTTATGTTTTTAATCATTTTATATTTTAATGTTAAAAATCATACTTCTGCCTACAATATCTCAAATCCTGCAGTGTGTGAGAAAAGTGCATGTAGGTTGAGCATGTACACGTTGACAGAGCAGTACCCATGCACTGGAAGCTCCTTTGACAATGAAACTGGGATTTAATTGAGAATATTTTAGCTGCTTTGAAATCATCACACAATGCTCTAACCATTGTTATGTCTGTAGGTTACTCTGATCCTGACTTATGATGCCTAGAAAATGTCTATAGACCTTTTCCTCCGTGCTAGCACCAAAAATGCTGAAGTAAAGGCAGGTAACTGCCGGCAAAGGGCAATTCTTGGGTTGTGAAAGTTAAATCATAATAAAACTTTAGGTCATCAAACATTTGTCATATAAAGTCCTTTAGACTTTTAAAAGGTTCTCACATAGATCTCTTTTCTCAAACATGGTTCTTCAAAAGGCCAATCTTTGAAAAGGTTATTTACACTCACAAACCCTTTAAAAACAACAACCACAACAAACAAACAAACAAAAAAAATTCAGTTTCCATTCAGCTGCAATGTAGAGAAAATCTACTGAGATAATACACTCTTAAATACGGTTCTTTGAGTGATGCCATAGAAGAACCACTTTTGATTCCATAAAGAATCATATTTGTAAAAGGGATCTGTGAGAGTGAATAACCCTTTTAAGGTCAGAGGAACCATCACATGATCTAAAGGTCCTTTACCAACTTAAATCTCTTAGAATCATGGTTCTTTACAGAAAAAGTGGTTCTTCTATGACATCGCTCATAAAACCATTTGAAGCACCTTGTAAGGCACTTCCCAATGTACCATTTCATACCAAACCCACTATGAATGACTTCATTCAGCTGAAATTGAAATCAGTGGAATGAAATCTGCAGACTATTGGATTCATAAAGTATTCCACATTAAAACTAAATGTTCATAAAGGTTACTGCAGTTTAGCCTGGCCTGGCCCATTCTTACTAACGTTAAATGGGGTTATGTGTCATTAAGTCATCAAGAAAAAAAAGAAATACAAAAATAAAAGTCGGCAATGGTCTTTTTATGGCTGTAGATCTGCTTTCGCTGCTTCTAGATAGAGGTAGCTGACAGTTCTGGTGTGGAGAGCATGGGGAGAGGTGGCAGATTGGCACTGTGAGAAAGGGCTATCTTTATTCTGTGCCAGGGGAGCGCCAGGGCAGGACGGGGCAGCCATGCCAGCCCCTCATACACACATTTGTGATACCCATGGCCTTATTCCCACTGCCAGGACACTATGCTTCAGTGGTTTCAGGGAGAGAGTGGGAGAGGGAGAGAGAGGGGTGGGGAGAGGAGTCTACAGCAAGAGATTAATGAACGCTATAATCCACCAGTGAAAGATGGTTGGGAGTTGCATAAAATTTGCGTGGAACAAATCATCAGCTGGCGAACCATAACAAAGAAAACCCAGAAAGCAACAATGTAGGTTAGAAAGAAAGACAAGCATTTCTCACACTATACCATTTTTAAATTCACAGTAAACTAACACAAAATTAAAAACAGGATTGATCATTAAATAATCACTTGTGGTTCCATCATTTTAACATAAGATTAATTAATTTTTACCAAATTTGCATGGATTTCTTTTACAGAAATGGTTCTTCATGGAAGTTCTTCTATGGCTGTGGTTCCCAACCCTGGTCATGGAGCACCTGCTGGCCTGCGCATTTATTGCTTACCCATATACATGATATTTGCACAAAGCCTAGCTAATCTGAATAGACTAAAATTCTAGAAGACACCTCAAGATACTACCTAATGCCATAAGTCAGTACAGAAACGACAAAAATATAGCCATGACTGAGATTAGTGCTGATTTAAGTACTCTTGTAAGACATGGTTCTTTAGTGTACATTGGAAGATCAAAAGCAATTCCACTGTTTGGACAACCTGGGGAACTTCACTTCAGCATCTAAAGCACAGAAATAAAGTCTAGATGCTGATCCATCTTGAGAGATAATGGGTCAAATTTAGCCTTTTCTCATTTTTTTTTGACATGAGAGCTGAAATCTGAGTGTCAGATAATGGGAAATAAAGGATGAGTTGAGCATCATCAGCAGAGCAGTGGTACGAGAATCTATAAAAAGACATTACAATGCAAAGCAGAGTGTAGAGTGAGAATATAAGTGGACCAAGCATAAGCATTGTGAAACCTGCAAAGAGAGCAGTCTTCATAGAGTGTGCCAGTATGAAGCCAGAGTTGTACTGAGTAAAAACACCTGATCTAAGGTACAGGGGGACTGGGATTGGGAATTGCCCATATAGAATATAGAATAGAAAAACACAAACAGGGAATGAGTTATACTAACCATCCAAGTCATTCCAAACATCTCCAGTGATTTTGAGGTCTGTTTTGAATATCTATTACTGTTCTGGGACCAGCAGCACATTCATCAGTTTGAAATATCTGCCTTTCTTCTGTATATGATTGAATCATTGTCTCATTTCAAAACATTGAGATATCTATTCAAATTTGAACAGATTACTAATCACACTATCAACTTTAAAACGAAAAAGTTTGAAATAGATCACTTTAAATGTAACAAATATTTAAAAAAGTTTAATTATTTAATAAAAATGATCAAAAACTCTTTTCAGATTGTTCTATTTTTTTAGATGCTCCAGTATGTCTCCAGTAGTCCCAGTTTTTCTGGTAATTTTATTTTACTTTACATCCCTAAATGGAGAATTTGTTTTTGCATGTGATTTAGCCTTAAAAATTCAACTACAGCTTCAATTGCTTCAACATTAATTGGAATGATCATTTCTGTCCAGTCATGTACAAGATGTGTATTTTTTAGCCTTTGGATAAACAGCTGTATGTCTCAGTGTTGACTGAAGCTGAAGTTTGTTTTCATTACACCTTGCTGGTAAACTGAAAGGCAATTTAAAAGCACTTTGTGCAAATGGCATATTAAGGAAAAGGCCCAGTTTGAGCCACACAGCTGTTGACATCAATTTAAAAGAGCTTTATGTGAGTAGTGACCAGAAGAAAGTGATCTCAGGATGTGATTAATGGAGAATGTTTATCTTATTAGCTTAATAGCTATTGAATATTCTGCAATTCATAAGCCTAGATGCTTCGCAAAGTCTCCTGCTGACATGTCATGTGTTATTTTACTGGTGGCTGAAAGTTATTTGAACATGTAGGGAAGGTACACATTATAGGACAAAGCATTTCACTTGAAATCAATATAAAAATATCACTCAAATCATTAAAATTGTTCACATACTGATTTGGCAGCTCAAAGGTATGCTATAGAATATGAATCGTTTAGAGAATTGCATAATTAATGTGGGGACTCATAGTGAGTGGGTTAACTGGCTCAGTTAAACAGGAGTGAATATTGGTCAGAGATCCTGTTGGAAATTAACCATCCAGAGTGTTTTTGAGCTGAAAATACAAGAATTTTGATGAGTTATTTATAATGATTAGATTGACATGGAAATTCATAATAATTTGCTCTTCAAAACTAAAAAAAACAAACAAAAAAAAAACCTGAATGTCATTTATTATTTTTGTTATTTATGTATGTAAATAATGTATGAGTTTTGTCCCTTTTCCAGAATTTAATTCTGAAATTTGAAGAGCAAATGGCCCCTCCCTTCTCATGTTCCTCTATGACCTAATTTATGGGTCAGTGATGTCATTCGCCCCACCCCTCTAGCTGGTCAGTCAGAGTCTTCATGCAGGTTGAGCACGTACACCTGGATAGAACAGGAACCATGCACTGGAAGCTCATTTGGCATTTAAACTGGGATTTAATTCAGTTTGGAAACAAATGAACTTTAGCTGTCTTCCAAGATGGATGACTCATTAATGAGTTAGATAAAGTTAAATAATCTTGCTGTTATGTGTATCAGGTCTGTAGATTACTCTGATCCTAAGTTATGAATCCTAGAAAGCAGCATGTAACTGCCCGCAAAGAGTGGATCTCGGGTTCTAAGCGTTAACCTTATTTATGCACTTTCTGATACATTTTCAAGGAATAAATGAGTTGTGTTGTTAGCATTGTTGGCTGTGTTAGATACCAAACATGTCTTTGCTGGTTCTTTGAAACTTGTGTAAATGGGACGGGGTTATAGAACAGGCCTGTATGACATCATAAACACTCTGGAAGGTTAAACTTTGGTAATATTTGCATCCTACACCCAATTCATTTCTAAGAAACCAAGGAAAGTGTTGTTTTCCATGAGACAGGGCCTTTTGTATGTTTTTCCTAGCACTATTTCTCCAAGCTAAGGGGTTTTTGGAACCTTTCATCAGAAGGTAACTCCAGATAAAATGCCTTATCACTATATATTTGTTATATTGATTTTTAATTAGCACAGGGCAGGTCTGCTTGTTAAGTGGGAATTCCTCGTACAAGAGAAACGACGAAAACAACAACAACAATGGCTTAAGACGAAAAATCACATTACACCCAATTAATTAGTTTTAATTTCACTGTAAATGCAGCGAAGTGCCTGTTAAATGGAGGATGAGGCGCATTAAAAAACGTGTTGGAGGAAAACACACATGCATAAACACATGCGCTTGTAGACAGAGGATGGAAAATAAACAGCTTTAAGCTCTCTTTCCGGTGGAATGGGCAACAGACTCCCTTGGTGGCACCCGGGAACCATAATCTGGCGTAAATAATGACATCTCTCTTCACAGCCGCAAGCTTTAGCCAAATTAAGACAGACACATAGACAGGGGATGCACGCACACACACACACACACACACACACACACACACACACACACACAGAGCAGGCACAAGCCAGTTTTACTAATTATTTACTTTGGGTTGGGCCACAATGACCCGCTGGCCACACCAGTGTCTGCCAACACCAGCAGTGTCGCACCAGTTCAACGTCTGCTGAGAGAGAGAGCACAAGGGAGAGAGAGAGAGAGAGAGAGAGAGAGAGAGAGAGAGAGAGAGAGAGAGAGAGAGATGAAAAGTAAGATATCAGTTCATCATTTCCATTGTGAGTTTAGCAGAAAGGAGAGTTTGCACTAGACAATTAGATGTAAAGACCTAGGCCTCCAATTTGGGCAATAAATATTTTCAAATCTGAAATGGGGAAAAAAGAACTACTATGATCTTTGATCTATGATTGTTGGTGCTAAGCTAATGCTAAAGACAGTTTGTCCACAATGTGACCAGAGGTGGGTAGTGTAGACAGAAACTGAACACATATGAAAGTACTGTTACTTTAAAATAAAATGTACTCAAGTAGAAGTAAACATTCTCATTTAAATGATTACTTATAGTAAGAAAGTACCTAGTAAAAAGTACTAGAGTCACTTTATCAGACCCCATTCCATAATCAAAATACAACTGCAGAAAGAGCAACTCTTACACACACTCAAGTCAAATATATCCAAAACACCTCATACACACCCCAAATCAGACATATCCAAAACAGCACATGCACACACCAAATTAGACATATCTTTGAGCTCATACACACACCAAAACAGATATATCCAAAACAGCACATAGGTGTACACCAAACCATATATATCCATCAGCTCATACACACACAAAATTAGATATATCCATCATCTCATACACACACACATTCAGATATACGCAAAACAGCATATACACACACCAAATCAAATATATCTAAAACAATTCACACACACACTAAATTAGATACATCCATCAGCTCACACACACACACCAAATCAGATATATTGATCAGTTCACACACACAGTTTGGTTTAACATTTTTCCCAACATTGTTTCAAAGTCATTTCAACATCATTTCAATCTTGCTGCTGATTTTATAAGTCAAATGCAGCCTTGATTATAAAATGTTTTGTCAAAGGTTTCACAACCATTTAACATTAAGCATTATTTCAATATTTTTTCCATGTTGAAAGTTTGTCATGTGCCTGCTGGGCATATCAGGGCATAATTTCTGTTGAATGAAGGAGAGAAAACCTTTTTTAATGCCTACATTTTGCCAGCTTAAGAGGGGGAGTGCATCATGTCTGTTGCTGCACCAGCCCACTGTAAATGCTGCATTGGGTTAAAATAACAGGGTGCTAAATAGCCTTGTAAATCTGCTCTTGAGCACTTTTCACCCAAACCAAAGACAAACACTTACCATTTATAAGTCAAACAACAAGGTAAATACTCAATAACTTTAATAGGACTAAGCTTAGCACGACTAAGACCTTAGTCAGACAATCGAACCGAGGTGTTTACATGAGTGAAGCTTAATTAGACTATCAGTCTTAGTCAGACTAATATCCAACCACTGGTGCGCATGTAAACGTAGTTAGAGTCAATTTCCGTGCTTCAGGGAGTTGAATACAAGCCTTGTGCTCCTGCATCCATTCTGCTTCTAATCAGATTTGAAAGGCAGGTTCGGCGACCCTGCTGCTACATGTAATTTGCTCAGCTGAGCAAAAGGAATATTGTTGGAGAAATGACTGGGATCTCTTTCACTTTCATTTTCGCGAGGCGGAAAATGAACCAAATGTCCATTTTAATATTGCATACTTGCAAACAATCGTGCAAGAATGTGGACACAGATGAATTTGCATGCACTACAGCCCCTTAGACACATAGGCCCACGACACATAATGGGTTTTAAGCTGGCTCGACTCATATTGCAAATTAAATAGTGTCTACTGTTTCATTTGACAAATCCTATTTCAGTTTTCATTTGCTTTAGTGCAGGCCAGTAGGCATTTTCTGTGAGCAATTAAAAGAGATTTGGTGTGAGACTTCTGACATATGCACACACACACACACACACACACACACACACACACACACACACACACACACACACACACACACACACACACAATCAGAAGGATATGGTTCAGTGTTTCCAGAAATTCAGCTTAAAAAAAAAGAATAGTAGTGCTCAGTGGCAGGCAATATGCCATATTTCAGCACCCATTGACTTAGCTCATTGTTATTGCTATTAGGTATAGTTTACATAAATGTATGTCTATTTTAACCATAGCAGTAATGTCTAATTAGTGAAATTCAGTCAAAAATGATTTGTAATTAGGTAAATTACTGAAAGTGGACCCCAAAACCCCAAAAACAGAACAAAACAAACAAAAAACAAACAAACAAACAAAAAACACACCCATGACCTTTGACTTTTTGACCCACAACTGCATTTTCAAACAAACCAAATTTTGCCGGAAAACTGTGAACCTGGCAACCCTGCTGGAATGTTTTCCTTCCGGTTTTGGGCCGCTAACAACCAAACATAGTTAGAGTGTCAGTGTCAGCAAGGAAAGGCACAGCCAATCACACTGACCATATGTGTTATGGAGAGACAGGACTCCAGTAGAGAATGGGATTTAACCCTTTTTGCAACTCTAGGTTAATGAGACTTTGACAGATCAGGTTTTATTTGAAGGGGATCAAATTTTTAGTGAGGACAATTCAATAATCAATGGATATGTGGAGTACAGGAACACCTGCTTATTTATGTTTCCTCCAAAAACAAGAGTATTAAAATAGAGTTGATCTTGTTTTTGTTGGAGTAACTGTCTCTACTTTGCAGGGGTGGCTTAGAGCATTGGTCAAAGAATTTGATTGTATTCAGTGCCAAGAGTATTAATGAGGTCATTGTGTTGGATGATCAGCAGCTCACTTTTTCCCCATTTATCCACCTCATCCTAAAGTATTGTATGGAGCGTCATCATTCCAGCAAACACATTTCCACTGCTCCACAGCTCAATGCTGGGGGGCTGGCATTGGTCATGGTGCCAATTGGTTGATATTAATCTGCTGCAGAGATTCCTATTCTATTGACAGTACATCTATATAGGAACTAGACAAGTTGGGTGTTTGCATTTGCAGATCTGTGTCAGCAATGGGTGCAACGTAAAGTACTTGAACACATTCAAATAACATGTTGACATATTATGAACATTTCAAGACATAAAGACCAAAGGCCACTGTATGTGTAGTATGTGGACTGTATGTATAGTATGTATAATAAAGTATATTCTATTGCTTTGGGATAACATATGAGGAGATTTAGTGTAACCTATATGTTCATTTTATTAGAACATGCCAAGATACACCAAAATACAATACTCAGTACCCATGTCTTTGGGACCCAGATCCCTTCCTGTTATTCATGAAGTATTTAGACAGGGTGTTACATAAATAAATCAAAGCATGAAGTTATTCTCTAATTGGGCTGTCAAAATCAATGTTCTTAAAAAAACCTCTGGGTAAATAAGATCACCTTCTAAGTAATATTAAATAATTTAGTAGTGGAAGTAGTGGAAGTTTTTGGTTTTGTTGGAGTTCTCAGACACACTAGACCTGGCAAACCTTACCCATTAAAACATGAGGAATTCCAGACTTGTTCCTCTTTAGATGTTTGTAACAAAATGTAAAATTAAGAAACAGTGAACAACATTTCACAGATTTATTTACAACATTTTTATTCTAATATATTTGAAGTTAAAGATTTCAAAGTTACTGTGCTAAATGATACAAACTTTATTTAACCATTTTATGTAACATTTTAGGCAAATTTTGTTACTAAAATGTAGTAATAATACTTTGTATAACTTGGTTTTGCATTAGGTACCATTGCAAGTTATGGTACCTTTTCTTGGTACTGAATTTGTTTTGCTCTTCTGGACAAAATGGTTACTTAATACAAATGTAAAGAGGAAATGTTGTTCTGCAAGCATTTTATTTCATTTTGAAAGTTTTGAAGATCTGTTTATTTCATCATTATTTGGGATCCTTCATTTCATTCCGATAATTTTGTTTGTTTTTAAAGATTTGTTTAGTAAAATTAGTTTTATGCTAAATTTGTACTTTTATCAATATTTTTTAAATTGGACGTCATACAATGTTTTTCTCTTTATGGGGCAGAAATTAAAATTAGTCAGCAACTATTATGTTTTGAACATATAATGTATGGATTTGTTTGGGAATTCTGTCTCAGATGACTGTAAAAAGTTTACATATTGCTGCTGTAGATGGGCAAATAAATTTTCAGAAGAGAGCATGGTTCTGGACATTTGGGCTAAGCCCTGGCTGTGAAATGAGCCAATTCCGAAACTTTTACACAATTGACTATTTACACCTGCAAATTTACACAGTCCCGGTTGTTGAGCAAAAACCTTTTGAGTCTAAATGAAATGGCTATTTTAGGAGAATTTAGAGTAACCAGGGATGGTGCTGTTGTCTGACTCCTTCACGTGATCACTGAGGTTTGTGATGCTGGAGCGGGTGGATGCCAATTTTTCAAGATTCTCCCATTTTTACCTTCTGATTCTCTCCTTTTAGTTAGGCTGTTATAGTTAGATCTGCCAGAGTCACTCACCACACGCTAGTAATGTTTACATTACTTGTTCTTCATAAATGTTAACACTAAACTATTTAAATATCTCTACCTTTCCCAAGTCAATGATGACCCACTGTCCCAGGCTGATGAAAGGCTAACCTTGAGCTCCCCTGCCACCCCTTCAGAGCCTGACCTCAGGCTCCTGTGTCACCCATGTGAGGAGAAGCCCAAGGTCCCTTGCCATGCATTCATATTGGCTGCCCATCCTTCAGTTACTGGACCTGGACTAGTTGTCCACCTGCCATCACCAACTTTGTAGAAATTTATAAAGACCCTATTTAGCTGCTACTATTTCTATTATGTCCATCATAAACTATCATTACTTCAGTATATTTGCTGTAGTACTTCAGAATTACAGTAGATTTGTGGAGGTCCAGTATCCTCTTATCAACTATGCATAATTAGTTTGACCAGAGGAGGATGGGTCCCCATTTGTGAACCTGGTTCCTCCTCCCAATGTTTCTTCCTCCAGGTCTGAGGGATTTTTGTCTTGCCACTATCACCCTTTGGCTTGCTCACCAGGGTGTTTATTTATTTTTCCTTTGTTTCATGTGTTGATCACATTCTTTTTTAAAGCTGCTTTGTGACATCAGTTGTATAAAGTGCTATACAAATAAATTTGGATTTTGATTTGATTTTTGATATATGGAAGTGGGTCTTGAAAACCTAATACTAGCTGACTGGGCAAAGTAAATGGGCTCTATGATAAAATATGATAAAATCTTAACAGACTCCTACAGGCTCTTAGGCTAGTGAACCACACGCCATGCTGATTGGACACTGAGAGGACCCAGAGAGACACCAATAGTATGTGGATTACAAAATCCTTGTTATTGCTAGTACCAAAGGAAATCACCGCATTTCAGTCTGAGGTCAAATAGTGGTTGTGAATAGGCTTGTAAAATGGCATCTGAGTTTTTTCATCCCAACCAAAATCACATATATCCTATTTATGTATAGAACGACAAACATTTAAATGCATTCAACTGCAAAGAGGGACTGAGTTTGCACTGTATATGCTGAGTGTAGATCACCCCTCCCCCCCACCTTTGCAGCGTCTTCAAGCCTAAAAATCGAACAGGGAAAAAATCTCTCAATATGTTAACTGTCATGATTAACCTCCAACAGACAGCGAGTGAGTGAGAGAGTCAGAAAGAGAGGGAGGGAGGGAGGGAGGGAGGGAGTAAGTGTGTGAATCAGTCGATACTGTTTGCCAGTGATGAGTGTTTAGCTGTGTCTCACTGTGTCAGCAAAGCAGCAAATGAGTGATCCCAGATGAGTGCCTGCAGTATCGATGTTCTCGTGGTTTCACTGTAGTAAAGTGGTTACACTCGCTTTACCACAACAGCTCGCTAGCACCAAAACCATGAAAGAGAGGCGGACAACGAGTAACGAAAGGCAGAGGGTTTGTAAATCCTTTAACTGAGTTGACCTGAATGACCAAACCTACATCACTGGAGATAACATTTGATTTGTAGCTACACTCACTGGCCCTTTTATCAGAAACACCTCCCATATAGGTGCTCTTTGTAGACTTACAGTTACTGGCTGTTTCCAATAAGTCCATTAAGAAGTCATTACTCACCTCGATCCTTTCCTTATCCTTACTGTCACACAGCAATTTTTTTTTCTGGAATTATACCCATAAGATCAAATGGGGAGATCTGTGCACCATTATTTCACAATGATGCGAATACACAAGTAACATCAACAAGGTGTACCACAGCAACCACTTGACAAAACCTATGCACTCACTTACCAACACCACAATAACCACCTGTGGTGCAATAGCAACCACCTAGCAATACCAGAGTAACCACCTATCACCTACCTAGCAACACTATAGCAAGAACAATTTCCCTCCAGTGGTGAGTTTAACAACTGTGTGGAAGTGTGAACTAAGTGCTACAAAAATAGTACTAGAATTTTTTTTTTTACTCAGATGTCCCTTTGCTGCTTTACCGATGCTCTCATCCAGGGGGTTGACTCCATCCCTGCCTTTCATGCTCTGCAGGATCTTTTGACCTTATCTCTCTGTGGTCAGAATAAAAAATGTTTCTGCACACTTCTGGTAGAAATGCAGAGTCCGGATGTGCTTTATTCATTTATTTTATGGCACTCATCAACATAAAAAGAAGTTGCACCCAGAAGGAATAAACCGATAACAATGAACAACTGCAATGGTGTCATGGAAGAATGTTATGGAGTAACTCAGACTGGTTGTCAGTCATCTAAAGCGAGAATAAAGTAAAAATTTCTTGAGGTATCAAAACATTAAGTTGCTTATCTTACGGGGCCAGTTTTGATAGTAGGAGGGTGAAGACAAGCACAAGCCTCCTCCAATATGCTCCTCTTTTTTTATCGTAACTGCTTGATGCAACAGCTAACAGATGCCTGTGCATCTACCCACCCAGAGAAAGTATGACTAATTTTGCTCTCTTGGACTGGATGGCAACCTTTTTCTTGAAGGGTGGGACTTCACCTGTAAAAAGTGAAAAAAAAGTAAAAAGTTGAGTGAACACCCATTCATATATAAAATATGTTGTTTTATCTTATCCCATGTGCTATTTTAATCAGCAATGGGAGCATGATGGGACAGCACACACCATTTCTCAGCTCCAACCTCTTCATCAAGTTTGCAGACAACACAACTTTAGTGGTTCTTTTGAGCAACACTCATGAGACAAACTCCAGCAAGGTGAGCCACCTAGCCTTTTGGTGCACTCACAACAATCTCTCGCTGAACACTGATTCAATGAGACAGTTTTGGGCTTCAGGAGAACATGCACCCCACATGCTCTTCTGACCATCAACGGTATTGTCATGGTGAGGGTGAGCAGCACCATGTTTCACATGACCTGTCCTGGAGCAAACAGCGTCACTTGCCAGAAATGTTCACCAGCGCCTCTACCTCCTCCATAAACTGAGAAAAGCTAGAACCCCAAACCCCATAATATGCACCTTCTACAGTGGTGCCATCCTACAGTATGCTACATGTCTTGCCGCAAGACCCTCCAGTGCATTGTGAGAGCAACCGAGTAGACTGTTGGCACCTCTCTCCACTCCCTCCAGGACATTAACAGAACCGGCCTCTGCATGGCTGGTGATTCTGCCCACCCACTGCACAGCTCCTTCAGCCTGCTGCCATCAGGGAGGAGACTTCAAGCCAGATCCAGCAGACTGAGGGACAGCTCCATCCACCAGGTTGTCAAGATGCTCAACTCTCTTCCTGCCCTGTCCCCCCCCCCCCATTTGCCTGTGCTCCCTGCACATGTGAATTCAGGATCTATATTATATTATACATTCTGCAATTAATGTTTATAGTGTTTATTTTACTGATTATAGTGGTGTTTTAAACGTTTAAACGTTTAATGTTTGTTACTGAACCATGGGTCGGAGAGTATGTCAAATATGTGTATGTCTGCTACAGTGTAGGCTGTAAACCTGTACCCTAAAAAAGGTCAAATGTTGGTTGAAAGAAACACTCAACCAGTTTGTAATAATTTGTCAATTATAAATCCAGGTCCAGATACAGTGTCTGGATGACCTCTAGAGTGTAAAAAGTCAGTGGTTTTATATAGATACGTTAAGGTTTAGACAACCCTTTGAATGTTTACATTTTTCCTTGCCTGGTTACAGAGTTCTTCACATCTGGTAGAAAAACTTTTATATAGCACTAGATTGGGTTTCACTATTGTTACATGTCAAAGAACCCATTTTAAGTTCATACTGCTGTCCCTCCTGGAGATACACACACACACACACACACACACACTGTTTACTTAATGCTATATTTAACACTCTAGTTGTGTTTGGTCCCTAAAGCCTTGCAGGTTTCGGGTGGTATTCCCTCCAGCAGCCAGGTGCTAAATGGGAGCAGACGCATCTTCCAGACACTGTGAATGAGCTGAGTGAGTGTTTAACACTAAACAACAGAGAGAGAGAGAGAGAGAGAGAGAGAGAGAGAGAGAGAGAGAGAGAGAGAGACTGTGTGTGTGAGAGAGAGAGAGAAAAAGAGAGAGAAAGAGAGAGAGAGAGAGAGAGAGAGCGAGAGAGAGAGCGCTTTACTATAGGCTACAACAAAAAGAAAAAGTGTCAGCCCCTCCCTACACAAGTCACACACTCAATCAAGAGTGCAAAAGTGAACTAATCCAGGTTTTACATCAACATTTATTTCACCATTCATTCCCACCCATTAAAATCAATAAGCACCAATACTGAAGCCACACTCAAAAGCAAACAAAATAATTGAAATATTTTCAGCCTGATTAAACATCACGCCCTAAGCCAGACCCGTTGCTATGGTTATGCTCCCCTCGGTTGCTAAGGAGAGTAAATCACAGCGTATTATTTGAGCGTAACAGATATGAGGCCTGATTCAGCTGATTAAAGTCTCCCGTCTCGTACCTACCAGCCTCAGCCCTCTGTAAGAGCAAGGGGCTCTGAAAAGCGACCAGGAAAAGAGTACACTGACTCAACCTGAGCTTCATGTGACAAAAAACAGTTTAACTGGTTTAATTCACTGCATTGTCATTATATTACATTTTGTACAACACTTTCAGAGCTCTATTTGGAGATTTTTTAGTTTTTCCCTGATCAGCCATGATATTATTCCTTGTTTCTACTCTCTCTGTCCATTTTATCAGCTCCACTTACAGTACAATAGCACTGTAGACCTGTAGCCCTGTTGTGCATCTGTTTTTATGCATACTTTGTTAGCTTCCTGGGTGGTGGATCATTCACAGCATTGCAGTAACACTGACATGGTGGAGGTGTGTTAGTGTGTGCTGTGCTGGTACAAGTGGATCAGGCACAAGTGGATCAGGCAGCAGTGCTGCTGGAGTGTTTAAACACTGTGTCCACTCCCTGCCCACTCTATTAGACACTCCTACCTAGATTCTCCACCTAGTAGATGTAAATTCAGAGACAGAAGATCATCTGTTTATGCACAGTTTATGTTGGACATCCTCTAGTCCTGCTCACAGGATGCTGCCCAGAGGATGCTGTTTACTGGATATTTCTGGTTAGTGGACTGTTTGCAGTCCATCAATGACACTGAGGGGTTTAAACTCTCCAGCAGCACTGCTGTGTCTGATCCACTGAACGAGTGCAACGCTCTCTAGTACATCACCACCATGTCAGTATCACTGCAGTCTTGAGAATGACCCACCATCCACAAAATACCTGCTCTCTGGTGGTCCTCTGTTGTCTTGCCCATTGAAGATCCAAGTGAAAGGAGACTAACAAAGTATGTAGAGAAACAGATGGATTACATTCTGTAATTATAGAAATACAATGTGTTCCTGTATGGTCAGTGAATCTGATAAAATGGACATGAATTTAGAAGCAAGGATATATCAATGGCTGGTTATTGTATAAATACATTATATTGACCAAAAAGTTTAAGAGCTGATTTAGTTTTCATAGTTTTCAATATGATTATATGGGAGGAGACAAGCTTCTGCTTTGTAGTAAGACATACTGCCCTCTAGGTAAGTGCCACTAGGAATGAGAGACGGTGTGAACAAGTAGAGGTGGAACACTAGACCTAGTCTTTACCTATACACCTGAACAAACTGTAATCTTGCATTACTTTAACTACACCCAACTGTAAGCACTGGACTGACTTCATGCCCATTTTTACACATATGAGCTTAACAGTCTTATATTGTACAGTATAACTCTGTATTGTTATAATGACAATAAAGCTTGAGGTGAATTAAGTTAGATTTTGGGGGAAACAAAGAAACTAATAATCTGAAGGACTATTAAAATGTTCTTTTTCCTTGACCATATTGAACATTCACTCTCAAAGGTCAGTTGTAGTTTGAGATGTTTAGGTTACCATTACCACTATTTGTTATTGTATTGTTAATATACTATAATATTTATGTCGCATGCACACGGTATCATGATGCTATAATGTTTACAACATGTTTAGAATAATGTCAGTTTTATGTACAGTAGCTGGGTTCAATGCGACAACGTCTCATTTGGATAGTTATTTGCATAACAATGTGGTTATTAAAATTTACTCATACTAAATTGTGTAAAGTATGAAATAGTGTAAGAAACTAATACAGCAGTTTGCTTCCACATTATGAAGCACCTCTTATTAGTTTTACAGCATTTGACTGAATTTAAGCAGACAGTATAGCTTTATATACTTCAGAGCTCATCCTGCTGATTCTATCAGCAGAACATCATCAATAAGGACCAAGGAACCAGTTCCACTGATAGCCATAAATCATAGTCCATTAACATAACAGATGATGGCTTCAGATCATTAATCTGTTCTTTTCTAATCTTGATTTCAAGATTAGAGAACCTTGTTTCAGCCCTGGGCAGATCGTTTAGATATTTTCATTCTGTATAATCTGAACTTTCTGTTCTTGAGGGTTACCAGTGATTTGAATTTTGAGGTAAACTCTGTATTACATTTAATGAAGGTGTCTCTTAATAGCAAACTTGATACTTATAAACCTTTAATAGTTGTTGTGAAGGGTACTTTGCCAGATCACAAAGTGGTCATAAGTCTCATCCATCATTGCTACTGCAGCATTTGTGTCGCGGCTATGGGTCTCATCTAACATCGTCATTTTTGTCCGATGCAATGGTCACTCTGTCAGATTAGACTGTTATCACCATTACTGCAGTGTCTTGGAAAAGGTTTAATTCGGATCAGTCATCGTTTATGTTCTTGCAGGATTTTTAGGCCACCAAATTGAAGGGTTAAGAATTTTGGTTAATTAAGGTCTGAAAAACAAGAAATAGAGATGACTGTGGATCCATTCCTGATTTCAGTTCTACATTTATTAAATCCTCTTCCCTACATTTTCATGTACCACAGTGTCATATAATAGAATCTGCATGAACAGTGAATGAAAAGCCATGTTCATGAGATCGTGTTACACAGGTAGTGAACGTAGAGCAAGTTTTGCATAAGGATTTTTATTGGTGTACCACAGAACTGAACCCTAGTCTGCCACAGTCAGGGCAGTGTTCTCTACAACACTACCCCACCCATTATGTTGACACTTGGCCTACGAACACAGGCCTACAGCATCTCACGCTATAGTTCCTCAAGCTTGAGTGTATTACTGCACAAATGTTGTGAAAAGCTAACAATAAACATTAACAATGAAAAAGGCCAATAAAATGGCCAAGCTGCTGTCGATGACGACGACCAACAGAATAAGATTAGATATGCAAAAGTGCCTATAGCGCTGAAAGTCTAGTATGTGTATGTGTGAGAGCTGTTTGTATTAATATACATTCGAGTGCATGCTAATTAAAGCCTGACAAGCAGCTTTGTTCCAGCGTCTATGATTCTAATTAGCAAACGAACTGAGCTCTCCAAAGACGTAACATTAAAAACACACTACACATGAGTCTAACTCTACTGTTGTCAAGCTTTCTTTTCTCTCTCTCTTTCTCTCCCACACACACATACACACACACACACACACAAAGAGAGAGAGAGAGAGAGAGAGAGAGAGAGAGAGAGAGGGGAAGGGACAGTGTGAAAGCAGGCTTTGAGAGATTAGAAATTTACATATCTTAATAGACAACCACATACTCGCGTTCTTTCATCAGAAAAGTCCCAGCGCAACTCGGGAATTGCACTA
The DNA here is from genome assembly GCA_034509495.1 of Acestrorhynchus altus. Classification (NCBI taxonomy): domain Eukaryota; kingdom Metazoa; phylum Chordata; class Actinopteri; order Characiformes; family Acestrorhynchidae; genus Acestrorhynchus; species Acestrorhynchus altus. The sequence continues at coordinate 33,392,151 of CM067502.1, forward strand.
CGTGGACTGGCAAGGCGTTGAAACTGATTGTCCAACACACACACACACACACACACACACACACACACACACACACACACACACACACACACACACAGGCACACACACACACACAAATCACATGCTATACACGCACAGACCAACTTTGCCTTGATAGAGCAATTAGCATTTCAGGAGCAGGGGAGCAGGCGCATTATCCAATCACCATAAAAAAAGAAGCCAGCAAGCAGGAAATAAGGCATTGTTGGCCTTGACTTGGCTGATTTCCAAGAATCCCACTGCTGGCCCATCACACAGATCAGGCTGTTTAGATCAGGTGGCTTAAGAATGACAAGATTAAAACTCCAGCAATGTATGAGACGTGAATAAAGAACATGATTAAATGCAGTACTTCAGTAAATAAATGGGTGAACGGTAATTTTGTGTGTATATGTGTGTAATTGTGCCCTAATTGTGTCTGATCTCTCTCTTAAAGTGAACTCTGTCTTGAAGACACATAGACCTCAATATGGTGGACATCCAAGAACATAGGTTAGCTGGAAGAATTGTCCCTATCAACATTTAACATTTATTTCTATATTATGGAAGGAAAAGCTGCAGCCCCACCAGTCTGTTGCAGATATGATTTGACACCCCTGCTCTAATAGGTTTGTTTTGTGGCGTTCACTGGAAATGTAACACAGGTAGGTGAATGTATAATTCACTTGCTCAATGGTTCTTATCAGAATCAGAATTCTTTATTTCATCAAGTATGGTGTAGCCTTGGTCTGAATCCTAGTCTGGCATAGACAGGCCAGTGTTGTTATCCACTACACCAACCACTTCATTGACACAGATCGGAAGATTCTAATTAGCTTGTGACCTCAGGCCTATAATTGCAACACAGAAGTAGCAGTATCTCATGCTATATTTCCTCAAGCTTCAGTTATTACTGCATAAATGTTGTGAAACAATAACAATAAAAAATGATAAATAATAAACACGGCCAAGCTGCTGTTGATGACAATGATTAACAGAATATGCAAAAGCGACTATAGCACTGAAAGCACATAAACCTTGATATGCATCTTTAAAGTCCCATTAGATCATTAAACTGGGCCCTACTTATTTCTCTAAGACAACATTTAGGTATGTTAGTATTTGATTGGCTGAAAGGAATATGAATGCTCACATGACAGTGTGCAAATATCCTATCATCCTATTTTGCCTATCAGCACGCAAAATATGTTCAGTGAGCAGTGGGATGTCAGTTTAGCTGAAACTCTAATATAGCCTTTCAGCTGACTTCCTGTATTGCTGCACTGCACAGCACACATAACTATAGTGACATCTGGGATCCAAAAAGTGTTTGACAGGAAGTTTAAGTAAAAATTCTGGGAATTTGCTTTGATTTTTTATGAGTGTCTGGTTCTACAATTGCCTCTTGTTCTGTGTATGGATTTAAAACTATAAAAACTTATCTCTAATTGTTATGTAAATACAACCTTCTCTACACAATGTTTTGATATGTAACTGCATCTATACCAGTGTTTCTCAATCCTGGTTCTGGAGGCACCCCTACCCTGCACAGTTGTATTGGGTGTGTTAAAACTAAAAGGTGTAGGGCAGGGGTGCCTCTGGTACCATGGTTGGGAAACACTGATCTACACGACCATTGGTCAAACATTCCTACCTTGCATTCCTTTCAACGTTGAGACCAAACCGACACCCTTGAACATATCTAATACTGTTCAAATGTGTTATGTAAACTAAAATAAATACTATGGGAGGCATTTTTGTACACAAATAATTAGGAGACACTACACCATAATTTCAAAAGTTTGAGACATGTAACCATCAATAAGATATTATGTCAGAATTATAAAATATGCAGTCATAATTCAGATATATTAGTTCATAATGATGAGAATAAAACATAATTATTAGATATAAAGTCACAATTCAGAAATAAACTATATTTATGAGATTAAAGTCACACCTTTGAGACACTTTGTCACATACTATGGCATACTTGGCCAATTCTAAGTCTTAATTCTGAAACACTATGTCATAAATTAGAGACCTAGCCACACCAAGACTACACCACACTTATATAAGTCTTGATATAAAAACATGTAAACTTTATTTCGATATGTGTCAGCTATGGGTTGAAACAAAATTATGTAAACATTGACTAAAACAGCCATTATGGCAATGAACACTTTAAAAACTGAAATAAGCTTTTATAAATGTTTATACTGGTTCATGTCAGAAGACATTAATGGCTTAATGTAGTTCATCCACATGAGCTCATCTCAACCCAATGCAAAACATGAGATTTCATCCACTGTAATAAACAAAATTTATCGACATATATCGATAGTGGAAACATTTTTCGTGCTATATAGAACCTGCGAAGAATCTGTTTTGCAATCAGTGGTTAAATAGTAATCATGGTTCTACATAGAAACATTGGCTTTACTAAAGAACCCTTGAAGAACGTACAGTCTTAGAGGGCAATCAAGCCTTTACAAGATTTTAACATTAAAGAGTGTATTATTGCTATTACTGGAGGGAAGGATCAGGGACGGGATCAGTGGTCAGAGCAGTTAGGGTGTATTTCTGTGTGTGTGTGTGTGTGTGTGTGTGTGTGTGTGTGTATGTGTGTGTGTGTGTGTGTGTGTGTGTGTGTGTGTGTGTGTGTGTGTGTGTGTCAGAGTGTGTGTGTATGTGAGTGTGTGTGTGAGTGTTCATATGTGTGCAAAATGTCTAGCAATGTCTGACACTTCCCTCTCCTTTAGAGAACATGACCTCTAGCCTAGCCTCACTCAGTAATTGGCTAACTAATGGATAATGAGGGAGGAAGTGGGAGAGGGGGGGCGTGATGTGGAACACCATGCTGTAGTATCTCTGTGTGTGTGTGTGTGTGTGTGTACTGTCTACGTGAGGATAACATGACAACTGACAGGTCAACATAAAATATGTTTCTGGTCATCTTTAGAAACCTACTTTTTTTATTTTTTTGCAAATCAAATCAAATCAAATCAAATCAAATCAAATCAAATCAACAAACAAAATAAAATAAATCAAAACAAATCAAAACAAAAAAAAAGCGTTAAGGTTAAGACAAGATTATGGTTAGGGTTGGTATGGTTTAGGTTAGGGTTAAGTTAAAGAATATGGTTTTTGTTAGGGTTTAATTTAGGATGATTAGGTTAAGGTTACTGTCATAATGTTAGGGTTTTTTTAGGTAGTAAGGTTTACAACAATGAACTGTTCTTGTACCTTGTCTACATCCCTTCAAAGATGTGTGTCCATGTGTACACAGTGTGGGAGTGTGTAAGAGAAAATAAGAGAGAGTGAGTGGTTGCAGTGTAGACCTTAAACAGTCTTGGCAGCTGCTGATTGAAGGTCATTGCTGTAGCAGTGGTCGCAGGGCAGCAGATCAATACAACACTACAGCCTCTTTAACTATCATCTAACAGCTATCAGGAAGTGAAAGAAAGAGAGACAATCTATATCTCTACTGTACCACACTCTTAATCAAAGGTCTCACAATTGAGTATTTGAGTGATGCTCTAAAAGAAGCACTTTTTGAAAAGCAGATGAAGAGCATCTCAAAAATTTCAGGTAAAGTGTCAAATATTTTATATTAATTACATTTAAAGTGACAAATATAAAGCCTTTTATGGCTTTTGAACCTGAGATCTGCACTTTGTACATAGTTACATCCCATTTTCTAGGTGCCAACATGGAAACAGAAAGGCAGAGGAATTCCAGTGTTCATGAATAAAAGAAGTTGTCATCCAACATGAAGGCGCATCACTGTTGCCTAGATGTTGAACTCTTAGCCATGAGTTTACATCCATATTACCTGCTGAGAGAGTTAACAGTTGCCATTTTTGCTGTTGTTTACATTCTGTCAGCAGTAGACACGGAGGTGTCTATCTATCTATGTATCTAATCAGAGAAAAGTACAGACATAATACACATATCATAACATACTACTATGACCCTATCTAACCATGGATGGTCAGTATCATGAATTACCAGAGAGTAATTGAGCTAAAAAAAAAAACCAGCGAAAATTCACTTGTTTCCAACTGAACTAAATCCCAGTCTAAATGATAAAGGAGCTTCCAGTGCATGTTTACTGCTCTGTCAACCTGCATGCAGACACTGATTTGTCAACACTCTGGACAATCAATTTCCAACAGCATATCTGAAATGTATTACTCCTTATAAGCAAATAGGCAAATAAGCAAGCAAGTAAATAAATAAATAAATAAATAAGTAAATAAATAAATAAAGGCATTTTTACATCTATAATGAAAACAAATTTAAAATAACAGGTAAAAAAAATCTGTTATTTTTCTCCTAAAAATGCTTTTTCTATTATTTTTGGTGAATGACAAATACAAATAAGAAGTACATTAAATCAAAAAAAATCCAACAACAATTGCCTATGGTTGTAAAGGTTAATGTTGATACTTACTGTTTAGTCATTTATTTAAATATTAAATTAAATATTCTAATAATTTGATCAACTGTATTTCTGATTTTCGTGAGCTATAAGCAAGGGGTTCTCATCTCATTACCCACACGGTTACAAGTAGTGTAGCAGCAAAACAACTTTTAATACAAAATTCTTTTTGCCTTTAATTTCTCTGACAATTCATGAGAATGTGGTCCTGAACAACATTCTCAGCTTAGCAGGTCTTCATTACAATATATATCCTAAATGTAACTCACAGAAACAAGCAGCAAAGCATTACTAACATCAGACATGTCCAGTAATAACATCAAGTAATAATCTTTAATCATGTCTAAAATCTGTCCCTATGTTGTCATGATTAATCTTTCAGTTTTTACTTTTACTATTTTTTTTTTTATCTAGATCATAATTTAAAGTGCCATTTCTGCCTCACCCTGAGGATGGGCCTCTGGAACCCTAGAGAGTTAACATCTCATTGGTGGGGGTCAAATTTCCTATTGATTATAAAATTCTTTTACTTGCTCCTGAGTACCTGCAAGATCTAATCTACCATTATGTGCCATCACAATCACTAAGATCACAGGGTGCTGGCTTCTTACTAGTTCCCAGAATTCAGAAGGCTTCAGAAGGGGAAGAGCATAATTTTCATGTCTAGGCTGAAAATTCACTTGTTCAGTGTAGCTTTTGGTAATTATTGTTTAGATACAGGGTTACAGGGTGCTGATCCAGGGGTTCATGGACATAGGGATTTATGGGAAACTGGGATGTTGGTGCTGCTGTCTGATTCATTCACATGATCACTCACAGGTTTGTGATGGTGGAGCAGTTGTTTCACTGTGCTCCCATGCTTATGTTACCTTCTGGTTCTCTCCTTATTTAGGCTGTTATAGCCAGATCTGCCAGAGTCACTTGCCACACTCTGGTATTGTTTACATTCTCTGTTCTCCATAAAACTAAACACCAAACTAATTACATCTCTGTACCTTTTCTGAGGCAAAGTTGACCCACTGGCCCAGGCTGATGAAATGCTAACCTTGAGCAGACAGGCAGTTTGTGTCTCACTGCATGACGAAGTTTCCTGGCCAAACACACTTGTGCTTCATTCGGCTCCCTGCTGAAAGGGAGCAGATTTTGGTCCAGAGAGGACATCATGCTGAATGCAATGGACCAGCTGCAGGCCATCTCAAAAGACATCATTTAGAACTGCCGGAAGATGTGTTTTGCAGCCCAAGGGACTACCTTGAAGAACTCATATCTGAATCTGAGTATTTGTTTATGAATAAAGGTTGGATGCTTTTTGAAAACACATGAACTTCTTAATGATATTCTAAGTTTGACACACAGACATATTTATGACTTTATGTTGTATAAACATTAAATATTTATGTAATGTAAAGGATCTTTGCCATTGTTGTGCTTTGCATTATGTGAAGGCTTTGAGGGCTTCATAAAGTTTCTCAATTTTTTTGCAAAACTGGTGCTCAAAAAAGTTGTTCTTCTGTGTTGTCACATTAAGACACATTTGTGGCACATTTCATTTTAAAATGCATTTTAAGTTGTACATTTACAGTTTCACAATTTAATATTCCACTATGGCTCTTGGCTTTAACGCACAATTTTTAGAGAAATCTTTAATTGGTTTAAAAATTTGTACAATATTTTTAGGTTTCTTACATTAATTAAACCATTCTATTTTATTTACAGAATGATAATTTGAAGAAGCGTCCATATATTAAGGTCGTTCATAAATACTAGCGCATTAAAAAAATTGAATATTGTGAAAACATTTTTTTTTCATACTTTAATTAAATAAGATCACATTTATATTCATTACATTAAAAGCAATATATTTCAAGATTTTTAATATTTATTTTTTTAATGAAATTATAAGTGCAAATGAACTTTTTCCACAATATTCAAATTTTCTTAGACGCACTAGAAATTCATCAAATTCAAAAATGGCCATATACATGATACATCAACAGTTATTTTTCATTGGAATGATCAACAGGTCGATTTAAAGTACTAGACAGTGATGACGTGATGATGCCATAAAGGGTTCTTTAACTGGTTCTGTGAAGCACTGTGCTTAAAAAAGAGAGTGTCAGTATGAAGAACATTTTCCATGATCTAAAGGTTCTTCAAAACGTAGAATACTTTAAAATTTAAAAGTTTCACTGCACATCTTTTTTTTTTGCTTGCTTTTATATCAGTTTGATTTATATGGTATAAAAGAATCCCATTACATGAATCAATAACATATGCTTCAGAGCTTTTAGTTGAAAAGTCTTGGTTTAATTTATATTCAAAACTTCAAAATGTGTTCCACTAAATATCTACATTCTGAATAAACGACATGAGATTGTAACATTGTCTAAATGTTGGGGCAGTCATGGTGTGTCTTGCTGGGGAGGCAGCTACCATGCTCCCGTGGTTCCCAGGCAGTGCATAGGGAGTCAGCCTGGCGTAAAATTGAGTGTGGATTTATTATGTTGGCTGTGTGTGTGTGTGTGTGTGTGTGTGTGTGTGTGTGTGTGTGTGTGTGTGTGTGTGTGTGTGTGAGAATGGTAGGGAGTTGATCCGGATGGTTACACTTGTGCATTTCCTCTGTTGAGAGGTGACCTCATGAGCGAACCTGTAAGATCCAATGAGCAGAAAATGATTGAGACATTAGAGAGGCTTACTCTCTCTCTCTCTCTCTCTCTCTCTCTCTCTCTCTCTCTCTCTCTCTCTCTCTCAAATAGTCCTGGTGTTGGGTACATTTTGTCTCTGAGAGATAGAATACAGACGCCTCAGACAGATCCTCTTATCAGAAACGCTATATATGATTTGCCTTAATTCAACATATTCAAAATGTGTGGCATGTGCCTTAACACAATACATAATACTATTGACAGGAAAGGTTGATGGGCTCCTAGCATTAGTGCGGTCAGGATATTGGATGACCACCACCCCACCTCATTTCCCAAACGTATTAGATGGAACACCAGCATTCCAGAGAACACAGTTCCACTGCACCACAACTCAATGTGGGGGGCTTTATATCTTTCTAGCCCATGCATAGCATTCAGATTCATGTTTTATCTGTTCCAGAGAGTCCTATTCTACAAGCAGTACTTTCCTCTACCAGGACTAGGAGTAGCTGTGGTGTGTATATTTGCACATCAGGGTGCACTAAAATAGAATGGGTCCAATGCTAGAAATTTCAAAGGTATTCTATGAACAAAGTTTATAGACACAATGCAAATGACATAATTAGACTATTATGAATTGTAGCATTTTCCCATGAAAAAGCCAGTACAAAGTACTTTTCACATCAGTCACCCTATATTATGTCTCATAAAAGCAATAAATAATACATCCTTAATGATGTGACTCTAAATCCAATTTTCTTTAATTGCAGTGTTTCTTTAATTGCAGTGTTTCTAAATATTCATGCAGCATTGTGAAGTGTAAAGATGATGCATGAGTGCAGAAATTATGCATATTGTTATATACATTCCAGAAGTGATACATGCATCTAAAATGCATTTGACACATGACACTCTGTATGTTTTGTTGTTGTTATTTTTATATATGCAGAATTTGTGGGGATGAGGTGGGGGTGACTGGCAGGCCTCATAGGCTTGCCTGCAGCAAGCAGTGATAGGTCTTTGTGTGTCACAGTCAGGACACCCACTCAGAACTTTGGAGCACCCAAAGGCAGAGCCCACCTTTGGACAGAAAGATACAGAGCTCAGTGAAGCACAGGCCTTTGGGCAGCCCCCAGTTTTGCCTGCAAGCTTGGCAAATTCTCAAACACTTTGGATAAGCCAATTTTAGCTGTATACCTCAAACAAATGTGTAAATGAAGTGAAAGATTACATCATCACTGAGCTTTCCCAATTTCTAAAACTTTTTAAAGCAAGTTGAGCAAAACTTAGTTGAACTTGTGTAAAAATGCATCAGATGCTTATATACCAGCCCTGTAGCATAGATGACATTCATTATGATAAAATTCTATAAAGATTACACTCATTACACTACTACTCAATATTCTGCTATCAAATATATTGCATACTTGTATATTTAATATGTCTGAAAATATAAAATATTATGAACTGTACAAAATAATAATGGTTATACTTGAGACTGACAACTACATTGTGAACTACAAATGAATCACACACCTCATATCAGGAAACAAGTGAATGATAAAATGATAAAAATGATAAACAAAAGAAAGACATTTCATTCAATGTCAGTACGATCTACTAAAATTGTAATATTTTATTATTTTTTTCTAAATAATTAGTGAAATTCAAATGTATTAATATTATTTATTATACTTTTAGAGATATTACAAAGTTAATTTTTTTTTAAATACTACATACAGAATATTTATCATAACTTTACTTAAAAAAAGGAAGTTTAAGAATATGGTATGTATATTGTATACTCTAATATTTCAGCTTCAAAGTTCAGCCTATATAAACATTCAGACTTTGGATGTAGTAAATGCAGTTATACATTTTTGCTTGAAATCATGAAAATGTGTTGTTGAATGACCGGTACAGGCTAAGTTTCATTTATAGTGTTCACAAGTCTTTGTACCTCCTTTTACCAACATCACCAATGTACCAATGTTATTATTATTTAACTCTCAGGTTTTTAATATACTATATTTAATAATACTTCCTGAATAAAAACATAAGCTTTTTTAATGTTCTTTTTTTTGTTCCAAAAACATTATGGTATGCTTTTTTGCTCAGATCCAGACAAGAATAATTGAAAAGGGCAAGGAAGAATCGCAAACAATGCATGAGGATGTGGGTAATAATCAAGTAGCTTTATGTCATGACAGCGCCATTATAAGCGATGCAACATTATCCAGTAAGATTCAGAAATAATAACAATATAATACCCATAGGTGTTGTTAGGCAAGGTGTCAGGTGTGTCTTGTTTTGGTCTTGTCTCCGCCCATTCCTAGCTGTGTCCTATTGGTAACCCTGCCCCTACTTATCATGTCCCAGCCCTGTTTAATGTTCCTCATGTGTATCTATACTCCTCAGGTCAGTCTGGTGTGGTGAGTCTTCTGTTGTGTTATCTGTTATGTTAACTGCTTTGTGTATTCTGGTTGTACATCAATAAACCCCAGCGTGTACTTCCGAACCAACCATTTGTTCAGCACCCACAGTTCTTGACATAAGGCTATGCTAGATAATGCTGGGCTATACTAGGTAAATCAACCAATCAGAGTAGATCTCAAGGTTTTTTTTCTTGAGCTCAAAAAAAAGAAGGGTTTCATTTTGAAATAAAATAACAGCTAAAGTCACATACAGTCATGTGTAAAGGTTTGGACACCCCAGAAACACCAAGACTATTTAAACATCTGGACATTTATTCTTCATTGTAACTATATTGAGAGATGGAGGTGATAGAACTAAACACAAACTGAAGGAATGCAATCAATAGAAATGCAATTATCTTGTGAGGAAAACAGTAGAACACCCTATATCCTAAACTGTTCCCACTCCTCCATGCAGAATTCTTTCAGTCATTGTACAGATGGTCTTATATGTTCCTCAAGCCCCCTCTGATACAATAATGATTTCTATGATGCAGAGTTCTCCAGGCCCTGCTGCAGCTAAGCAGCCCCAAACCATGACACTTCCACCCCATATGTTTGCGGATCGTCTGAGTCCCTTGTGCTCACCCTACGCTTTTGATTTGGAGTTCCTGCTTCTGTGCCCATTTAACTTTGGATTCTTCTGTTCAAAGCACATTGTTGCAGACATGTTGGTCTTTGTCTAGGTGTTCTTGGGCAAACCTGATCTCCCATGACAATCAAACTTGGTGCTGCTCTTGAGCTGAACTTGCTAAGACAGCTTAATCTGGCCATGACAATTGTTTTAAATGTTGTAAATTATTTTCTGTACAGTATTAGGGCTGATTTTCAATTCTTTAAAAAACATGTTTTAAATCTCTTCCCAGAAATATATGCATCTACAACTTTTCTTTCTGACATCTCATATATCACTGCTTCAACAAATGAAGAGTAAACCTAACTAATGTCTGAGGTCCCAGACATTTCTTCAGTTTTATATATTTAGTTATATGATGATCAAATGTCCATATGTTCATTTAAATACACAATAAATGCATTCTAGAATGGTATTCACAGTATATCTCGTAGTATGACAAATAGCCATATTTACTTCTCTTTACATAATCACTGATATTATAAAAAACTACTTTTTAGTAGATCTTACTTAACTGTGCTTATTTTTTCTTATCCTGAAATTAAGTAACACTGCATTCTTCATCTAAAACATGGATAACTGCCTTGGAAGCAAGAACAACGATTGCTTTCCTTACTCACTTTGACCTTTGTTCTTTTACGTTTTAGCCCATTCGATGGTGCCTTGAAAGACAAAATATCGCTTGTACTGCATTCTTTCTTGAGTGAAGCTCAGGCACTTGGGTCGTTTTGATGTGATTTAAGAAGTGAGGCTCAAGTAGGTTTTGATATGTAGAAATTGGTAACCTCTTGATGTAGCTGCTGGTTTGTGAATCCGATGGTTTATTCCTTCATCTTCAGTAATTACAGTCGGTCCTCTTATCCCTGCAGACGAAAAAAGAACACACACACACACACACACACACACACACACACACACACACACACACACACACACACCAAGATACCACTCCTGGAAAGAATGTCATTAAGTTTATCAATGAATCAATTAATCCTTTCTTTAATTTACACACTCTTTGGTGCTGGGCGAGTTGAGAACTGTTGGGGACGAATGTTGGAAAAAAGCTGTAATTATATCAGCACGAACCTGGAATTCAAAACACAGACTGAACACTTACAACTAAAGCAGTCTGTTTTAACAGTCCAGTGGTAAAATCCATGCTCCTCTTGATGTCTTATTTCCAGACAGGGGTGACATTGGGAGTATATCAGAAAAGGTTTAAGTGAATGAATGCATTTGTTTATAGTTATTGTTTAATATATAAACAGTAAATATGTGACTTTAGTAGGGGGTGAAAAATGTGCAGATGTGGTTTTATAAGCCTATAGTTTGGTTCAGAACCCTGATACATGATCTCAGAATGAAACACTACCTTTCCATTGGTATATAGGACCTATGAAAAAAGGATGGACTTTTATACTGGCTGCTTGCAGTATGATGATTAGCTCCACCCATTTCCATACAGTTCAATGGAAAACCGCCCATATTCAATCAATTTTTTCTCCTCCATACTGTATTTATACTAAATTATTATAAGTTGTTATTACAATAATGTTATATAGCGAGGATATCATGACAAGGCTGGGTTGCACTGGAATGAAGTGATTGGCTGGCTGAAGCCGTCCAGAGAACCTTTCTGTTAATTATGGAGCTGCAATGGAAATGTTAGATAGATAATAATCACGACTATTTTAGAGCTGTTATATTAAAGGTCATTGCTTTAACAGACACTTGGTACAAAGTTCTTGACAGTTTGTTTGGCAAGTCTGGTGTTAGTGTGAAATGGCTCACATGCACTAATTTGCTCGCTGATTCAACTAACTGATCAGCCCTTACTGAGCTGACTGGTGTTTACAAGCAGGAAAATGCAGAGATAGTGGTATTCCAGGACCAGGATTTAGGAACTACTGGCTGCATATATTTCCTATCAAAATCCAATAAAAATGTCAGGCAAATAGTTTTCCTGGCCTCATGTCTATGTCCATGGACCACTGGTTCTTCTGTAATTTGGATAGATCACTGTTGAATCCAGGTGCCATAAATATCTGTAGATATTTGCTTGTTTCTTCTCTGGTCTGGCTCTTCCCCCAGCCATGCAGCAGAATGTTTTTCCACTCATACGCCTTTTCCACCGACATGTAACACATTCCATTATAGTTTGCAAACCTAATTTTGAACCGATTGACGCATTTCCACCAAAAAAATAGGTTCCTGAAAGTTTGTTCACAGCAGAAACCAAAGATTACTTAGCTTTTTTTATGTGATCTGCTGTATCTCCAGATGTCCAGGAGCAAATAAGCACAACATAGTACAATTTGTAGACACAGCGGTGAGGGCTTGTTGTCCCTCCCAGGATTGGGGGTCCTGGGTTCTTGGATCTTGATCCATTTTGGTTTTTGGAGAAAAACAAACATCTGTAACAGCACAAATGATCGCAGGTAGATTATATGGAAAAGGCATATCAGTCAGACAAGTCAGTAACAAGGACATTATCATTTTTATTTGTAACTATTCTTAAGCTTTACCATATATTGTTGCAGCCATCTTCATTGTGTTCTCAGCATGAAGGACTGAGGAGAGAGAGAGGGAGAGAGAGAGAGAGAAGAGAGAGAGAGAGAGAGAGAGAGAGAGAGAGAGAGAGAGAGAGTAAAGGATTAGTGGTTTAGTAAGAACTGCAAAAATGAAGAGAACTCTGTAATCAATGTAGCACAGGGCAACAGAAACAGCCTGTAATGAAGGGGTTAACCAAAAATCTGTGTGAAGTGAATTGTTTTCAATCAAGTCCCAAACAGAAAGGTATTCCACAGAAAGGTATTCCACAGAAAGGTATTCCACAGAAAGGTATTCCACAGTTGGGGAGCTTTATGTGAGAATGATCATCCCCCTGCAGTGTTTTATCTAATTTGAGGGACTGTCAATAGGCCTGCATCTTGGGAGCATAGCGTGTGCAACAGGTAATATGGTTTAAGAAAGTCTTTTAGATACTGTGGGGCTAAACCACTGAGCAACTCTTATGTCAGAAGCAGTATTTTATAGTTAATGCAGAATTTAGACATTTTAAGAATTTCTTAGCCATAGTGAGACTAGTTGGAGGTTCTGCAAGGATTTGCCTGAACTACCAGCCTTCCAGTCCAGCCTTGAGGTTATAAATGCATGCACTAAGCATCTTTATGAGAACGTAATTCATGCAGTTTGGCAATATAATACATAAATGCATTTAAAGAATTTTTAAATGATAATTTTTACTGTTACTGATGATCTACATTTTGAGCAGTATTAGTTATATTGGGCCCAAGAGTTAAAACCTCTATCAGAATTTAGTTAGAGAAAGTAGTGGGTCATCCCATTTTTAATTTCATATAGTTTAGCTGATATATAAAGCTGGGTGTCATCTGCATAACAATAGAATTCAATACCATGCGTTTGGATTACTTTTCCCAGCGGCAACAAGTAAAGAGAGACCAGTAATGGACCTGGGACGGATGCATGAGGAACACAATATTTCTCTATGGTGTGATGAGAGTATTCATTATTAACATTAACACATCGGTACTGGTCAGTCAGATAAGATCTAAACCAACTGAGCAACTGCTTATGAACAGCCTGGTAGTGGAAGCCATTTTAGCTACATATTTAGTCAAATATGTCATTTTGTTTAAATTTAACAGAAAAATATAAAGCAAAATAGCATCTGCGTAAAAGCAAACATGCAGTGTTTGTTTTAAATAAAGGCTAATGGTTTCCTGGCTGAACTCATGAAGGGCTAAACAAAAACAGTAAGAATTATTATTCTAAATCCATAATGCAATTGCTATTAACCTAAGATCATCCTGAGCATTATCTGAAGTTTGGACCTTGATGTTTGCTCTTGCTTCCGGTGTGAAACCCTCCCTTTCACACCTCAGTGGAAGTACCCCTGCTGCCCTCTCATTTGCCCATTTTATTTGATTGCTTTAACACCCACTCTAGTCACCTAGGTGAAGACAATTCTGTGAGGTAAAAAGCCATGATTTCATCAGTTTTAGCCTTTATACCCATATTGCTGCTAATAGACAATGCAAATGGCTTCTCCATTTACTGCTTAAAAGGTATTTGCTATTCACAGCCAATTTTACTCCAACACCAACAACAGAAACCTGTCTCCAAACTGGGCTATTTAATTCAAATATTTAAAGGGGATCCTGTGTTTAATAAAATGTACTGTTCCTTCAAATTCACAGAACAGCATTTTAATCGGACTTAATTATAAAAAATCCTCCTGCACTCATATGTGTGTGTCCTGATACTTCATTCAATCTGAACGGAGCTGACAAACGGAATTGCCATGGTGCGTCTTAGCGTTAAATTGTGTGTGCTTTCCGAGGCACAGTGGGTTCCAAAACTCAACAAAGTCTCAGAGTGTGTAATTTGAAATGGCATCACACACACACACACACACACACACACACACACACACACACACACACACACACACACACACACACACACACACACACACACACAGGCTATGTTTTTCTGTTTTGAGTCTATTAAATTATTTTTTAGAAATCATTTAAATTATTTGACCTAAAAAATCTTTGATTTAATGTTTTTCACTGTTGGTCATCAGTTTGAAACTTGAGTGAAATTTGCCTTGGTTCCTTTTCCTCATAAGAGTCTTGGACCTGGATTTCTGTAAAACTGCTTTGTGAAAATGCTGTTGTTGTAAAAGGTGCTATATAAATAAAATTTGTTTAAATCACTGCTTGTTTGAGTTCGACAGTTAAGATGGTCAACGGCCATGTTCAACCTGACCAAGTAAGACAACCACAATGACCAAGGTTATTAATCTGTATGACCAGCAAGACCAAGCTGGTTGAACAGCATGAACAGCATGACCAAAATCAGATGCAAGCTATGCTGGTTAACCAGTTGGGTTTCCAGAGTATAGGATGGATTGGATCAGCTGGGGTGGATTAGAGTTGCATTCATCTCTTCAGGAGCAGGGTTGCAGGGTTATTCTTATAATGATGATGTGTATATATTGAGCCATTTGCTTCTGCTCTGATTGCTGTGTGTTCAACAAGATTTTTTGTCAGTAGAAATCAAACGAATGCTATAAATGCGTCAGACGTAAAACACACTGCAGCACTGCTTTAAAGCCTTCATGACTTGCAGATTGGGGCTTTGAAGTGTTTATTTACCATGTTCACGCACCCATATGCATGCATACACGTAAAATCATCACATTAAGACACCCCGGATCAAAAGAATTCCTTTGACAACTGCACATCATCCATTCTAGGCAACAAATGCCGTCGATCAATCATGACAGCTGTCATCTCTTTTTCCTTTGCTTCTCCTCATCTTCTTTCCTCTTAAACCCCTGTCCATCACATTCAATACAGACTGACAGAACAAGAGAAAAGTAGGAAAACCTGGAATCTAATAACTCCATCTCCCTACAATCTGCTGTTTCATCTTGACTTAACATTTGCTGACCTTGACAATGGTCTCTACATCCTCTCTCTCTCTCTCTCTCTCTCTCTCTCTCTCTCTATCTCTCTCTCTCTCTCTCTTTAAAGTGGAAGCAGATTGGAAAGATTGAACAGCCTTCCTGGTATCCAGGTCAATCAGTGGGAAGCTAAACAGCAGTGCAGTCTCACAGAAATTCCTCTTTAGCTTCCGATTACAGTGAGACCTGTGTTTTCTTTTTCTTTTTTTTTATTCTCAAAGACTTGCTTTTCCAAAGCGACAAAATGCCAGACCGGATAACTACCTATTATCCTTCAGTGCCGCTCCAGTGGGCCAGCCAATAAAGCCACAATCTCACCCTTAAACGGTATGTGTGTGAGGGGGGATGTGACTGTGTGTTTCTAGTGTCTAGTGTCTAGTTTCCAGCACTTCGGAATATGACTGTAAGTGTAATCATGCAGGATATTAAGCAAATAAATAGGAAGCGTAATTATGTAGATCTTACAATATGGGATCATCCAGGAACAGAAATTGTGTGTGTGTGTGTGTGTGTGGGGGGGGGGGGGGGGGGGTGAGTAATCTAGTGCAGAAAACAACAAAAATTCATTCATTTCCAACCGAATTAAATCCCAGTTTAAATGTCAAAGGAGCTTCCAGTGTATGTTAACTGATCTGTTCATGTGTACATGCTCAGCCTGCATACAAACTCTGACTGATCAGTGAGAGTGGGTGGGGCTAATAATGTCACTGACCCAGATATTGGGCTATAGAGGAGGGAATAAAATTTCTGAAAAGGGACAATACCAATACATACATAAACAATAATAATAAAAAAAAAGATGACAAACTTAAC
Source organism: Acestrorhynchus altus (assembly GCA_034509495.1). NCBI lineage: Eukaryota > Metazoa > Chordata > Actinopteri > Characiformes > Acestrorhynchidae > Acestrorhynchus > Acestrorhynchus altus. Next base: position 33,408,673 of record CM067502.1, read on the forward strand.
CTCAATAACTATTGTTCCTCCTTCCTTACCAAAGTGTGTATTGTTGATCACCTTATTTTTGATCTCTGCAGAGCTACTTTGTGACATTAGCTATGAAAAAATGGTTTGATTTGATGATTTGTCACTTCCATGTGCTGAGTTCTCATTTTTTAACAATGCAAAGATAAATACAATTTTCCATTCTATTACATTTAAAAAGAGGAAATAGTGATTTACTGTTCAGTTTATTTCTTAACCTCGCTAATTCTAATGGACTTGTGTGGGGGCCACAGTTTCCTCACTGTCATTTTAACAAATAAAGATTATATATTAGCTCTATGGTAGTAACAAAAAAAATAATTTCAGCATTAAAATATGATTAATAAGTCTGCAGTTTAATTGGTCTTCATATGAAGCATTTTTATGCAATTTGATTGATTGTGCTTTGATGAAATATTTTAAAATAAATAAATTGTCTGTCCAATTAAAAATAAAAGTATTCCATATCCCAAACTACTTGACATGATGGTAATTATCATAAAAGAAAATATTAGATTAACTAGAAAGGGGAAGTTAAAATGCATAGTGGCACTTTACATTAACTTTTTCATTTCAGTGTCATTTAATGAACAGCGCCCTTTCTATTATTTATTTCTCTGTTTTTAGGGATAAGAGGAGAATGGGCAAATCAGTCTTTGGAAATGATGTGGTTTTCAGTGATTGGTTCTATTAATGGAGGGAATAAAGGATAAAGATAAGGAATATGGGACTGAGTGTAATGACCAAGCCAGCAGGAATAATAATTGTGCATAACTCACAGCCAATGCCGTAATGCTTCATAATCAGTAGCGGCGTAGCTCTGTGGGGACACCAAGCTCTGTAGAAAAGGCCTTAAAGTGACAATTTTGACAAAGAGAAAACTGTTTTATTCAACTCTCCACTTAAACCAAATGAAGAATATAATGGCTCTCAAAGCTACATCACACAGCATAACACCAACATGGTTATGAACACCTTGTAAAGACAGGATGTCCTAAGGCAAAATAGTATTATTAGTGAAGAGAGCTTTGCATGGTCATGGACTGCTCCAAAAATGACACCTTCAAGCTCCACTAAAGTTTGCAGCTGAACCACATGGACAAAGAAAAAGCTTTCTAGAGGAAGGTTTTATGGCCAGATGAGACAAAAATGCTCAGAAATCAAACCCTGAAACAACACCGTTCCGACGGTTGTGGTGGGAGTAGGGAAGGTAAACATGGTTCATTTTCACCATATACAATATTTATCACAACATTTTACCAGACAACATGCTTTAGAAGCAGATTCTTAATCACAGCTATCCAAACACTATTCTATACTTGGTACAGCATTTTTGCTGCAACATATCCAAATAAACAAGGCTAATTACACTTTCTTTAATGAAATGTCCAGTTAGACAGAGTTCTTCAAGAACTGTCGATATGTTTAGATTTTAAAGACCTCACATAAATATACGCCTCTGCTAAGCATTTGGCACTTAGTGGTACTGTCCATGTGTAGAGTGACTGACTTGTTGCTCACTTTCTCTACGGATGAGAACTGAACTTGTATGGGGGGCCCACGATTTCTCACTGTCATTACAACATAAATGATTATATTAACCCCTTGGAAGTAACTGGCACTACTCCCAAATAATGACAATAATTTAAACATTAAATAAGGATGAATAATATTAAATTATTTTCCACTGTCTGCAAGGTAGAACATTTAAATGTCCTGGTCATGCCATTCTAGCATTGTCAGCTGAGGAGACATTTGTTAAAAAGTCTCTAACAATCCTACAACTTTATCACTTGACCTACAGGTAGCTCTTGCCACAGTTGATGTCAAAGTGCAGCATCTACCATCAGAAAGAGACCAAACAAGTTGGGAGATGTGCAAGGAGATAACTCTTGCTGTCAAAAACACACATCAGGGAAAGACCAAAGTTACAGAACAAGGGCAAAGAATTAGCATGGACAGAAGTGATGTGTCCCCACCAATATCCAACAATTATTTAATTGTCCCCACCAATAATTTGATCCCCTCCAAAAAAATCCCCCAATCTGTCAACGTCTCACTAAACTAGAGGTGCAGGGAGGGTTATAAACTTTCTCCACTTTGGAAAGGAGGAGTCCTGACAGAAGAAAAGGCAACAATACATAGCAAATAGACAAAATTGTATGGGCTTGAACTTCAGTGACAATAGAATATAGATTGCAAGAACTGTCCAATAGTTCCACATATAGCTCTTCATGTAACCTGGAATTCTAATGGCCATTCAGAAATTCAGAATTGACCATGAAATGTAAAGAAAAAAAGTTAACCACCAAAGTGAATTTCAGGATAGAAGAGAATACAGGAAAAGAAAAAACAGAAATGAGTCAAATTCAGTTTTCAGCCTTAATTGCATTACTATTAAATATTTCTGTCAGGGATTTGAAACTGTAAACTGTAATAGATAATAAGATTATAATATTTTAAATATAATAACATTAATCATTACACAGTAACAAAAATGATTAACAAGAATTATAAATTAGATTATTAACAAAAGTAGGATTGACAGGAGACTTAAGGTGCTACATTATGATATTTATAATTTTAATGTTTTTTTTTTTTCCTGACATCTGTGACACCCTAGATTTTGGGCTTCAGCTTCTGAAGGGCAGATTTTAGATATACTCCGGGCTGCATGTTTGCTGCATCTGGCAACCCTGACCTCCAGTCATATATGAGACTTTCTGCACAAGACTGGACATACAGTAGGAAGGTGGACATAAGGAGCTATTTTTCAAAGAAATGTGTCAAAGAAAGTCACTTAAATTCAAGTTTAAGTTTGAGTCCACCATAATAACCTTTTCTTGGCAAAGCTAGGCTTTAGCACACAGCATACAGCAGGCTAAAGTCATCTGTAGCTATTGTTTAATTGTTACTTTATTAGTTTATTATTATGCAGTTCCATTTATTTTTATTATTGCTGAGACCTGTTACATTTAAACTATGGCTGTGTCTAAACTACTTATTTTACTGTCATTAGTTTAACATTAACCTATCATTATATAATTCATGAATTAAATTATAATTTGAAATTCATACATCCCCACCAATGTCAAGTGCAAATCTATGCTCTCGACAGAGACAAAGAACAAGAATTCTGGAACAATGTGGCAGAAACCATACACAGCATTTTAGAGTAAGAACGTCATACCAACTGTTAAACATGGTGGTCATGGTTTGGAACATCATAGAAACCACTATAAAATCTTTATTATATCAGAGTGGGCTTGTAAGAGGGAAAATGTAAGACTATCTGTACAAAGCCTGAAACATCACATTGCTAAAAGAATTCCACATGGAGGAGTGGGAAAATGTTTTCTAGTTGATGTCAGAGACTGGTAGATAATTATAGGAAACATCTAATTGACATTATTTCATACCAGCTATTAGGGTAACGTTAATGCCGTGTACATTAACACATGATGGTACTACATGATGGACACTACAGTGGAGAACTACTGAATAGTCATTATTTTCTCTGTGTTGTATCTGAAGATTCACTCATTTGTTTGTTTGTGTGTTTATTTATTTGAAAACACAGGGCAGTGGACTGTAGTAGACTGTGTTTTTTTTCACAGCTAGACCAGTACAGGTTAAAGCATAATATTGATCACAATACTTGTTCTACAGCATTAAACTTTCCATTTTATGTTATTTGTAAAAAAAACAAAGAAAGGAAGAAAAAGAAAAATGTTGTACAATCAGGTTTGTTACATTCATTGGGTCATTTTAATATCAGTTATGGTGAACACAGTGTGAACACCTGAGTGGACAGATGAATAACTCTTAATACAATTACATAAACATGCCACAAAAAATATCAGCCTGAAAGGAGTCTTAATTCATGTTGTCATCATTCATACATGAAAGGGATGAAAGACATTTCTTTTTCAATTTGATGTGTTTAGTTATCTCATTTACATTTACATTTGTGGCATTTAGCAGACGCCCTTATCCAGAGCGACTTACAAAAGTGCTTTGCTGTTTACTTAGAACATCCTTAGCTAGTAGACAAGGCTGGACTCTAGAGATTCCACATGTTTAGTCCGTGTTGAAACAAAAGTCTTTATGGAGTTAAATATTCCTGAAACAGATGAGTCTTCAGTCTGCGTTTGAAGACATTGAGGGACTCGGCTGTTCGGACTCCCAGGGGAAGTTCGTTCCACCATTTTGGTGCCAGAACCGAAAAGAGTCTGGATGCATGTTTACATTGCATCCTGAGGGATGGTGGGTCAAGCCGAGCTGTACTTGAAGCTCGAAGGGCTCTTGGTGCAGCTCGAGTTTTGACCATTGCCATCATGTATGGAGGGGCTGGTCCATTTTTGGCTTTGTAGGTCAGCATTAAGGTTTTGAATCTCCCCATCCCTTGATATACAGTATTTCCTTTAGTGCCAAGTGATGCTGCACTGATGGCAGTTTGAAAACATGTGGTGGCTGACTTCACATGTAACAAGGAAGCAAGTGCTTGTCTTCACCCTCCTAGGATTGGGAGCATTGCCAGTGATGAGGGTGGTGTGAGTGAACTGTCTCTACCAAATTGCAAGAAAAGGGGTTAAATTCAACAAAAAAATACAATGGCATCATTATATTTAAAGACATATTAACAATACACTGTGTTTTTAGTGTAGGTTTGACATGCAGACCAGTAATGGCAGATTCTTAAAAACTGCTGTTTAAATACCCCCATACTGAATACAGTATAACCTGTTCTAAATAACCTGTATTTCATCCAGCTGAATAGAACCACTATTACAAAACTAACTACTTTGTGTAATGAAATATGCAGTTAATCATTGTACTTTGTCAAAAGTATATTATGTATTAACAACATTGATCACTAATTGATCAAATATGTTCATATTGCCCACAGTGGTAGAATCATGCTCTGGTGTTGATGTGATACCAGAGGAATAGGTGTATTGTACAAATTGGATGGGATAATGAAGAAATAGGACTATATCAGATTTTTTAAGCAAAACCTCAAAACATCAGTTAGAGGGTTAAAAATAACAATAACCACAAACACCTGAAAAAGCTTTTGGTATGAGTCACAAAAACGTTACAATCCTGACTTAAACCAATTCTGACAAGAAGAGTTATCAAATATCCCACCAGAATTCTGGCGGAAGCATCTGGTCAATGTGCAACTTGCTAATGGGCATTTAACCAAGTATAATATTTCAGTAACATCAGCTTATATTTTCCCATGTCTCTGCACATGTTCTTGCTGGTCTGGGACAGAGGGAGCATGAAGAACTCCATGACTAACTGATTTCTTGGCCTGTCCACCACCACTAACACTGACCACCTTAATACAGGAAGTGGGTGACATTAAGGGTTAACCTGTCTGCCCTTCACATTCACAGCATTATACTGACACACACACACACACACACACACACACACACACACACACACACACATTCTCAAAGCTTCCCGCGGACCCCTGCAAAGTTTTATAGGGTACCCTGTAGCGGAAGAAAAACACAAGCTGATAAAAGTAAACACATGCTCTCCCCATCAATAATGCGTGAGAAAACAAAAACATCGTAAACAGCAAGGTGGAGACAACAGGGACTAATGAACAACTGGAGCACTTAATAGGAAAACTACAGCTATTCACTTTAACCAGCACTGATTTACAATAATGCTGTGGAAAAGTTAAAGGTTGACTTAGGTGGTCACAGTTACACTCATATGAATATCTACAGTTAAAGTAAGTATTTACATTTTAATATAAAATAGAAAAAAAATCAGAAATATAAAAAAGTCAAACTAAATGAAAACACTTATCGACATTAATGTTGGAGTTGCTCAAGAGTGACTTATGGAAGTGCTTCACTGTCCATTTATAATGCTAATGGTTTCATTTTTGGATGATTTGTATAAATCCACTCACAATTTGAAAAGTGGGAGATAATGAGCTAAACAGCTAGCTGTCTTTTAAAGCAGCATTTCACAACTACTATCTAATCTTTTCTTTACTGCCTGCCTCTGCAGTAACTGGCAGGACACTGTCACATGAAAATATGCTCTCTGTGTTGGCATGCTTTGGAATTCTGAATTAGAAGTTCCAGATTTTTAAAAATGTAAACGATTTCTTAAAGAAACCCAACAAAATCTCAAACTGAATTTCATATCTTTCATTCAATGCAACTTTTCAACTTTTAGTAGTGAGTTTGCACATGAGTACCTCCAACCTTATTGAACCCAATGTGTGGACTGTGTTGGAACTCCATGCAAGTGGAGTTGCTCTATAAAGTGGCTTTGATTTGATTTGATTTCTAAATAAATTTGAAATATTGAATGAATGTGGGCGGCACGGTGGCGCAGTGGATAGCGCTGTTGCCTCACAGCAAGAAGGATTCGCTCCCCGGGTGGGGCGACCTGGGAAGTTTCTGTGTGGAGTTTGCATGTTCTCCCCGCGTGGGTTTCCCCCACAGTCCAAAGACATGCATGATAGGTGAATTGGTGACTGTAAAGTGGCCCTTAGTGTGTGTGTGCGCATGTGTGTGCCCGACGATGGATTAGCGCCCTGTCTAGGGTTGTTTCTCGCCCTTGCGCTCAGAGTTGCCAGCTGGGCACCGGCTATTGACCCTATTCAGGAATAAGCGGTTCAGAAAATGGATGGATGAATGTATCTGCACTGTCTTTATAATTGAAAAGGAACTATATGACCTTTTATAGAAAAACTAAACAGCCATCTATGATAGCTGTGAAAAAGTAGTCAGTAAACCTTAAAATGTCAGGTTTATATGTTTACACTTCTCAGTGTCATTATATGTAAAGTGCCATATTTAATACTTTTTTGTTTTACTGTTTTACTGAAATTATGAACAGAAATTTAGATGCACTCATACAAGAGGTTTAGATCTAAAAAACAGTTTAACTAGAGAAACATTGAAAGCATTCACACTGTTACTTTTAGTAAAGGAAGCTTAAAGAACTTGTTGAGTCAAAGAGTACAGGTAAATAAACATAGTCTGTGTGCTTAGAACTCATTATAGATCAAAACATCTCCTCAATGTCAATCGGAGTGTGCTTTAATCATATGGAAACCAATTACACAAACATTTATTTACCAGAGGGATGAGATTTTGATTTACTGAATTTTTTTTCTGGGGAAAAAGAATGTGGCAGTGAACCATGTGTCTGATAGAGCTGTTGTTACTAATGACACCAGTGTGCAGAAACAGATGCTCTGTTTACAATCACTAAATAAATAACCCAATAACAAACACACTGAAACAAAAATGTTGTGTAGTGAAATGTTCACCAGTGTCGACACACAGCACTCATAATCCATCTGTCCTTGCTAGAGCTATTTTATACACAGAGAAGTGCTGAAAATAACACGTCTATTATGACTTCAGCCCAGGAATAGAAACCGAGACAAAACAATTACATTGCTTCAAAACAATTAGATGACAAGCAATACATGACACAATCAGTGGTGATAATCTAACTTAGAGAAGAAGAAAAAAGAGAGATAGTGGCTATATCTGTGGCAATGCTTTGGTCATGGTATGTTCTACATAAGATGTTCCTGGCAGGATTTACGGTTGAATGTATGTTAAAACTGGAATAAAGGGAATATCAAAAATAGCATACACTCTTTCCCAAACTCAGCCCTGGCACCCCTCTGTCTTGCATGTTTAGTAGATTACCTGCTCCCAACTCACCTGATGTAATCCCTCAGAGTTGCAGAGGGTGTGTTAAAGCAGGGAATCCATTAAAACAACATTTCTCATTTTCTTTTCTAGCCCAATATCTGGGTCAGTGATGTCATCAGCCCCACTCTCTCTTTCTGATCAATCAGAGTATGCATGCAGGTTGAGCATGTACATATGGACAGAGCAGTAAACATGCACTGGAATCTCTTTTGGCAATTAAATTGGGATTTAATTTATTTGGAAATGAGTGAATTTTAGCTGTTTTCTGAGCTGGATTATTTACTGAAAATTGATCACACAATAATGAGACTGGTTTTTTATGATATGTGCATCATGTCTCTAGGTTACTCTGGTTATGAGTAGAAAATGGCATGAAACTGCCTGTAAAATGATCTTGGGTTCTAAGAGTTCATAACTGGTTGTGCCACTTTTAAGTGCAGTGTTGCTTTAATCTAGCTTGCCCTTTATGGCTTTGGGCATGAATTATCCATTTTCACACATCCATAACATTTAATTTGGGTTCAAGTCAACCTTGTTTTTTTGGAGCCATTCAGATATGGATATGCTTAGAAACCAGTTGTTCTCAGGCTGGATGTGTGACATGGTTTTTGTGTCACAAAACAGTTTTACAGAGATCCAAAACAGAAATCATGTTAAAAACTGATCATCCAGAGAATGTTGAAGAGTTTTTTGTAATTATTGTAATGACAAGAATATTTATGATTATAAGTTCTTCAAAATACTTGACAGTGGTCTAAATAAAATAAAAAGCAGCCTGGATCTCCTTTATTATTTTTGTTATCTATGTATGTGTCATTATTACTTCTTCGCAGGACTTTTATTCTGAAATTTGAACTGTGTGACCAAAGAAAGAGAGCAAAACAGTGCCTCCCTTCTTGTTTTCCTCTTTAAACCAATATTTGAACTAGTTTTATCAGAACCATCAGATCAGTTGGAGTAAACATGTATTGGAAGGCTGCTTTTGCAGTTAACTTGGGAATTAATTCAGTTGTCAACAATTAATTCATATGGTATTTCATGTAGTTTGTTATGATATGTGTATCATGTCTGTAGGTTACTCTGATCCTGAGATATGAAGCCTAGAATGTTGCATGTAAGTGCTCATAAAGTGCGGATCTTGGTTTTAAGAGTAGCATTACTGGCCCACTATGGACTACTGTCTCCCCCTGAGGATGGGCCTGTGGACCACTAGAGAGTGATTCATGGCCCACAGATTGAAAAACGCTTTCAGTGTTGGATTTTTAACAGAATCAATCCCGTTTGTATTTCTACATTATATCAAGATTATAAATAGTAACTGTAAAGCTTATCTGGTACACCATTATTTGATGAAGATAACTTTAACCATTTCTAGAACTCTCCTTACTGAAGCAGTTAACCCACCCAACATTTATCTAATGAGTGCTTCGTTAGAGTAAATCTGGTGAGCTGCTGATGGAACTGAATCCATACAGTGGTTGGTGTTCACAGAGAAGATCAGCACCCAAACCTCTATCTGTGTTCTGAACATATCTATAACTTTACTCTCTAACATCACATTCTGACCAGTGATTAGTGTAGTTATCTGTGTATTTTTGTTTATTCTAATGTTATATACTGATTTAACTGGTAAAACCATCTTCACAGTTGGGATCCACTGTTTTGCACAGTGCTGTACATCAAAACACCAAAAGACTTCAATGGGAATAAGCCGCCCTACAACAACAAACTTATTTCACTACCTCTCTACTTCTTTTTTCTGGGGGAGGTCCTGGGGGTCCGGGGTGTGGTCAAGCTCGGTTGGTAAAACACAGTAGCAGGTGAGGTGGGACGGTGCCAGGAGGCAGCCCCCCTTGCTGAGTGATATCCCAGAGTGCACTGTAAATGGCAGGGCAGTGTTTTACTGCAGCACGGGGGCTGGCCACGCTGCTAAATCACTGGCTATGGAGCGATGACGGGAAGAATGACTGTTTTCATAACCTCGCACGGCTGTCAGTGCTGTATGGGCGCACATATGGGTCCCTACACTTAGAAATCTTTCCTTTCTCACTCAGCAGGGCACAGATGAAGAGGTATGGTGGAAGGAAAATGAGCTGGAGAAAGGAAAAAGAGGGGTGTCTCTTGAAAGTGGCAAAGTTTGGCACATTGAAAATTTGATTAGTTTATAAAGGATTATCCTTTCTGTCATTATCTTTTAATTTTTGAGCTCTTTTAATCATTTCCGTAGATCGTTTCCATAGAGTAGTCTAAACACTTGTTCAAGTCAAAAAGTACTGTATCCTATAGAACTGCAATGGCCAGCATGGGAACTAAAGAAACCAATTAGCTGATTTGAGTGTAATTGTTTTATACAGCAAGAAAACAACCCAGTAAGTGCATGGTGGCGCAGTGGATAGCGCTGTTGCGTCACAGCCAGAAGGACCTGGGTTAGTTCCCCCGGGTGGGGCGACCTGGGAAGTTTCTGTGTGGAGTTTGCATGTTCTCCCCGTGTTCGCGTGGGTTTCCTCCGGGTACTCCGGTTTCCCCCACAGTCCAAAGACATGCATGATAGGTGAATTGGTGACTCTAAAGTGGCCCGATGTGTGTGTACATTTGCGGCATTTAGCAGACGCCCTTATCCAGAGCGACTTACAAAAGTGCTTTGCTGTTTACTTAGAACATCCTTAGCTAGTAGACAAGGCTGGAATCTAGAGATTCCACACGTTTAGACCGTGTTGAAACAAAAGTCTTTATGGAGTTAAATATTCCTGAAACAGATGAGTCTTCAGTCTGCGTTTGAAGACAGTGAGGGACTCAGCTGTTCGGACTCCCAGGGGAAGTTCGTTCCACCATTTTGGTGCCAGAACAGAAAAGAGTCTGGATGCATGTTGCGCGGCCTACGATGGATTAGCGCCCTGTCTAGGGTTGTTTCCTGCCCTTGCGCTCAGAGTTGCCGACTGGGTACCGGCTCACCCATGACCCTATTCAGGAATAAGCGGTTCCGAAAATGGATGGATGGATGGTCTGGCCTAGTCAAAATCATGTTGTAGGAGCATAGTCTTGCAAGGGACTTCTGGGCAGTAGCATGTTAGAGGCCTCTAACAAGAAGTAGATAAGTAGATGGATGGACAGACCTGAAAGAATTAAAGAATATTTTATTAAAGCAAAAGAACGAGAGGGAGTGTGTTATAGTGATATGAACAGCTATAGTGTGACGAACCTGCTACATTAAACTCCACTCACTCAGGGCACAACCTGCAGCTCCTTCTCCAACTCATTATACAGAGCAACACACTAAACTCCACTCACTCACTGAATGCTGCAGAATGCTGTAGGCATGTGTGTAGTGGCTCTTGATGCACTGACTCCAGCCTCAGTCAGTCCTTCTGAAGCTCTCCCAAGTTCTTGAATCAACTTTTCTTGACAATCCTCTCAAGGCTGTGGTCATTCCCGTGCACCTCTTTCTCACCACAAGTTTCGCATGCACTGAACTAAACATCAAACTTAAAATAAAATAATCTACTAATGTGAGAAACTGGATTTCATACTTTCATGATCTATAATCCATGATGATCAATGGTTAGATGAACATTTAGATGAAATGGTTATAATATATATGACCATTTATCTACACTGAAATTTGCATTTCACATTCTTCAACCTTCCAGTGTCTGAATTAAAACAATTCCACAATTTATGGGAGCCAAAATCCCCCCACATCAATATTAAGTTCTGGCCAATATTAAGTTATGGGAAGCATTTGATTTGAGTTGAAACCTGTTGAAATGTTAAATGCAGCAGCTACGTTTTAATATAGGATTGTCTACTTACTTACCAACATATTACCCAAAATATTCACCTAGATTTACCTCAAGGTTACTCAGTTAATATTGACGACTTAGTAAGGTCTCTTCACAAACATACTGAACAAACATAGAGAAGAGACACATCAAAATTTTACTCACGTATGTTTAAGTGAGCAAATGCCCCCCAACCCCCTCCCCTTGAATACTTGTTCCATTTTGAACCTTGACCCACAACAGAATGTCTACAATAACACTGTAATAATACCCGTTGATCTCTCCCTCACCTCCCTGTCTCCATATATCAATCCCTTTTACTACTGATGTTTCCCACCACTTCAAATCTGTTCTGGATAAAAGGTGTTGAGATGGGAAAGAGAGAGAGAGGGGTATTTTGTACACCTTCAGTGAGTACATGATACTGTGCTCTTTTCATGGGAACAAGATGAAAGAGAGGGAGTATAATTTATTACCATTAAATCGGTTTAAATCTGTCACCAATCCACTCACCACTGGCCTTCATCTTAAAGGCTAGGGTGATATTTTCAGGTTTTCACTCGAGGTCCTGTTTGCTTTAAGGAACATAACAGGAATTGGACACAAAAGTGCATAAAGTTGTTATGCATGTAGAACTACAAACAGGATATCAAATTCACTTTCAGTTTTCCATTTTGTGCATCACACACCTATTTTTAAAAAAATCCAAGCAAACTTTTGTATTGTTTGGTTGCCACACTGGGATCTAGACAATATGTCCAAGTAAAACCCACAAAATGAACTTAACATTAGCTTAGAAGAGCAGGCGATATTAGCTAAGGACTTCCTCAACATTCGGAGATTGTTGCAGGTTCTTCAAATGGTTCATGAGCAATGCCATATTTGACTCTGTAAAGAACCATTTTTGCAATAGAAGTGTGTGAAAGTGAAGAATGCAATGATTTCTTTGTCAGTTTATAGGTTATTAAATGGTACAGACATGGTTTATAGAGCCAAATGAAGGGTTTTTTTTTGCATCACTAAAATAATCATTTATTTGAACTTTTATTTTCAAGCATGTTTAGTGAAGGTTTTATATTTATATACTAGTTCCCAGTACTTGGATCTGAAAGAAGCTCTGCTATTTGCAGGCCTTTGCACGCCATTTTCTAGGCTTAACATAAGTATTCTATTCACAATACGTCTCTAGGGAGAAGTATACACTATATATATTCTGGCCTCTCCAGAATCAATCAAGGAATTCCACCTTGCAGATCTCCTGTGAAAAACCTGTACAGTGTCTTATTGATGCTGTACTTTGAAAAAGGGTTCCTGTTTTTTTCATCACTTCACTTTGGGATCATTTTTGGATCAAATGAAGGTTATATGTCCTTTTTTAAGATTTAATAAATGAACAAAGGTTTCACTGGGGGTTTCATGTATGCATGTATACATGACTCAACCCACTCAGTGCATTATATTTTTTTCAGATTGTGTGTGTGTGTGTGTGTGTGTGTGTGTGTGTGTGTGTGTGTGTGTGTGTGTGTGTGTGTGGTCGACAGCCCATAGTTTGTCTGTTTGTGCACTTCTGTGTGTGTGGCACATATTTTCACAGCATGAGCACAGTAAATCTTTACCCCCCCCCCCCCCCTCTCTCTCTCTCCCACCCTCCCTCACTCTCTGTCTGTCTCTTTCTTGCTCTCTCATGTCACCTGGAAATGCTCTCCTGATCCGGTGGCTGCTGGAGCAGCAGGAATGGCCATTATCCACCACGGATCACAAGTGAAGGCCCAAAAACTCCGGATACGGGCATGAAAGCAAGAGAGGGAGAGGGAGGGCGGATGCGGGGAGCGACAGAGCAAGCGAAAGAGTGCCAGTCACACTCCTCTGACATTGTGCACTCATCCAATGGCTCGTTGCATCCTTAGAAAACAAAAACATTGGTGGAGAAGAAACACAACAGCGAAAGCACATGAGGGAGAAAAAAGCCCAACCACCCGGTGATAAAAGGACCGGGAAGTTTACTTAGAACACACACACTCTCAAACACTTTCAAACATTCATAATTAACTATTCCCTCTCTCCTCCTTTTGTCCTCTTTTCCATCCTGTCCTCTGTCCTGCTCACCTCACTCTCAATTGTGTGATAAATGTTTAATTAGGAGACTAATTGCATGTATAATTAACAGTCATCAATCTCATAACAGAACGAGAGTGTAATCTCCGCTAACTGCATCTGATAAAACACACACACACACACACACACACACACACACACACACACACACACACACACGCACACACGCACACGCATGCACACGCACACACGCATGCACACGCACACGCACACACTCACACACACACACAGAGGTAGGATTGGGCTTTAATATACTAGGTAAATAATATTTAGTGAATTAAATTCTAAATTAAGTTATCCATTCCAAGCTCCTAAGGATGGAAAAGGCCCTTCCCTGGCTTCCACTTACAGCTGATGGTTCTCGTGGTCTTTCTCTGGGGAGTATCCATAATGTCATCCTGTCCTTTAACAGAATTAAAGCACACACACACTTTATTCTGAACACCTCCATATAGGTCAGTTAGCAGTCTGGCTTGAAGCAGCATTAGTTGAATTCCTCTCTTTTCTGACTATTTCAAAACTTTTTCAAACTATTTCAAAATATGTAGAGAATAATTCAGTTATTATATCAATGGCATCAACTTGATTATTTGGTTTCCAAATCTTTTTTCCATCCACTTCTCAAAACACCCCATTATTCCATCCTCATCTCAAAAAACACCCCAATACAGAGCCCCAACTGTGTAATGTAATGTGACAACTTGATTTGATTTACTCTGCCCCATCTGTTCAATGCCCTGTTACGTTACCCCATCTCCTTAATGCACTGTTACTGTACACTATCTCCTTAATGCAATGTTACTCTATCCAGCTCCACAATGCCCAGGTACTCTATCTCATAAGCTCAATGCCTTAATCCTCTACCCCATCTTACCAATCCACTGTTACTATACCCATATCAGACAAACCTGAAAATTGCTGAATTGATAACAATTGCTGTAATTTAACAAAGACCTACAGTGGACCCAGTTGTTTAACTTATGTTGAAATTCAACTTTAATTTAAAACCCAGACTCCAGTTTGTGCTTCAGTAGGCAGAGCTACTATCTTCAGTTTAAGCTTTAAACTTTAACAACTATGACATATGGTTCAGGAATTATATGGAAAAATGCAAAAACCCTTGCACTCCTTTGAGGGTAATCAGGTTCAATTCCCTTGAATGTGTAGCAGGAGCCAAGAAAATATGTTTAAAACTATTTGAAACATTTATATTTATACCATTACAGTAAATACAGCTAAACATGTATCTTTACTATCATTTGAAAGCTAAAGTTACATTACATCAAAATGTTATGATGAACAGACCAATAGAAATTGTTAAGTTCAAAAGGTTTGACCATCTCCTTTAAAGTTGTCATTTTAAAGTAAATGTGATATAAGAGAGTGACACACACACACACACACACACACACACACACACACACACACACACACACACACACACACACACACACATATATATATATATATATAATGCCAACTTTAAAGGAGATGGTAAAACATTTTGAACTTAAGAATTTCTATTGGTCTGTTCATCTGACATTTGCATCCAGGATTTGCTTGTATTTTATGAAATGTTGCCACTGGCTGCAACAAAATACCAAAACATGATAGTTGGAAAGGTGTTCCTGTTAAATGTGGTTTCTTTTCCCCTCCAAGTAAGTTTGCAAACTTTGCCTTTGATTGTGAAAGAGTTCTATTGTGATTTCATTCTGTGTTCTATTGTGAAGTCCAAATCAATGACTTGTTGCACACCACATGCATTCCTCATTACTGTTTTTCTGAATAGATATGTGTGTTTACTTCAATCAGTTGCACATTATATACAATTATGTGACAATCTGAAGTTCTGAGAGGAAAAGAAAGTAGTTTGGTGCCTTGTATTTTGAGTGTGTGCATGTGAATGTGAAGCCTAAATTTAGCCACTGAAACAAATCTAATTGGGCTGCCAGTGAATAATAGACTATCTCTTAATATTGTACACAATAAGTTGATAAAATCTGACTGCTATGTCTGCTATTACTTGAATATGGCCTGAATACCAATAAGCAGACAGGGAATGAGAGAGAGAGAGAGAGAGAGAGAGAGAGAGAGAGAGAGAGAGGGGACATGAAAGGAATGGACTGTTTTGTCTGTTCACTTTCAGTAGTGATCAAGAAGACATGTCCAGTGATTGATGACTCCATCCTACCTTATCTTCATTTAAGCTAATGACCTAGTTCAATAGCTTCTAGGGTAACTCTGCCTTCTGATGGGTCAGGAAAGATATGATACAATTTACTATTATGGTAACACATTTCTAAGATGGTTTCATCACATCAGTAAAATAAGACATCATCAGACTTCCATTGCTAACAAGGGAGTTTCATTGCTTCTGATGAAATATGTTAGTACAACAGAAATGCTTAGGCATCTGTTCAAAGTCATTATTGTCAAACATGCTTTCTGTTATTGCGCCAAAATAAACCAAATAATAACAATAAATCAAACTTGTTTGGTCTCTTTCTGATGGTAGTTTGAAGTCAAGTGTGGTGAGAGCTACCTGTAGGTCCCATGATGACATTTTAGAAGAGCTATGAAAGGGACAATATAACAACTTAAAACTCCAGACTCTTAATCTCATAAATTTTACATAAAATAATGAGGGAACAAGCTCAGCCTGGCTGAGAAAATGCCTATCAGTCAATTATCCAATTACACATTGGTCTGTTCACTTCCATTGGCGTTCAGGTAGATATTCTCAGTGATTAATGATGCCCTATTTTTCTTAAACCCCTTAAATTAAAACTGAATGTCTAAACTTCCATTACATATCTTCATCACATTACTTAATAAACCACTCTGTTTACTGTTCTCAATATTCCTTGGTTCCAAGAGAACAGCTCAGGTTTCAGAATATAGCAGTTCCAATGCTTCCCACAGCCCACAAACTGCCCTGACTATTTTAAAGGACAAGGGAGAAAGCTGGGTAGCTTTTAGTTCCATTGAAATGTGCATTGTCCATAAGCTAAAATGACTTTGTTAAATCAAATGTCTGGGCTTGTTGCCATTTTATAGTATTGTAAAAACCATACTGAAAGACTTGAAGAACTCCATGGATTTGGTCTGACTTTTACGTGGGAAGACACTTTTAAGGAAGATCCTTACTGTGCCCTGATTAGCTGTGGTGGCAGTAGATACTACAGCAATGTGCAAAACCATACAAAGACAGAAAACACAATAATCATCCAACCAAAAATCATCAAGCAAGTGACATAATTGTAACTAATGGTTACTGTATCCCATTCATTTGTTCATTTTTAACTGCACTGGCATAGATGGTCAGTCTATTTAAAATTGACATTGATTATAGAATCAAAGAGTCAATATCCGAATGACTCACTATTGAAGGAATGTCAAACACAATCCATGGATTTAACAAAGTGAAATCTCATGAAAATAAGCATGGTTGTTTCAAGTGTAGTCATATTAGCTAAATGACATGAATATTAATATAATAATATTTAGGCTTTAATGTAAGTTTAATAATTTTCAACTTTGTTGTTTTTGCATCAAATTGAGCTTTCTTTTTTTGTTAGCTACTAGTGTTGTACTGTATGCACCTATTTTTAATTAACTAATGAATGACTCAAGAATCTAGGCTATGTAGTCAATATTCACAAGCAATCACACATATCAGTCAAATTTTGTGTTTTATCTAATCAAATGCAGTGTAAAACCTCTGTTTTTCCAGTCCTTGTAATTGGATTTTCCTCAAGAAGGCCTCAAGTTCTGAGATATTTTTGAGTCATCTTGCAAAGTTTGTCTATGGTCTGTCCACAAATAGGGACTATGGGAGCCATTCCAAAATCTCCAGTCTGTGTCTCTTAGTGGTGGTATGTTCAAGGTATGTTTTGGACTATTAGACTATTAAAAATTTTGAGCTCCAGGTTTTTTTCTGATGGATCAATGTTTACATCCAGGATTTGCTGGTATGTTGTGGAATCCATTCTTTCTTCAACCTCACCAATAGTGCCAGTGCCACTGGAAACAAGACAACCCCAGAACATGATAGTTGGCAAGGTATTCTTTTTATGAAATGCAGTTCCTGTTTTCAACAAGTGTAATTTTGTTGATTTTAGGCCAAATAGTTCTTAACTTCACCGGGTCCACAAACTTTTGCTTGTGTAGAGGTTATTGTTGATTACTTCAAATGTTGATGACCAAGATCTCCAAAAATGTGTACATATATTATTAAAAAGCACTCAAAGAATGTTGTACCATTTGAATGGCACACACTTATTTTGTAATTGTAAAATCACATGTTATGTTTGACAATGATGGTGCGGTTTTGCAAAATGCATACAAACCAGCCTGCAATGTACATAAACAAGAAAAATCACAATGCATTCACACCAAAGCTAGCTGCTTCTGCCTTATATTAAGATTACAAAAAATAAATTAATGGACTAAAAATGGCCACTGAAATGGTAAGAATTTCACATTGTACTTTGGTTGTGGTTAGGGAAAGGGTTTATTTTGATTTTAGATTCAGTTAATGTTAGGATAATGTTTAGATGTTAGGTAAAAGGTAAACATTATGATATGCAAGTAAGGTATGCATTATGTTCAGTTATGGTTAAGGTCAAGGTTAGGCTTGAGTTTTTTGGTTAAGGTTTTCTGTTGAAATCGTTTTTTGTGTGTCTGGGTTGCTTTAGTAAATTGTGCATATGCACAAGTTTTAACCTATTTTTAGCACACATTGTATGATTTTGGAAATGGCTCTTGAGGCCATTCTGTTGTGACATGTTGCAGTTAAGGTTTCCTTCTGCCTGTTTGACTCAGCACAATATGTAGATAAAACTGTATGCAAATCAGGTTTAAGCTAGTATGAGAGTAATATATATTGTTTCACTGTACAGGGTAAAATCAGGAGGTGTTACCAACCGTTACTGAATAATCAGTGATACAGACCAGCTTATTGTTAATAAAAGCAATTAAAACATTTTGTACTAGTAGGATGTAATGTTAGTTGGGTTAAGGAAAACTAATTGTTGTTAATATTAGCTTCTCTAAAACTAACTCACTCACATTAACCTCACAAGTTTGTTATACGTTGTCCTCTTCTGTCTGCATTATGAGCTGTTTTTCAGATATTGAACCTTAAAGTCTTTTTTTGTGACATTGACACATATGAAGATAGAAATGTCCGGTTTTCTAGATAAACACATCTCACATAATGTTAAGATAACATTACATAACATGTGTAAATAACTCAATTTTGATAAAAAATGTCAGAACCTTAAAGTTCCAGGCGGATGATGTGTGTATTCAATGTGAATGTGGAATGATACTAAAAATACTATCCATGCAGAATTTAGTATTTATTTATATTCACTATTAGCAATACCAGACAGACGTCTTCTATTCTTCTACATGTGAGATATCAAACATGTCTTGACTGATCGACCTATTCTGGGGTAAGTGATCATTTGTGTTAATTAGATTTTACAGCACTTATCTTGCTTTGAGGCAAAGCTCGTGTGAAATTGTTACTCTGTGAAATGCTTTTATTAACGGTACACTTCAGTATGGGCACATTTCACTTATGGCTTTCCTTAGGATCAATAAAGCATGCATGTAACAGGGCAGAAGTGCTCTGTTAAATCTGTTTGAGGGAAAGATTAAATGATACTTGCAAAGCATTCATCTATATTATGTAAACAACTGCCCATTCTGATGCATTGCCTCTTTACCCTTCTCGCCCTCTTCTCTCGTTCTGTCATATTGACATATAGGGTTAATAAGTGCTTTTCCCTACACGAGCAAGCTTATTAAATTTTAATCCTGAGGTAGAGGTCAGTATACACTAGTAAACAACTTTATGTATGTATGCACACACACACACACACACACACACACACACACACACACACACACACACACACACACACACACACACATACACACACACAGGAACCTTTAAGTCATCTTATTAATTCTTAGGCTTAGACAGTGGATGTTTCATTAACATGAAGCTGCACGCTGATGAGTACGTGTGCACATATACAGTAAAGACAGCTGTACACATGCAAATACAAATTTTAATATTATGTAGATGTTCATCTTTTATGTGAATCTTATCAATGAATTTTCAATCAATTAATTCCAAAATCAAACCTTATCTCTCCTTCTTGATAAATATCTCAATTTTAAAATAAAAAAATGTACTGTAACTTTTTATTGTTTGGAAACCTAAGTGTTATATCAATTTATTTCTAATTATACATCACATGTCTTTATACAAGTTTAATATCTGACATATTTTACTTTTCTTACTATTTTATGAATATTGGTACAAAGCCTTTGCCTCAGAAGCCAACATCAGGTCAACTCACATCAAATGCCAAATGCTGGTTGACAGCCAAAATCTGGTCAACATAAGTCCACCATCAAATATTGGTAAATGCCCAACATCAGGCCAGCAATGACCCACTGACTAAAACGATGTTGGGCTGACGTAATTTGCCAATGTTATGCCAATGAATTCAGTGTTGTTTTGCCAACACTGGGCCAACAAGTACTTGCTATCTGGGCATCTATAATGTTGCATGATGCCTTTCATTAGCCTCATACTGTACCAAGAAAATCAGAAGAGTAATGATATAGAACAATGGGAAAACAGGCTATAATTCCAAGTATGTTGAAGAATTGTAGAACCTTTAGAACTTAGAATAGAATATTTTTTTTCTTCAGATTTGGAATTAACTCCTCATGGAGTTTTTCTTTTCCTTTAGTTATTCATTTCTCCATTCAGTCATCTCTCAGTTTATAATGGGCTGTATGTCTGAGTGTTTGTTTTCTGTTAGGATTTTGTAATTAGTGATAAAGTAGGCTCTTTTATGACAGTGACAAATTAAATTCTACAAATTGTGTGTAAAAAATATTTTTTGTATTGCCACAAAATCATTTTTTCAATTTTTTCTGAAAACCATCAAAAAGGGTCCAAAATTACTCGGAATAAACTATAAATATATTTTATTATCCTTCTCATGTATCCGTGGCCTGGTGGGTGGGGCGTGTGGATAGGGCTGCCCAGTGCTCCAGGCATGTGCGCTCACTGACACCTATTGCGTGAATTCACTATGGATGGTTAGATTAAATGCAGAGGACAAATTCCGCTGTGTGCAAGCACAGTGGTTCAATCTTTACCTTTACCTTACCTTACCTGCTTAGAAGAGCCCATAGCTGCTGTTATTGGGATGAGGTTTAAGGAGTGTTTATAAGCCAAGCTTATTCAGGTCTTTATCTTTACTTTGGTAAAAGACTGAACTTCTCAATTTAGCCACTATTGCTACAATACTTGTCCTCTTAACTCCTGAAAATGGAGGATGGTTTACACTACTGATTTCCACCCATTTTGCATAGTGATGCAAACCCAGTGTGAGAAGGAGTTAAATTGTTGAAAAGAATGTTTCTTTCATAGGTCTAGTGGGGCACTCTCTGCTCTTTGGTTATCTAACATGTAATATATATAACATTCTTACTATTGCAGGCTCCTGTGAGCAAGTGGAAGCTCTACACAGCTTGGGTTCTCTCTGAAGCTGTTCATTAACTTCCTCTGTGTGTACTCGCTCTGTCTAAGACAGTCTCACAGGCTTTCTTCTACGTGGTCAATCTTTCCACAGACTCCTGATAAGGCTCTTGGGATCACCTATTTATTTGACCTCTAAACTTTAACAGAGAGAACTAGACCACTTACACACTTACACACTGTGTGTGTGTGTGTGTGTGTGTGTGTGTGTACACTTGTTTCATGGGGATTAGTTGAAAAAGGTAAATAGTGGAGGAGGAAATGGTTTTCTAGGAGGCTAACACACATCATGTTTAATCACAAATGAGCTTTTCAGTAGGGATGAGATTATCTGTGTAGAGTATATTGTATCCATATCAAATTGATTTAGATACAATTACAAAATACAAATAGCAGTGGGCATAGTCTTATTTAACTGAGGCATTAGATATGTTGGTAAATTCGAAAACCTACACTGGATAGAACCTCAGTTTGCTCTGAATTCCTCTGCCTCAATATTACATGGCAAGGATCCCACATCAAGACATTGTTAATATTCCTTTAATTTTCTGGTCGTATGATTGTGTCACACAGTTCCTGCAGATCAAAGCACTTCTGTGCTGTAAATCTCTTGTTCTACCTCTTCCTAAAGGTGTTCTATTAGATTCAGATGATTCAGTGACTGGGGAGGCCATTGAAATATACTGAATTGTCAAGTTCGTGAAGTCAGTTTGACACAGCTTTGTGATGTGGCGCTAGAAATTATGTTTCAAAGGTTGGAAGGGATGGTCAACAACAATAATCAAATTGCCCATGGCATTCAAGTGATTGATTGATTAGTCTTTCTGTCACTGCTGCTCACTGGATGTTTTTCTTTATTGCATCATTCTGAGAAGCAGGGACTGCTGTGCTGAGAATTCCATTGAGATCGGCAATATTTGAAATACTCAAGCCAGCCCATCTAAGTCATCAAACAAGATACGTTTTTACATGCATTTACATGCACTCAGGGATCAGTTTGTAACAGATTTCTGCAGTTATCTAATTATTCAAGTGGTCATGTAAACAGAATACTCTGATTTCTTAGATTGGAGTAAAGTCTAGAAATCTAATGGATTTTAGCTCCGTAATCAGATTCCTCAGCACATGTGTACTCCTTAAACCTTGGGAAGACTGCACAACTTTGAAAGTCATAGCAGATTATAAACAGACTGGGTATTTTACACTTTTTTTTCTTACACTTACACATGAATAAAAAATATCCATTGCACATTAAACGGCTAGGGATCACACACTTCAACCTGCTACTGAACCGAAAAAACACGCTCCAAAAGTCCAATTCTTTGTGCTACCTAGAGGACTCTGATTACACAGGGAAGTACAAAAACCTGTTGCGATCATGGCAAATGTTTGTGCTGACTCTTTATGTTAAAATTTTAAGATGAGAAACATGTGTTTGAGGTCGTGATTGGGAAATAAGCAGTATAAAATGGAGGCTACCAATCATATGAGGCAAATGTTGGCTCTGTGAACTAATTTCAGTTCCAACTTAAATGGTGCTGCTTTATTGCATGTTCTAGCATCAGAATTAAGCTCCTGCATCCTTTCAATGAGCCACCTGTAGATGAGACCTGTTTAAATTGAGTCACTGACCATAAACTGCTAAGCTAAGAGTCGGGTTGATAAGGGTAAACACGTGTGATATGCTCTGGCTAGTCTGAAAGGCAGTAGAGGCTGTGCCCCTCACACACACTACCTGATTCCTTCGACTCTACATAGCTTGACTTTACTTTTTTCAGTCATCACATGCATTTTGTCTAAGTTCAGGTGACAAGGAATCTGAATGTGCCTGTGGGATGAACCAGCAGGGATGCTACATTCTTTTTTGAGATTATTAGCTGGTTGCAAGTAGAAATTATTACTTACTGACTGATGTAAACCTGGAGTTTCTCTGTTATCTGATTACACAGATCTGATTTCTGGCTGTTATCAGATTGTTGATTCCATGTAAACACACTTTGAGATCACGTGACATGTGAAATGACTCAAACTGACTAGCAAAGGTGACATGCTATGAATGTTACCTATGGTTTCACTGTAAGGGGTTATTTACGCATGTATTGTTCACAAACCCAAATGAATCTGGTATTCTGTGCAACCAATAATCATCTAGGTAAGATTGAATGTAATGAAACGTGCCCGTCCCAAAACAGAAGAGGAGGCATCACAACATCATAAACATAAGTGGTTTCTTACTTCTCATCATTTCAGCTATGAAGACTACAGGGATTTCTTTGGTCTGATGTGTTTCTGTTGGCATGGCAGCAAAACCTAGTCTGTCCCCTTGGTAATGGGTTTGGTGTCTATCACCATACTCAGGCACATCCATAAACACAGCTTCGGTCACGGCCCATGACCTGAGCCATCCGTGAGACGAAACCTTGCGTTTGTGGCGAGCGTGTCAGATATAATTTGAAAACGCAGCCGTTGAGAAAACTCCCTCTCAAATAATTAAAACCAATTCATGTCAATTAGTTCCACATGGAATGCAAATTAAAAGCGCATAATTAATCAGAGCTCTTGGTCGGAAGGGGGAGTAATTAGTGAGGTTTAATTCTGTCACTCTAATTGCGTTTTTCTAATTGAAAATGCATACATTTGTCACACATTTTCCATCACAGAGGTGTGGTGAGGTGTGTGTGCATATAATGTTCATGCATGGGGCTATAAGGGAGAGTGTGTATCTATGTAATTGAGCCTTTCATTGAAACTAAGTGAATATGAAGCACGAATGAGTTTTGAGCGCAACTGCTATGATCCTTACAAATTGAGTTCACAGATAATAGAAAGAAACCCATGTTTTACTTTTCCTCAAATTCTCAGTCTAACACATATGTACATTAAAATGTATTGATGTAATGAAATATGAACATGAGCATCAGCTTGATCATTGCCTGCTCAGATTTCTGTTTGTTAGAATGACATTACTTATTTAGATTTTGTGAGTTAACATATAGCAGCAGGTTATGTAGTAACTCTGCATTACTGATGTTGTGTATTCTGACTCATTTTAACCACAGTCAAAATGACAAGAGACTTAAATGTGATAAATTATTTTAAAATTGCAATAGAATATTAGGCAGGTGTTTATGATATTTGTTAGTCTGTATATATTCTCACTGTTTCTGAACCAAGTAAACATCAGCTAGTCATGTTAACATCAGCTTGAATATCTAACATCAGTTAAGGTAGTTGACATCTATCATCAGAGTTAATCGACATCTATAAGCAGTCACATACTAATTATAAAACAAAACTTACAGTCCATCTGGAAAATTCAAAGTGCTTTACTGTTTGCACATTTTATGTTACAGCCTTATTCCAAAAGTAATTAAATTCATTTTCAAAATTCTACACATAATACCCCACAATGACAAAATGAGAAAAGGTTTGTTTGAAATATTTGCAAATGTATTAAAAATAAATCACACAAATATAACATTATATTCACAGCCTTTGTTGAAGCACCATTGACAGTAAACTTGGCAAAGTTTCTACTTTGCAGAACCTCCATCAAGCTCCATCAGATTGGATTGGGGAGTGTCAATGCATAGACATTTTTAGAAATCTTCAGAGATGTTCAGGCGAGTTCAAGTCTGGAGTAGGTTCACCATCATCATGAAGAATGTCTCTGTACATCACTGCAGTCATCTTTCCCTCAACCCTGTTCCTGGTGCTGAAAAACATTCCCACAGCATGATCCTTTCGCCACCATGCTTCACTGTAGGAATGGTATTGGCTAGGTGATGAGCAGTGCCTGGTTTCCTCCAGACATTATGCTTGGCATTGAGGACAAAGAGTTCAATCTTTGTTTCATCAGTCCAGATAATTTTGTTTCTCGTGGTCTGATGGTCTTTTAGGTGCTTTTTGGCAAACTCCAGATGGGTTATCATGTGCCTTTAACACATGAGTGGCTTCCGTCTGGACAGTTTACCATACAGGCCTGATTGGTGGAGTGCTGCAGAAATGGTTGTCCTTCTGGAAGGTTCTCCTCTCTCCACAGAGCAATGTTGGAGCTCTATCAGAGAGACCACTGCTTTCTTCATCACATCCCTGACTAAGGCCCTCCTTCCAAGGTCACTCAACCCTAGGAAGAGTCCTGGTGTTTACAAACAGATTCCATTTATGGATGATGGAGGTCACTGTGATCATTGGAACTTTCAATGCAGCAAACAAAAAAAAAAGTCTGTACCCTTCCCTAGATCTTGATTACAATCCTGTCTCACTCATCTACAGACAATTCCTTAGACTTCATGACTTGGTTTGTGCTCTGACACACAATGTCTAATATGGGACCTTATATAAACAGGTGTGTGCTTTTCCAAAGCATGTCCAATCAACTGAATTTACCACAGGTGTCCAATCAAGCTGTAGAAACATCTGAAGGATGATCAAACAAGATGCACCTGAGCTCAATTTCGATTGTTATGGTAAACGCTGTGAATACTTATGTACGTGTTATATTTTTGTGTTTTATTATTGTGTTTTAGTTTTAATAGAATTTGCAACGATTTCACAAAGTTAACGAACTTTTCTCACTTTCCCACTTTCTCACTTTTTTTTAACGTGTGTACAAATTTGAGGGAAAAATGATTTTATTCCATTTTGGATTAAGGCTGTAACAACAAAATGTGCAAAAATTGAAGTGTTGTGAATTTTTTCTGGATGCACTGTAAAATATTTCATGAATGGCTTTTTTGGTACCTTTAAAACCAACAACTTACTGATTTCATTTCTCTTGAGTGTAGCGGAACATTAAAGTTGGTAGCAAGAAAAAATAACTACATGCATGGTTGTGACTGTAAATGTGTTTCAAGGCCTACAGATATGTTTACGGAAATGCTTGCTGATGTACGGTTATCTCCATCTGGCTTTCTGAGCATGGGTAATGATGCAGTGCGAGCTTCTTAATGAGGGATAGGGCTTCCGCGGGAGCCTTTATAAGAACGTGTCTGCGTCTGTGTGATCGCAACAGCAGATACACAAACACCTCACGCTCCTTCTGATCCGCGAGAACAAATCCAGCTGGCATGCAGTCACACACCTCAGTGGCCGGAAATTTCCCCAACCTCCCTGACCCCTCGCCCCACGATGCTACCAGGAGCTCAAAGGTCAGGTCTCATTGCGGAAGCGAGCTGGGTGGGAACGAAGATCCCAGTGTCTTCCCTCCTTACACACACACACACACACACACACACACACACACACACACACACCATACACCACACTCTGGCCAAGCGAGCCGGAGACCTTAATAGTTTTTAAGCACTGTAACATGAGCAAAGGGTGAACCTGAGCAAAGGATGAGCCGGAAGAGAAGAACTCTTGAAGGAGACACATGGGGCCCAAGCACCACAATAAATTTACCCTTTGACTCCAAATATACAGTACTGTGCAAAACATCAGCATAACTTATAATTGAATTGTTTGAACATGTTTAACCTTTAGAAACCTAGAACAATTTAGTGGGATTTTTTCATGTAGTTTGATGTACTTTTATTCACCAAATATTATAAAAACATTTATAGGAGACATATGACACATTACAAATATTATTATTTTCACAAATATTTCTATTTTATATATATATTTGAGATATAAATATTAAGGACAAAAAACACTTTACATTTTAAAGGGTATTTTGTAAATCAATTATCCAGACTCTTTTTGAGCTGAAAAGGCATTAATGTTATTGAATTATTTGCACTGGTTAGGTTGATAAGAATATTTGTGATAGTTGACATAAATACCTGACAATGGTCCAAATAAAATTAAAAAACAGCCTAAATGCCCTTTATTATTTTTTGGTATATATGTATTGGGTATTATGCCTTCTCAGGACTTTTATTCTGAAATTTGAACACAAATTTGTCATTAACCCCACCCCTCTCACTGAAAAGCTGAAGTCTGTATGCAGGTTGAGCACGTACACATGGACACAGCAGTAAACAGGAACTGGAAGTTCCTCTGGCATTGAAACTGGGATTTAATTCTGAGCTCGGTTACTCACTGATAAATTAGAATCAAATTAAATATCTAATATTTATTCAATTAGTAATATAAAGTAATAATTTTATAGATGTTTATAGATGTGTTTGTTTACCCAATTTCAAAGCTCATTTAATAATCTCCAGTACCTGGTTTGGCTAATCATTATTTTGGTAAACCAATCACACTGCATATATCTATGTGTTCGAATTAGCTTACAAGAAGTGACTGATGTTTTAGCTCTTGTTACACCATTTATATTTAATTTAACCTTTATTGTCATTACACTTGTACAGTACTGTGACATGCCTGACATGTTTTAAACATAAATCAAATCAAATCAAGTTTATTGTCACATCATATTATGGGGGAGTGAAAAACTTAGGTGCAAGTCCCTTGCAATAGTAAAACAGATGTATAAATAACAGTATATACACATTAACTTACACTGTACATACATTATTGCACTGAAACATACATTATTACACTCTTGAAGTACTGTGTATATAGACACTATTAAATGGATGTTTGCATTGTATTTACATGTGCACTGGATATAGAATATAGCTGTAGTATGAGAAATGGTAAGTGGGAGATGGAGAAAGTCAGTGGGGATGGGAGAAGGTCTTGGTGGGTGCAGTGTAACTGAGCAATTAGTGAGTAAGGTGCAGGTGCAGAAAGATTTTATGTGGTGTGATGAGGCAGGTGAGATGAGTTGTGACTGGCTGTGGCCTGGAACATGGTGCTACTGACTGTTTAGCAGCTTGGTGGCCTGGGGGAAGAAGCTGCTTTATACCCACAACCAATTCCACAACCTTACCATCAAGTCACAACCACTATCAAAGGGCACATAGCAGGAGTGGAGTCCAAGCCCATGAGGGTATACACCCATTGGATATTAAATTCAACATTTTAACCCCTCAACCATCCTGATGCTCACTTGTGAGGGAAGTGGGTATAAAGCCCATAACTATGCGACCCAAAAACTTTAATCACCAATCCACAGCTGCCCCGTAAAGAACAGACTTAGTGCCAAAGTGGGTGTTTTATGACAAGCTTTTCTCACTGGGTCAACAGAAGAAGGCCAACAGAAGGAATGGGTATAGAACACATAACCCTGTGGGCCAACGCTGCAATCAATTGAAGCTTAATTCCAATGTCTTAACTGCTCAGCCATTCTGGTCCTTATGTATATCTAATCTAAGAGTGAAGATAACGCAAGCTGTAATTTTCTCAGAGGATGATGGAAAAAACACAGATGTGGTCAATCTGGATTGAAATAAAATAAAATAGGAGCCCAGTGAAAAAGAGAATTACCCCAGGGCCCCATGTTTAATTGAAATCCACCCAAACTGGGTATCATAAGAAAGCTGCTGTAAGATCTCATGATTTATACTAATTATATATTGGAATATCGCCTGGTTGATGCTGTTAGCAAATCTTTGCATTTATCTCACTCACTCGTGTTGCCCACAGACAAGTAAGTCTACTGAGTACAGAAAATATTAGGGCTTGTATTATTAGACTATGAAGTTATAATGTTGTGGCCTAGAACAGTGCTTATTCAACCCAAATGCTTGGAATCAACTAATGGTTGATTAAGTATTTTTATTTGACTTGAATAAACCCAGTTCAATAGCTTGTTGCCATGTTAAGTCATAGAATGCACTTGTTTCATTTGTTTTCTTCATAATCCAATATTTGAAGTTTTTTTGTCCAGCACATGCTTTGGCTAATCAGTACTTTGTTTTAATTAATCATGTTGCTGATGAAATATAATAAATCAATTTGTTGTTCTTAAAGTTAGCTAACAGAATATGAAATATTTTTGAGTTTTTGTTTATATTTATATTTAATTTAACTTTTCAGGCTACAGCACTTGTATATTACTATGACATGCCTGACACACTTTTAAATGAAACCTTTATACAGCATAAAAGCGAGGGCCAAAAAGCAGAGTAAGCCATCTGGGGCCTTATCTGCAGATAATCTAATTTTATACAGTGTTTCTAAAACATAGAACACATTTTTTTTAATCCTTTTGTAACACCAAGGGTTTAATAGTGGAAGCAGGCTTAGAACCCAAAACCAAGCCAGTGCTCTAACCACTAAGCTACAACTGGCTGTTTGAACTAACAAGGGTACATCCCTATTGGATTTTAAGCCATACTGTTCATTCTGTTCGATCCGATTATGCAGTCTAATTGCCCCCCACCCTCCAATGCCCCTGATCACAGTAATCAATCATTAAACCTTCTTGAAATTAGTGAAGGACAATGAGAGCTGTTGTTTTTTTTATCTGAGTCCAGGACTGGTTTATATACTAATAAACACATTCTGGTTTTATACAGAACTATTGGAAGTGGGGGGCAGTTGTTTGATTGAATGTTGGAGTTTGTAAGTTACTGGCTAAAGTGACTAATGTGCTAATTCATATGGACAACAAAATCAACAAAGCACTTTGTTTCTTTTGTATTGAAATATAAAAAAAAATGTAAATCAATTATGCCATGTAGATGCAAATAAAACCATTTTACTATCTGTAATCCCAGTTGGAATCAATGGCTGTTTTGCACCCATATGATAGAGGAAATGAGTGTAAGTGCATGCTAACCAACTTTAAAACAACGTGTGGCAGCAGGCAGACCAGCCTGCATGTGAATGAGAAAACATTCCAGTGTAATGGCTCCTCAGTGTGTAACAGATTCAACCCTCCCTCCCTCCAAAAAACATCCATTAAGACATTTAATTCCACAGAAAAAGGAGAATGACTCCAATAAGTTACATATTAGAGCACTTTAACAGCGCAGTCAAACCCGTTCAGATGCAGAGAGCTGTTTTTGCGTGCTTCCCTGGCCCCTTTCACAGGTTAAAGGAGCATTTTTATGCATAATGATGGCTACAAAACTAGCTGCTTTAATTAGCAACTCAGATAGTTGTTTTTCAAAAAAAAAAAAAAAAAAAAAAAAGGTATGCACACAGCAATTGTGTTGGAAAAGTGTCAGGAAAAGGTGAAGCCAGAGCATAATGGATTCACTGTTGAAACAACATTTCTATTTACATTACATTTAGGGCATTTGGCAGACAAAAGTGTTTTGCTGTTCACTCAGAAGCTATCCTTAGCTAATTAATAGAGGCTAGAATCCAGAGATACTTCAAGCTTAGGTGCTGCTGAAATGCATCAGATTGGAGTTCTCCATAACAACAAGATTAACCATAATTATAAACCTATAATAAGTTAATTTCACGTGAAAGCAATGGGTCTTCAGACTGCATTTGAAGGCAGGGAGGATATTCAGACCCCATGGGGGAGTTGGTTCAACCATTTTGATGCCAGGACAGAAAAGAGTCTGGATACTTGTTTTCCTTGCATCTTGGGGGATGGTGGGTCAAGCTGAGCTCAACGGGCTCTTGGTACAGATTGAGTTGACCATTGCCATCAAGAATGATGGTCCATTTTTGGCTTTGTAGGCCACCATCAAGATGTTGAATCTGATGTTCAGATACATGGAGTGAAAGGAATGCAGCAGATGAGTTACATGACTGAACATGGAAACATTGAAGACAAGTCATGCTACTGCATTTTGGATCAGTTGTAAGGGCCTGATGGTCTGTACAGAAAGGCCAGCTGGAATGGAGTTGTAGTAGTCTAGTCTTGAAATAACAAGAGACTGAACAAACACCTGAGTGGCCTCTTTAGAAAGAAAATGTAGAATTCTCCTGATGTGGTCAAGGAGAAATCTGTACGACCAAGTCAGGTTTGCAACATGAACCGAGAATGATTACTGGTCATCCACAACTACACCATGGCTCTATGCTTCTGCTGATGGAGTGACCAGTGAGGAATTGGCAAGATCAGGGTGAGAACCAGTAGTTCCATGAATGAATAGCAGTTCAGTCTTGCTGGGGTTGAGTTTAAGGTGGTGGGCTGCCATCCATGATGAGATGTCGGTGAGGCAAGCTGAGAAACGAGATGAAACCTGGGAGTCAGAAGGTGGGAAAGAGTGGAGTGTAAGAAAACCCATGAGAGGATATTACTTTGCCAAGAGAACGAGTGTAGAGAGAGAAGAAAATAGGACCAAGCACTGAGCCTTATGGAACCCCAGTGGAGAGTCTGTATAGAGCAGATGTGGCACCCTGCCATGTTACCTGGTAAGAATGCTCCTCCATGTATGATGCAAACCATTGCCGTGCAGAGCCAGTGATTCAAAGTCAAGTGAGGAATAACAGAACATTTACAGCACAAACATAACACAACTTCACTGCATTGCATTCATGTTAGCTATGATTTTAAGTGCTCACATAGAAAGCTGCACATGTTGCATATTAAACTGTTACACCAAGTGTGTAAATACAACTACATTGTATAACACTAGCTGTCTAAACAATGTAACACCAGTTGTTTCATGCTGTATGAACACACCAGTTGTGTGTAAAAATCAGATATTTTACACTGTATAATGCTAGTTGTGTATACGTTATTTAACACCAGTTGTGTAATGTCAAGAGTTTTATATTGTGCATCGACAGCTGACAGTGTGTAACACCAACTATGTAAACAGTATATAAGGTAATCTGTTTACTTACAATGGGTAAACATGTTAAAACCAAATGTGTATATTTGTAAATAGTGTTTAACACCAGCTATGTAAACACTGTTACACCAAAATTATAAACAGTAACTTGTAATAACAAAATAACACTGTTTCTACCAGCATTAATTGCCATCACATC